>CM052541.1:11621355-11644246 GCA_028533065.1 Trachops cirrhosus
TTCTGAGGAAGTTCCATACTGTTTTCCATAGTGGTCATACAAGTCTGCAATCCCACCAACAGTGTACTAGGGTCCCTTTTTCTCCACCATCTGTCCAGCACTTGTTGTTTGTTGTTTTGTTTATGATGGCCATTCTGACAAGTGTGAAGTGGTATCTCATTGTGGTTTTAATTTGCATCTCTCTGATAGCTAGCTTTTCAAAATTCCCAGAGGCCCGCAGTTATTCCTAAAAACTTCCACTGGCCTGGCTTGAGTCATGTGATCACCTCCAAACCAATCACTGTGGCTGACAGATCTAGACTTGAATCCACACTCTGCCATTATGAGCTTGAGGGTGAGCCTCGGTATTGTGCTCCAGAGAGTGGCAGACAGGAATGCCCAGTTTGCAGTAGCAAAGGCACTGAATCCTCACTGACTGGTAACTAACATCATCATCATCATTAGGGGTCTTATTCCCTAAGGAACTGACTTAATTTTTCAATATGGGGAACTGCTATTTTTGTTTTCTAAGCAATCTTCCTTGCTTATACAATTGTGAAGCCCAACATTTACAAACACCTGTATCTGCTCAACACTGGATCTGAAAGGAAGGGCTGTCATCACACCTGTTGACCCAGGGTGAGTGACAAGAGCCGCTGAAAGAACACCATCCATGGCCACTTACATTTTTGACAGATTTTAGATAACTTTAAAAAAGAAGAAAAATTACAAGTCCTTAGGGCCACAAAGATTTAAAGCATCATCCGTCTGTGACTTCCACAGGTGCTTTAGATTCTGATTTGGATCCTGACCCTGCTGCACGGCAAAAGGTTTACAGAGGATATTTTCCGCTCTGAGGTCAGGATCACTATTTCTATCACTCCTTCCTATTTCTACACCTTGTTTTCATTTGTCCAGGTGGATACTGGCATTGAACCTCCTTGACAGCATCTCCACGTGGGGCTTCCGCTGCACGAGCACCTCCCAAAAGGTTCTCCCTCGGCAATGTTGAATGAGGCCTGGGTAGGAGGGAGGCTATAAAATGATGTGCTTTGGTCACCTGGAGTATCAGAAAGGCGGACATAATTGTAGACATAATTCTGAATGCATCCTGTGGACCCAAGGTAGCACAAATGTCCAGAGACATGACTGGCCATAGGTCCATATCCACCTAGGTAGGACAGGGTTCAAGCCAGGCCCTCCACACACAGAGTTGTTGATGGCAGATCCTCTCATCGTCCTTCTGTTGTTAGCATTAACCATTCATGTGAGCGTAAACCTTCTCCCCCATTACAGCCAGAAACAGCTGTCAATGAATGGATGATAACGTGTTTGAATTTAACCTATTATTTCTGAGCAGTTGATGGAGTGCCCACTAATTTTTTCAAGGACAGATGAAGGAAAAACAGCCTACTTATGCTAACAAAAGGGTATCCACAGGATACATATAAATACATAGTTAAGAAAACAGAAAAGCCAAATGACAAATACAGCCGGCCTGCTAGAGATATATTTCAAGCCTCAGAAAATACCTAAGAAGGGAGCAGGCAGGGGGAAGAGAAAGAGGGAGGGAGAGACAGCTCCCATCAGCAGCATTGCCTTTTATTTGAATCATTAGATCTCTTCCTCCACGCTTGGTCCCATCTTCTCACTTTAAAGGAAATGCTTGCTCTAGGATTAGGCCAACTTCCTTATTTAACAGAGGAAAAAGGCAAAACAAAGGAGATACACCAAATGCATAACAATGATGACCTTCAAAGGGCTGAGCTTAGAGGTCTGGCCTTTGCTCTGTGCTTGTAGCAATCTCTAAATAACTGATTAAAGGATTAACTGTTCAATTTGTTCAAAAGAACACAAGATTTATATACTTATAAGGTCTGGGAAGACCTACATCTGAATTAACATAACAATAACCTATAACAGAGGAACAGGAGTCAAACAGAAAAGTAATTCACATTTATAGTTTGATTTTTTTTTTAAAAACTATCAAGAAGAAAATAGAGGCTACCTCACCACTAGCTCCAACAGCATGAGGATGCACACATTGGTTTTATCTGTACTTCTTGAGCAAACAGGTCCAATTAGAAATGAAAATCATGCATCTATCGAATGCAGGTTAACAACGGACAGATCTACACCTGTTTTAACTGGGGATCTTAAAGGGATACCACCTGATTTTAAGTGGTATGAAAAGAGGTAGGTTTCCAGCTACCTTGGAGCAGAGAATGTTAAGCACCACCCAGTACTGGGAAGAAGGGGAGGCCAGGCTGGACTGGAAGGGTGTCATTAAATGCAGTGATCTCACCCCAGGGAGGCAGGTGCTAGGGAAACAACATAATCCCAGGCTTTTGTTTCAGATGTGGCCCCACCTTCCACTCTGCAAGACTGTTTACTCAAGAACACCTTCCCTGTGTCAGTACAAGTGAAACACACCCTTTGGGGGAGGGTCCAATGACAGGGTTCAGGTATGGGAACTGGGGTGTTGGCCCCAGAGGAAGTCTTCCCAAGCAAGTCCACGCACGTGGATGTTCTCCTGGGAACAGGCAGCTGGCTTCAGGCTGATCTGACCACCAGTGTCTGACAGTCCTCCCACTGAGGTGAAAGGGTGGGGAGAACCCACTGCCACTCCTCCCCACGGGCCACAAGAGGCACCTTGTGAGGACCGACCTCTGGCTATAGGTTCTAATCCCTAAGCAGGGTTTAGTAAAGGAAATGAGGAAAGAAAAGAGAAATTAGGATTTTAGTGTCAGAGAGTAGGATCTTACACTAAAAACCATACCCAGAAGCAAGCAAAAGGAAAGCATGAAGTTGAGTCCAATTTTATCAGGTTTGTCTGATTTTCCTGAGGGCTGGGAGGTATTTTGTGCATCTTCCCCACTCTTCCTCCACCTTTTCAGCCAAGGAAGTAAATTAGCCAATCTTTAACTTGATCTCAGATTTGGCTCCTCGGGATTTCATCATTTTCGTCTGCCCTTCCAAACCTTCTGAGTGCTCTTGCCTTCAGAATCCAGGTTCACATCCTCTACTCCTAACTGGTTGGTCCTGCCTGGACTTCCCCTTCTCTCCCTGACCAGCCCCCACCCACAGCTCTGCTAATCAGCCTTTCTTCTTCTAAAGCCTGCTTCGAGTTCACCTTCACAAAGAAAACTTTACAGAAATTTCTACCACCCTCTAAGACAGTGCCTTTAACCAACTCCCCTGAGTGGCTGTCCATTCATCTGACACTGTTGAGTTGTGTCATTTTACTGTGTCTTTATTGGTGATTATCGTATGCCTCCTCAGGGGGTCTCCCCCTATACACACCCCACCAAGGGCGCTTTACTAGGCTCTAGACTTCCTCAGTCTCCAGCACTGAGCCCTGTGGTACCTAGAGACGCCCTGCCTGTCTGTCTGGGCCAACGTGCATGGATCAGGGACACATAGAAACGAGCTAATCCAATTATTAACAAGTTCAACACACAATCAAGCTCATCATCTAATTTAGCCACTAATCCACTGGTGAGGAGTAAACCCAAGTGACTGAGCTTTTGCTGTTGTTCTTGCTTCAGTTCTGATGGAAATACGTAAACTATGTTCAATCACATCATTTCTTGATTTTTTAACTTCACTTGAATCTTCTCTCTGTACAACTGAGACATAGTCCTAAAATCACAGGACCCCCAAAATCTGAAATCAGAATGCAGTGGCACAGTCTGACAAGGGAATTTTTCCTACTGGTAAATTAATGTGAGAAGTACCCCAATAATAACAAAGTAAGTCCTCCTTATTTTATATTAAGCAAATCATCTTTCTACACAAGAATAAAATTATATTAATTGGAACATTTCAAAAAATCAAGGACATATGATTAGTACATATCAAGAACAAAGAAACCCTGTCTAATTCCTGTAATTCTTTCAGCACTACAAACCATGGTCATCTGGAAAATAAGCCAGGTAAATGGTAAGTTGGGTTCTAAGATAAATGAATGAAGCACTCATAGATTTGCTTACTCCCTGTCTCCGACCCAGCCTCTTTGAAAGTGTGTCAATCTTTTGGAATGAATTTCTGGCACCCCATCAAAATTAACCAAATGCTGGAGAGGCTTGAGACTGTCTGAGAGTGGACCAGAGCCAGCCAAGGGGACAACTAGAATCAAGTTCAGAGCTTCAATGAATGGGAAATAACCATGTGCTGATAGGGAGTAGGAGTAGGGACTGGGGTTGGGTGGGGAAGTCGGCAAGGATAATGCAGAGGTTGGGAGCTCTCAGCTAGCTCCCAGCTAGCAGCTCTCATTCTCAAAGATGCTAGAATACCATCAGGGGCTTTACAATATAAGAATGGCCTGAATGGGTCTCCATTTTTGTGCTGGTCCACGTCATTTCCCAGTAGGGTAGCTTTGAAAAGCATTGCAAAAGTGAACAAGGTTCTCAATATACACCTCCTCTTCCTGCTCCCCCCACCTCTTGGTAATAAATTACCAAACAGGTTACTCACACAGGAACTTCAATTTCAAGAGTTAACTTTATGGAAGTAATCAAATCGGTTTTTAGCACTTGTCTCATACACAGATGGCTTTAAGCCACTTGGTTTTTGTAAAGCAGTGGAGGAGAGGTTCCAAGGAAACATATTTATGCTTTATAATATAAACCCATTTTCTTCTGATCTTTTTTCATAAGGGGAGGAAAGAGATTAATTGGCATGAAGCACTTTCCAAGTTCGGCTCAGTGACTTTTCACATTCATGGCATCATAGAATTTTAAAGCTAGACAGGGTATTGGAGATCATTTCTCCACCCTCTACATTTCCAGATGAAGAGCCAAAATCAGAGATATCCGGCAATTTTTACAAGGTGACATAGTATTACAGGCAAAGTCAGAGTTAAAGTAAAGGTCTTTGGACACATGTATATTCAGATGCATTCTGCTGCCTTCCTCCTATTAGCTGAGAAGCCACCTTGAGACATCATCTCTGGGGAAAATGCAGTGGCCACTGACAAAGGACCCAGGCTGGCTGAAAGCTGCCTCCGTCTTATGAAAACCCCACCAAACCCCAATACTCCTTAGATTCATGGTTTGACTATTTCCATTCATGAAGGCACGGGTGCCTTTTACTACCTAGTTATTCATTCCTGTCAAGAACATAAGCAGATTTATTTTATATAAAGAATATTATGAAAGAACCCACCTATGGGTCCCCTCCCCACCCCACCCAGAAAACACTCACAAACTGCTAGAGAGCCGTGGACTTCCACCAGGCGTCTCTTGGACAAAGGAGCTACCTGGAGAATACATGCACACTACAGTAGGCATTCAAAACCAATTTATACAACCACTGATCAGCTCAGACAAAAGCTGCCTTCAAAATCATCTGATGGCTTGTGACCCCAGGCACAGCATTTGTAAAATAATTCTTCAGTGTTTAGGTAACTCAGTCT
Source organism: Trachops cirrhosus (assembly GCA_028533065.1). Taxonomy (NCBI): domain Eukaryota; kingdom Metazoa; phylum Chordata; class Mammalia; order Chiroptera; family Phyllostomidae; genus Trachops; species Trachops cirrhosus. The sequence continues at coordinate 11,626,751 of CM052541.1, forward strand.
ATTACAAAAGAACAACTTCATTACTCAAGCGGAAGGATGCAACTCTGCAGAACCAGAGCTGTTCGAGGTCAGGTTTCCTACACTCTCTGGTGCTGCCCTGCTCCTCACACTCTTCTTGACCCAGGACCAGGACCAGCTGTCAGTTAACCCTGCATTAAACACTGGTGGTGAATGTTGAAATTCCGAGGCTCTACCTTTCAAGTTGTCCTTTAGTAGAAAAACAGCTGCTCACTATTACACTCAGGATACCCTTCACCTACGTAGAGAATGTGGTAAAGTCATTCCCTTATGGCTCCATGCTGTTCCCTGCAGCATGCACTAGCATGTGGACTGCATAGGTGAGAGAGACTCAAATTCCACTCAGGGAGCCATGTTTATGTGGGTCAACAGCCCATCCTTTTCACACTTTTCCATGATCTCTAGTTCCTTTTCCCCAGTCCCATTTCCCTGCAGCCCCCTCTCCCTCTCTGTTTATTTCTTGGGAAAAGTGATAAAGGGAAAGTTATGCAGCAGAACAGAGAAGGTACGGGGACAGTGATTATACCTGTCCAAGCTCTCTGTAATGCTCATCTGATGGGGTTGGTTCCACTTAGGTCACTTGATCGCTGGTGGTGTTGGTGGTGTGTGTGCGTGTGTGTTTGGGACATGCTTTGACTTTCCCCAAGACCCGACACACAGAGTGTATTGGGTGAATTCTAATTAAATCGAATGGAATGCAGTGGGATATGCATTAATTTATTCTGGGCTCAGGTGACAGATCCATCATTTTCAGTTTATATTAATATTTCTCTGGGCTTTTTTGTGACTATCCCAAAAAAGCATTTCCTGGTTGTTCATATGCTTCAAATTTGGATCGTAGGATAGAGAGAGATGGGAGAAGAAAATCAGAGAAAAGGAATAGAGCTAGGTAAAATAAAAGAAACAAATTAGACATATGATAGGAGAGCATGGACTGGAACGCAAGTTTCCTGTTTTTCACAGCAGATTTAACTAACTCCTTGAGATTAAATTTCCTCATCTCTAAAAATGGAGGACCTGGCTTCTGACTGATTGTGTTGGAGCGGAGGACAAATGGTATAGTCCATTTGTAAGTGCTTTGAATAGCACAAAACCCTAACAGATATAAACAATAGTTGTTACAGTGGTTAAGGGCACAGTCAAATTGCCTGCGTCCCTCTAATTGTAGCTTGGCTTTTTATTAACTGTGTGTCTTTGGACAGATATGTCAACCCAGATCCCAGGTGGCAAACACAAGGCCTGAGGGCCGAATCCCGCCCTCCACCTTGTTTTATCCGGCCCGGCACCTTGTTTCTACCCCAGTGGCAGTGCCAAGCTCCTTGTTCCTGGTTAAGGAGTAGTTACATTTATACTACTCCTAAATTACTAAATTACTGAAATTACATTCAGCCCTTTGAAGGCAACTGCAAGGCTGATGTGGCCCCCAGTGAAAATGAGTTTGACACCTCTGTTCTAGATGAATCTGAGTATCCTCATCTATAAAATGGGAATTATAGTAGCCATTTGTCATAAGTTTTTTTTTTAAGGACAACATTAGATAATCCGTAAACCTAGCACAGTGCTGAGAAATACTTAGAAAATATTCAAAACTGTTAACTATTCTTGTCATTGTTATTATTCTAATAGTTTAATAATAATCATGACAATTATGATGACGATGATGACAAAAGCTTTAATAGTGCTTACCGTGTGCCCAGTTCTACGTGGACTATGTATAGATACAGATACAGACACAGATATAGATACAGGTACAGACAAAAACACAGATACAGATTACTGAGTGGCAGAAAAGACCATAATTATCTCCTGGGTGTGGAATCACAGCCCAGGGCTCTCCCCACCCTAGAACCGCCCGTCTGGGCTCAGCTCTCTCGTGCTGACTCATGGCTTCATGAGAAACACACACAGGGTGGACCAAAGTCGATTTAAACTTATGAGTACACGAAACAAGATTTATTCTATTATTATTTATTAATTATTGTATTAATTTCTACTACTGTAAATCTACTTTTGCCCACCCCTGTATTTTCCTACCGTAAAATTTACCCTCTTTCCTCATGTCCATCAAAATCATGCTCCTTCTTTTCTAAGCCAATGAGAGGGTGAGGGCTCAGGGAGAAGTTGTAGCTACAGAAGTTCTCTGGACTTTCCACCAATTCTGCAGTGTTTCCCAGCACCAACAAGTAATTCTCTGATTTTCCAGACACTGATTGGGTGTCCAACAGCTCAATTCAATGCTGATACTGTCTACCAGGAGTTAGCAACAGATCGCACAAGTCAGAGGGCCTCGGTCCCACAAGACTACCCCCTACAGAGGTCAGTCACAAATCCTGAGCCACCTGTACTCCTGACCAGCCATAACTTGAGGATTCGCACAACCTCATCTCAATTTTGATAACTTGTTAAAACAGCTCATGGAACTGAGGAAAATGCTTTACTTATGTTTGCTGCTATATTTATAAAAGATAAAACTCAGAAATAGTCAAATGGAAGAGATGAACAGATCAAGGAGTGGGGTGTGCGTGGCATGGAGCTTCCATGTCCCCTCTGGGTGTGTCACCCTCCCAGCACCTTGATCCGTTCACCAACCCAGAAGCTAAATGATGACCAAACATACAACCAGGTACCAATGGGAGAGACAGGAGCAGCATTTCCCAAATTGTGTTCCCACAAAATACAATCCCAAGGGAAGCTCCCCACAAAAAGAGATTCTTCAGAATTGAGGAATGGCTGCATGCTGTGTTGGCCTCACAGATATTCCCATTAACATACTAATGGCTCTGAGAAGTAAAAAAATTGGAACAACTTACCCAAAGATTCCCACACTAAACTGACTAGAGAAACCTCATTTCTTATTAATACCTTTTAAAATAATGCTTGACTGGAAGACTCCTCTCCCTCTCCAGGTAACACACACCCTTTTCTAAAAAGTCTTCACACACATTATTGAACATAAAAGAGTCGATCTAATGATATTTCAGGACCTAGATGATAGCAATGAAGCAGTCAGAGTAGCCGAGTAGAGAAACCATCTCAGGCACACATAGCCTGGCAGAAAATTACATCATGACTGCTGTTCACCAAGTATTTCACGCACACAGTAGGGTTGCAATTCTCTGCCCTCTTAATGTTATTCATGTGACATGCTCTGGCCAATTAAATGAGTGGAAGTATCAGTTGACTTTTGCAGAAGGAAATTTTAAAAGCTAGTATTTAAGTGACCATATCCTTTTCGTATTATCAAGGTGATTGTGGAAGCCCATGCTGAGATGCAGCCTCCATCAGCCTGGTCCCCATGGACTACGATGAGCCGAGTCCCTTTTATGAGTCATGATAGACATGTAGCCAGAGAGAGAAATGAATCTTTGCTATTGTAATCCAATGAGATTTAGGTGTTGTTTGTTATCACAGCCTAAATGATTCTAATACATACTACCAATTTGACTACTTACATTATTTCATTTTTACCTGTGCCTATTTCTCCCCATTGCTCTGAGGTTCTACCACCACCCATGGACTGAGTTCACCCTAGACAAAATTGCTCTTTATAAGAATGTGCATAAGAGAATCTCAATACTCAAAAACTCCCCACTCTCTATTCAAGGCTTCTCCCACTGTGTAGGATGAATTAGCCTCAATAGTTTAGAAAGATTCATGCCTAATTTTATTGAAGAGTAAAATCAGTGCACTCCCTTTGTAGATGGTGTGACTGAATAATTCATTGAAAGCTTCATTATCTATAATTGTGATAACACACACTTTAAAATAAAGTATTGCACATATCAAATATCCCTGATACATTTTCGAGCAAATATGTGCACATATGTAATCAGCTGTGGTAATCAACTGCACATCAACAAAGAATCGCAGTGTTTTAGGAGCGTAAAGATGCTGTTACAGTGAACAATCATTTGGCAGTGTGGCTTATTTTAATAGGCACATCACTTTGAAATAAGTCTTCACCATCTGCTTCAGCCTCTAATTACAAATGCAACAAGAACATAATTCACAATTGCATCATTAAAAAGTAAGGCATAAGGGGTTTAATGCATGCCTATGTCCTTTTTTAATGCAGCAGACATCTATTCATCTCCTCTTATGTTTCAGACACAAAATTCACAGTAAAACTTTCTTTCTTTCATGTCTGAAATTTCCCAGAGAGCAGAGTATTTCAGAAGACAACAGGAAGTTCATATAAGGGTGCTAGTTTTCAAAAATATTCACTGACGATAATCCTATTGATATAAGATTGACCTCCCAACATTGTTTTCCATATGCAAAAGAAACTCCCTTCAAACAATTTACAAATGAAGATAAGAAAAAAATCTATTCAGCAAGGACTACAGATAATGCAATTAATCTGACTGATATAAATAGCTTGGAAATTCGTTTCCAGTCTAGGTGCCCATAACAAACTAACCTTTTAGAAAGCCACTTTCCCAATGTTGCCCAGAACTAGCTTGATGAGCTCAGCCTCTGCTAGACACATAATTAATATAAGAATGCATAGTACTAAAGCATCTTGTTTAAGGTCGCTTCTCCATTTTTTTCCCTCTAGATCAAACTGATTATTCAGAGACTACTGGAGAAAAGAGGTGCCATAGCATTAACTGTCAATTTAGAAGTCTGGATCTGCAATGCTGATACTTTGCCTGAAATAGTGTATCCCTACCAGATGGATGAGGGCATGGCTGTGACCCTGAGATCTAAATAGCAATGTCATCAAATAAAAAGTCTAATATACTTAATTATGCCTTCAAATGTAAAATTATCACCATTACTCCCTTTTTTGGATAAAACAAAAATACTCATTTATTACTAATCACTATAGGAAACTCAGAATTATGTGGAAAGAAAAAACAAATTGTGTGTTTGTGTGTATGTGTGTGTATGAATAAATATATTCATAAGTTCTTTTGGTAGTTCCTAATTCTCAATAAATAGCATGAATAGCTTAATCCAGTCCTGGTAGATTTTTCTTGTCTATCAGCATCATCACCACAATGGTTGCTATTTTTTAAGTGAGATATGTGACTATTTTCTAAGCTGAGCACAGGGGAAAATATTGAGTGCCTTCCCGGCGTGGTACCATAACATGCGCAGAGATTTATGATTTCGCCAGGTAATCTATTTCATAGAATTCAACAGGTAACACATATGCAATTCTCCTGCATTCCTTGTTTTAAAACACAAGACAAATATATTCTTACAATAAAGTTATACTAAGAAATAGGAAGAATAATAGATGATCATATCTCACACCATACACAAAAATTAACTCAAAATAGATTAAAGACTTGAATTAAGACCTGAAACCATAAAACTCCTAGAAGGAAACACAGGTGGTAAACTCTTTCACATTGGTCTTGACAATTATTTTTTGGATTTGACACCAAAAGCAAAGGCAACAACAGTGAAAATAAATGAGATTATATCACATTTGTCTGCACAGCTAAGGAAACCATCAACAAAATAAAGAAGCAGCCTACTAAATCAGAAAAACATTTGCAAATCATATATCTGGTAAGGGGTTAATATCCAAAGTATATAAAGAATTTATAGGGCCCAATAGCAAAAACAATCTGATTTTAAAAACGGGCAGAGGATCTGAATAGACATTTTCTCAAAGACAACATACAGATGACCAACAGCTACATGCAAAGATGCTTACATCACTAATAATCAGAAAAATACAAATCAAAACCACAAGGAGGTAGCATTTCACATTGGTTAAAATAACTATTATCAAAAAGACAAGAGATAACAAATGCTGGCAAGGATGTGGAGAACAGGAACCCTTGTGTGCTACTGGTATGAATGCCAACTGGTACAGCCACTATGGGAAACAGTATGGAGGTTCCTCAAAAAATTTTCAGAAGAACTGCCATGTGATCCAGTAATTCTGCTTCTGGAGAGTTATCTGAAGAAAATGAAAAACTAACTTGAAAAGATATCTGCACCCCCACGTTCATCACAGCCTCATTTACAATAGCCAAGATGTGGAAATAACCTAAGTGTCTATCGGAGGATAAAGAAAATGTGCTATATGTAATGAAATATGTAAAACAAAATAAAAGCTTGCCATTTCCAACAATGTGGATGGACCTGGAGGGCGTTAAGTGAAATAACTCAGACAGAAAAAGACAAAAACTATGATTTCACTTATGTATGGAATCTAAATTAATAATAATAATAATAATAATATAAAAATTAGGAAAAACACAGGCGCATAGATACAGAGAACAAATTGGTGGTTGCTGGAGGCAGGGAGTGGGAGGTGGGCAAAGTGGGCGAGGAGAGTCAAGGAGTGCAAACTTCTAGTTGTAAAACGGATGAAACACAGGGAAGTAATGTACAGCATAGCAACTATAAGTGATAATGCCATACTGTATATTTGGAAGTTGATAATAGAATGGATCTTAAAAGCTCTCATTACAAGAAAAAAATTCTGTAATTAGGTCTGGTAAAAAAAAAATAAAGAAGAACAAAAGAAAAAGGAAAAAGATATGCTATATAACCTGTATCTAACTGTAGGCCAAGATGTAGCCACTAGTAGCTTACAATTTCTGGTATTTCAGTCTGAAAAGTCCGTTAAATCACTCACAACCATCCATCGATGGTTTCTTATTACTTTTCTAAGAGGTTAGCTTGGGATACACTCACTGTTACGTTCAGTCTCCTGGCATGTCTCAGGATTCAATGAACTCTATGACTTAGAGAAGACCAGAATTCCCTTTCAAGTCCTCTTTAATCAACAGCGTTCTCCCACTTGCTAGATATTTATGCTTCTTTCTTCTGGAATGCCATGGTCTCCTCCTTACATCACTGCTTCTCGAATGATACCCACACACCAGGAGCAGGGAAGTCTGAGTAACTCTGGCATTCATCAAGGGAGGTCAACCTCAACCTATTGTTGACAGCCGCCATCTTGTTCCCATTCACACTAATGACTCTTCCCATCCTGATTAGAGCCACTTCCTGTCCTCTGGGGTGCTCCAGGGGTCCTGTCTTCCTATTCTGTCTCCCTCTCTAACCCTCTATTACAGACTTGTGGTCCTAGCAATCACAGTCAGTAATATGATTTTCTGCACCTTTTATCATATACGAGGCTCTCCTCAAAGATTCTTTTCCTACACAGCCTATATGTTTTCTCTCATAAAACCAATAGTTACATTTTTGGTATCACAATGGATCACTCTCTCCCCTATAAACACTTCTGTTATTCTAAATTTAAAACAATGATCCTTAGTAGCCATCACAATGACCATTTTAGTCACAGAATTTTACATACATAAAACTAATTCCTAAAAAATATTGGCACTACAAAACCTATGTCATAAAAACACAACAATTTTTAAAATATTTAAACAAAGCTAAAAATTTTAATACTGAGATATAAAGTGACTTCCCAACAAGGCCTTGTCATTCCATTTTCCAAACTGCATAGTTTCACGTTCTTATCGAAGAACAAAGAATCATAGAAATATGGGTCTAAAGGGGTATTCCAGAGAGAAAAATCTCCTAATTCATCTTCTTGTCTTCAGTCAGAAAGGAATACACTTAAACCACCTTCGAATGATAGCTCTCTTCCACACCTTCATCCAGAAACTTTAGAGAGGGCTCCTCAGAAACCCCCACCATGCACACACAAACACATGCACATCCCTACACTCCACCCTCCCACCCCTCCCCCTCATCACCCTGCCTTCTGGTAATGCATTCCAGTCTCCCTTATCCCCCTTGGGACAGGAAGTTCTTTCAATACTCCCTGCAGTATTCTCAGATCTTCCCATTTTATCAGTGGAAAAGGAGAACAGCTGTCCATTCTTCAGTAAATCACCTTTCCCGAACTTCAAGATGTATTGACTAAGTTCCCCAGCTGTATCTTCCCTGGTTAAATAATATAAATGTTTTATCATTATTTTAATCTCACTGATATTATTTGGTCAGCATCAATCCTTTTCCTTAGAAATTTTATAAAAATATTGTTTAAGTCAGGTGGGTTTTTTTGGCCATATCTAATTTTAATGGTTATGGCTTCTGCCATCTTGAGTTTTCTTTATTGCCGCAAAGTTCCATTTTCCCAGATCAGATTTTGCACGTCTAAATTTCGTCAAGAAGATTTAATTTTGCCATCAATTTCCTAGCCAATAACAAATTCTACCGTGAGCCGTTTTAGTTGTTGTCAGTTTTATTTCATTGAGATCAGTTCTACTAGTAATAGTCATTATGAATTTGATAAAAGAAAGATAGCTTGTGTTATTTCTTAGCTAACCCATGAGAAACTTGTCAGCAGTTTTTGTGAGACAGAAATCCAGGCAAAAAAGCAGGATATAAACAAGAGAGAAACACGAGGCAAGCGAGAGACCCACAGGAAGTGTAAACAAAGATCCACAGTAAGCGAAACCAAGAGAGATGCTACAGCACTTTTATTGTATTAACAGCTCAGTGCAAGCTGTTGTCAAAACGGTGGAAGCTAAACCCACAGCTCTGTTAGAGTTTTTCAGTTACTGTCCAGTTTCATAAAATTATATTTTCAGTTCTAAGAACTGAACTTGACTCATATACCCTCCTAATGGCCTGATCAGTGCTCTTTGAAGAGGAGAGTTCGGCCATGGCTTGTTCAGCCGTCCATTTGTTCACTCATTCACACATAAACATAATACATTCCGCTCCCAGCATGCCAGGTACAGGGCTAAGCACTGAAGATATGGAGTATGTGGGACAACCCAAGCGTCTGCCTGTTCTCAGGGGCAACAAGGCCATGCATGTATGACAAATACATAAGATATATGCCAACTGGGATCACTGGTTTGAAGGAATAATTCGGTAATGAGGCCGAGTCAGTGGGAGGCAAAGGCTCTGGGAGGAAGTGAAATTGGAGTTGAGACTGAAGGGTAAGACATGCAGCTCTAGGAAATGAGCTCCGCAGACGGAGGGAACAGAGAGACAGAGAAGGGCACTTAGACAACAGAAAGAAAGGAGGTGGGCATGTTCAGACATCAGTGAGTAAGTAAAATATTCCAGAAAAAGGATACCATCCTCTGACAAGTATAAATGAGCAAACAAACAAAACATTTATTTTTAATAAAATTAAACTAAATGTTGGAGATAAATATTGGAATATGGAGGTCAGAAACATTAATTCCACTATTCAATTTGCCACTAAACTGGTATTCAAATCGTCTTAAGTACTCAAAACCAAGCATGTATAAGTATGCAAGTCATATTTCATATTAACAAGTCTAAGATTACATTTTTGAGGGATAATTGGAGGTCTGCTCTTGCTCGAAGTTCCTGAAACATAATTTTCCCTATTGGTTTAACCCAGTATGCAAAGCCCTGAGGAATATTTCAGCAACAAAGACCTTCCCCATCAAACACAGGAAGAAAACTAACTTCATTTCCTCCTGTTCCTTCCTGCCACAAATCTACCTTCATATCAGAAGATAAACTGACCCCCAAACACAGGTGTAATTCAATATTCTATTTCAAATGCCATCTGATTTGAAACCCAAGTAATTAACAGCTCACTAGGGACCCTATCGAAATGAAACCAACTTTGATCCTATTCCCAAATCCCTTGCCAAATGGATGGGCAACTCAAATCCCTCTGCTTTGGCACTGATTGCAGTGAATAACTATATCAGAAGAATGCTGTATGTGAAGGAGCAGGTAACAAGGAGGGTGTGTTTTTCAGCTTGATTATTAGAAGAGCTAATTGAGTGCTGGGATGGGATAAATATTGACATGCACAATTATTCTCCATCCTGAGCTAAGCCAGCATCTTGGCTCGCTTCTCTGGCATCTTGGGGGAAGAGGCATGTGAGTGAGATGTGATGCATCTTCAAGAAACAAACCTGTGGTTCTCCTATTACATCCCAGAAAGGAGCCATATTTTAGTTCTAACACTTTCATAGACAGAGAATGAATGGCCTTCTGGTCCAGGGGGTGACTTTACACAAACTACATGTATCTAAAGTGAAGAGTTTTCAGTAACTTGTTCCTCTTATATTCCAACACTTTGATTATCCTCAACAGTTTACATAGTGTAGTCTGAACAAAAGATCAGCCCTTTTTTACAGAAGTCACTTGCATAAGGCCAAGGAGTCCCTGGGAATACCCTTGAAATAGATTAACTTGGAGACATAACTGATGGTCATTGGTACCTGCAACACAATAAGAGTGGCCCCCTGTTGAACTCCTACTTTCTGCCAGGCACCATGCCACTGACCCCAGACTGTTCCCTGCAGCTGCTGCAGCTTATATCACCAGGACTAGAGTCAGGAACCTGGTTTTTGGTCCCAGCTCTGTCACTTCTTAGTCTATGACTTTGCACAGGTCACAGTGCCCTCTCTGAGCCTCACTTTCTTCTACTACAAAATGGAAAATATAAAACCTACCTCAAGAAGCCATTGTGAGGGTGAATCGAAATTTTTTAAATATAAAGCAATTGTAAACAATAGAGTTATACATAAGTATAGTATGAAATCATTATCAATTATTATGAAACACCTACAATTCCCAAGTAGTGAGATAGGTCCTTTACAAATATTATCTTTAGTCACCACACAGCCTGATGAGTAAGTGTCATCCCCACTTTCCAGACAAGAAAATGGATGTGTGGAGAGGAGAAATATCTTGCTGGAAGTTTTGGTAGAATAAAAGTCCCTGTCAAAATATTCGGCAAAATATTCTTGGAGATTATACCAGCAAAGGGTAAATTTGAATAGAAACACCTATTGTCTTCCAATTTTATTTTAAGTTCTGGAAATAATCCACAAATGTTACATATATGTGATCACAATTGTGTATACAAAATCAATGTACATTGTAAGAAATACATTAAGCTGCCAATCCCTCATAAACAAAGTAAAATTGGTGCATAGGGAGTGAAAAGTCATTAAGTACATTTGTATCTCCCAATGCTCCAAGAGCCTGTAGAGCCTGATTAAGTAAAATTAGTATGTGCCAAGGTCAAGAAGGTGAGCTACTGAGGTTGTAAATTACCCTAAGGTGTCAAAGGGACAGCAACTCCTGGGTGATATATGGTACCTTCCCATCTGCTGGGGATATTCATTACTTTTCAAATGTGCTCAGTCCTTTCTAGGCTGGGTAACGGCACAATTGAACTGGGTGATGACTTCCGCCCATTGTTCCCATGGTCCCTATAGAGTTTAACAACTTCTTGTACTTTCACTTTCGGAAATATCAAGGTCTAAGTGAATTTAGATCAGAAGGAAAATGGAAGATGCAAATAAATTGTATCATTCTGGAGATGCCTCTATAGATGTCTAGGTGCTCCATGCAATTCCACGGATTACTGACCATCTGATACAGATCATCCACCTAGTGTTGGGGAACAGACACACCTGAAGTCTCAGTGGTTGAATACAGGAATGTGTATTTCCTGTTTATGAAAAGTTCTCCTCTGGTTGGAGCACCTCTCCAAGGCAGCTATCATATTATTATTGTTGTTGTTGCTGCTGTTGTTGTTGTTATTATTACTATTTTGGTGGCTCTGCCATCGTAACATCCACAGAATGCAACCCAGCAAAGAAGAAAGGTACAAGGTCATACAGACCGTGTCATTGGCTCAGACGAGAATAAATGACACATGTCGCTTTTATTCCTTTCACTGGCGGGACCAAGTTACACGGTCCTTCCTAACTGCAAGGGGTGGAGAAGTCTCTCCTGCTCCCAAAGGAGGATCAGGGAGCCAGCGGGAGCACCATCCATATTGTTCCATATTATTCCGTATGCAAAGGCACTCTGCTAGGTGCTGGGATTTGAAGATAAATTAGACCCAGCCCCTGCTCACGAAGGGCTCACATCCTTATAGAGGAGACCAGATTTACAGAGTCGGCCGTGAAACAAAGCACACAATGATTTGTACTCTAATTCAGCAATAAATTTGGGGTTTAGGGAGTGCCAATGAAGGAACAATTAATTACAACAGGGACTAAGAGAAGATTTAACAGAAGAGGTGGTATTTGAGTGGAAATGAAACTGATTTTTACATGTCACTCAAAAAAGCACACCAGGACAATAGCTGAGAAAAGAAAGGCAGCGCAGGGTGCTGCAGAGCTCCCCAGTCCCTTCCCCAGGTGGCCCCCACCAGCAGAGGGAGTGAGGAGAAATCCTGAAGCTGCCTCACCCTCCTCACCCTCTGTGTGAACCCCTATGTTGATGCCACAGAAGCATGTACCTTACACAGCTCTTTGCTTTCATACAAATAACACCATTTCTTCCATAACCTTCAAGTAAAAATCCTGAATTAACCTCATTTGTCCCTGATTTCATCTACCCTTAGTATAACTCTGCGTGCTGCCTGCAGGTCCATAGACTCATCTGTGGGAAGTACTGAATTGGAAGTAATCTGGCGCTGAGAGGCGGACATTACGGCCTTGACTCTGCCAAGGATGATCTGTGTGGCCTTCAGAGGGGTCACTTTACTTCTCTTCACCTCAGTTTGTCCAGCTGTAAAATGAGATGATCAGATCCTATTGTCAAAGTCTCTTTCTGTGTCATGATATATATCTCATGATAGTGTAACTTTGAAAATGTATGCAGCACATGATAAAAGCCCACCAACAGTAGAGGCGGATGCTGTGATTCAGCTGCCTAACCCTCCAGGCCACCACGTGTTCAGTCAGAGGGGTTACAAACTGAAAACTGTGTCCTCAAAGTCTCTGCCAGTGAGGCTCCTGCAGGAAGCATGGCTGCATGTCTATAAGGTTTTAAAGTCAGGAGGGAGGTGGCAACCAACTTCCTGCTCTCTTGGCTGCTTTCCTTCTGGCAAACATGGTCCAGGAGACAAGAAGTTTTTCTACAACAGCATTGGAGAGTCCATCCTCCAGCTTACTAGACATCATCAAGAGGCAGTGATGGCAGCTTCCTGACTCCAGCCTCCTAATTCCTGGATCATAAATTTGCAATGGGCTCTTGAATGTGCCAACAGCTGTAGCTACAGTGATGAGCCCTTCCTCCCTGGTGGGTCCGTTGCATGTTTATCTGGGAATCATTTCTGAGAATCCAGCCTAGCAGTACCAGCTCAGGGGCCTTTATTAGCACTTCATTCCCTCTATATATTGCCCTTCTGTTTAAAATACGTATAGCGGTCTCTGTTTAACCCACTGCTTAAATAATCCTAAGCCTTCCTAAACTTTCTTAACGTCACACTCCCAGTGTAAACAAAATGGGATTGGCTCCTGAAAGGAGTCTGGGCCACCTCAGGAGCCAACCTCAGATCTCAGAGATCTGCTCTTATTCCATCATGAAACACGAACGAGGGAGGGTCTCACTGGGTTATGAAGAAGTGAGGAGAAGGATCTCCCAAGGCATGGCCCAGAAAAACTCCCCACTCACATGAAAAGGGAGCACAGTACCTATAGGCAGGGAGAGACAGTAAACAGAGGAGCAGGGGTCCTAGATGCCCATCCCCATTTTTAGTCTGCTGAAGGATCGTTAGCCGCAATTATCAGGAAGTACCTTTCTCACGTTCTTAGATATTAATCCCAGTTGGATATTAATACATCCTGAAATGAAAGGACCCACAAAATTGGAGCATGGATTTTTGTCACTGGGGACAATAGCTAACAAATTTTTTTTCTTTAAAAAGAAAGCTGAGAATATACAGGAATGGCAGAAATGCTAGCAAATGGCCAATGAGGAGCATTGTCTCTAAGAACCAGCCTGTGCCGAAGATGGAGCCACACAGACTCAAAACGAAGAGGAAAGCACTCAAATAGAATACTGCTGCAGGGCCACGCTGGGGTCACAAGGCCACAGGAGATGTCAAGGGTCCAGACCCCATGGCCCATAGAAACGGAACTGCCAGCCAGTGTCCCATAGATTAGCGTCCTCAGTGAGACTGAACAGAGCACATAGGATTCACGAGGAGAATAAGAAAAGCTCCTGTCCCCATGCTAGTGACAGTGAACGCTGGGGGTGATACCGAAAAGACTGTAATCGTATGAGAGGTCTAGTCCCCATTTGCAATCTGCCAAGGAAATAGTGTAATGGTTTCCATAAAGGAACCTCTTCACTTCTGATTTCCCAGGACTTTTTAAATGAGATTGGTAGGGTGCCATTCTCCCTCACGCAACTAAAAGCACAGTTCTGCCTGGAAAAGCTGACTCTGGAACAAAGCAAAGCACTGGCCAGGCCAAGCCAAAGGGCGACTGTTGCTCTTCGTCCAGCCGGCAGCCACTCTGTTACTGCCCGGGAGGTTCTTGAGCACCTCCGGAAGCTCTGCGCACATGGGAGCTGCTGGGGAGCCTGCAGGTGAAGGCTCAGAGGGTTTGGTTTCCATAAGGCCGCCCATACGCCCTGCACCTGGAACTTGGAATACTGAGGAGGCTCAAGATTATTGCCGCTGCTCTAAACTCCTCTAGGCTTCATTTTTAGCCCCTGATTAAGATTTTTTTTCCAGGTTTTTCATTTCTTCACAGAACATTCCTCCAGATTCCTGGTTACAGGACTGTTTAAGAATCGTCCAACTCCACAGGCACAGAACTGGCCACCCAGCTCCGTGGTCACTCTGGCCTATCTGGAGCTCCCCTCCACTGGCCTGTAGACACCATCGATAACCTCAATGATTGCTTTAAGCTGGACCTTAACTCTTCGGGCTCATGAGAAAGTTGGCTCAACTCATTTTCCCAAATCCTTTAGGATCTGCTGTTCACAGATGTCCTCTCAGAAAATGCTAAGTGGTCCCTAAGGCCCAACCCATCTGTGACCCATCCTGGATGCCATGGCAGAGCAGAGATGGGGCGCAGAGGATGAGCACCACCCCGTGCAGAGTCGTATGCACCCAAGCGTCACTGTGGTGGAGGACAGAGGTGTAATGTCAGGAACACTTAGCGGAGACTCAGGCCTGTGTAACGCTGGGCTTGGGCAGGTCACTTTGCCTCTCTAGACCTTAGTTCCTGAACTCTAAACTCAGTTTCTTCAGATCGGGCCACGTGAGAACAAATGTCCAATCCTGAGTCCTGATATCCCATGATAACAAAGTAGAAGAGTGGGGAGAATAGGAATGTCTACATTTCGTGTGAAGAGCTTATAGGAGCCTGTTTATGAACTTAAAAGTCAGTAGTCAAGTCAGACGGACTGGATTAAACCAGGTGAAAACAGAAGCACGTCTTCCACACAAAATAGCAGTAACAATATCCCACATTTCTCAAGCATTGTAGCCCGTCCAGCACTTCTGAGTGTGGGTCTCTCACGTCATCTGTCACTCTGTGAGATAGCTGAGCAAACGGACTGGAGCCCGTGCTCTGGGCTGGATGTCTCCAGTGCACTGTGCAGTCAGGAGATCTTCGTGATAAAACTTGTACATTTGCTTCTGCTCTAGAGTCCTGCTGGGCTCAGACCTGCAGTCAAGAGCTCTGGATTATCTTGCTTCCAGAAAACGTTCCAAAGGGTGTCCTCAAGAGACTATGCTCAGTAAGAAGCCCTGCCCTCAGAGACCCCCCACCTTCACCCATTAGAAAGGGGGGATTCTCCCCGAACAAAACCTTCCTGAGGGAGTACAGGGCAGAGATTTGAGGGAAGTGTATGTGGTCCCACCTGAGGCCCAGGCTTTGCCCAGAAGCTTAAGAGGGAGACATACATCCTGAGAGAAAACATAGCAGACCCATGGAAATAACCCCAGCCTCCAAAGAGAAGGTCTTATCTGGGGTGACACGCAAGCTTGCCTGGGGTCCTTCCCTCATGGAGCCCCATCTTCCTCAGCTTCTGCATTTCTCTCTCTCACTTTCTGTCCCATCTTCTCCTCAGGGTTTCCTTAACCTTTTCCCATTTTCTTCTATTTCTTCTCCTTCTAAGGCCTTTCTCAGCCCTTCCTTCCTGTGTTCCTTTTCTCCCCCAAGGAACTGATAAGCCTGTATTTAACGCCTAGATGGCTTTAATAAGGATTAAATGCTTAGAAAACAAAATAATTTGCAACAGGAGCTTTTGTCTGCGGTGGAATTCTGTTGTTTATTCCTTCTTAACCAGATTCAGCTAGTAGACTCTACATTCGCCTCACTGCTTTCCTTTCTTAGGGAAGTGCTTAAAAGATCCCACGCTGCAGTGCGCATTCAATTTGTGTGGCCTACCCTGTATTTATCTGCTGATTTTTGCCGAATAATTCCACAGAATTCTCAGTAATTGGCTAGTTAAAATTCTTCTGCCTTAATGAATGTCTAGCCTCTGTGTGTTGATAGAATCATCTTTTACACATGAAAAAAAGGTGGACGCTAGATCTAAAATGTTTTCAGACTTCCCCTTATAACCTGCTCTCAGGCCGTTATCTCTTGGCCTTTGGCTTAACTGGAAAGGAAGCTGAGTAAAAAGAACATTATTTTTGTTTTCAGAACTCATTCTGGTATGAGGACTTTTTTTTTTCAATTATCTGTCCTGGAGCTATTTTTCAAAATCATCCATGAAAAAAGGTGGAGAATCCTAGTGTATCCCCACAATCATTTCCTCACGTGCCCATGACCTCCGAGCAGCTCTGTGACAGATCAGTAGGATGGGGAGAGACAGCACGCCTTTGTCCTGTGAAGTTTTGAACCTGCACATTGCGATCTTTTCCTAGCTTCATTGTCCCTGAGGGTCTGAAGATGTCTACTTATAGCACCCGGGACAGACTGTATCACCTGACCTCCCGGCCACGGGCAGTGGCAATCTTCATGGGACAGGCAAAGTGAAACTCCAGGCTATGCAATGAATCTGAGGGGATTCACGACCCTAATCCATAACACAGAAACTTCAGTTCTCAAGTCATTTGTCAAGTGTGCACGTGTGTATGGGTGCACATGTGAATGTGGTATAAAGATCCACAGACGGCAAACAGGGAAACCAATAGCACGGTTCTCCCCGGGAAATACTTTCAAGCGTGGCCACAGTAACCAGCAGAACTGCAAATGTCTGCATGTCAACATTGAGCTGTCTGAAATTACACAACCTGAATCAATAATTCAAAAAGCATCAAACTAATACATACATACTGACCAATTTCCAGCAGAATGATTACTTCTTAAAACAAATGCACATGCTAGTTTGATCTATAGTTTTCACCTGTCTCACTATTATAGCCATATAGTTTTTCATTCTAAAACTACTCAAAGATTTTGAATGCAGCATTTTCTACCCTCTCAAATTGCTGTTTCCTAGTTAAAAAAAAATTTCCAAATACACATCCTGCAACAAGCCAAGTCCATTTTTTTTGTTACACTCCTAAAAGGTGCTATTTCTACATGTGGCATCCTAATGAGAACAATGCCTTGCATTGGAGCCATCCACTTCCATCCACAGGCTGCTTTCATGTTTATTACCTCATTATTATTTTGACCCACAGAACAAGCAGGTACTGCCATCTCCTTCATTTCACAGATACTTAATCTGAGAGTTGGAAAAATGTCGGGCACATGCCCAGGAGGCTCAGAACTAGTGAGGGCAAAGCTAATATCACATCCCAGTCTCTCTGACTCC
>CM052541.1:11644746-11663942 GCA_028533065.1 Trachops cirrhosus
CGTGCTTTTGTTTAGAAAGTGTAGGTGGGCCCTTATAATTAAGGGAGTGCTATCATTTGCTGATGCAGTACAAACAAACCAAGCTAGAAGCAAATCTGAGGCTTTGGAGGGTGGGGGGTAGGGGGTGGGGGTGGTGCACAGAGAGGAAGTCAAAGAGCACTTGCTTTCCTTGATCACATTCTTCATAAGTTGTCCTTTGAAACAATTTTAAAGGGAATAAATTAGTTATAAGACTATGATGAAAATAAAGTCAAAGAGTTAAAGCAAGCCCTAAGACACAAAGAAAGTAATCAAAAGCTGGCATCGACTTAATATACTGGTCTCCAGAGAACTAATAGCCCCGCCTCCTATCCTAGGCCTCGCCCCCTGCCTTTATAAGAAGCTGTTTAGTCCTCTGAACCGAGCCTGTGTTGGTGCCAGAAGAGTGAAATGGAGCATTAAGACCATTATTTGGATACTAGAGGGGGAACACACAGAGAAAAGAAAACCCAGGAAAATTCCATTCATTTGAATTAATTGAGATGAGCATTTATTTTTTGTTTAAATTGACCCTGTAATTGTTTCTACTTCCCCCCTCCCCCATGAGGTATATAGAGACATAGCCTCAAGGGCTAGTCCATTTATAGTAAGAAAGAATTCAGCACGGCTGAGACGCCTGTGTCATTCACCCATGCGGGTCATAGAATTGATTCTCTCGCAGAGACCAGCCATATGGATTGATTTAGCAGCATTTCGCTGGCTGCCTGGAGACGCGGCTTGAGTCATCCTGTATAAATTACTTAACTCTCCACCACAAAGAGAAAAAAAATTGTTTTCTTGCACAGCAGTAGCAATTAATGTTCAACATGTTTATGGGGTTTAATAATATACAGCCCCGCACCAATCTCTGTAGGCAATACCATTATCTTGAGAGAGAGACTTAGGTGGTGTCATCAGCACACAAGACACGGATGATTGATTCATCAATAACTGAGCCTGGCCTTATTACAGCAAACAAATTCAACATCATGGAATATATTGCCATATAGACAGGACTTTCTTCTCTTCAAATATATGTCATAATTAATAGTGGTGACCTTTTGGCTATACTGAAAAACAGCTCGCAATTAACACACTTCCCCTCCTTCAAGTGCCTGCACACATCAGAGGTTGGTTGTCCAAGACTTGGCCCAGCTCAGCTGAGTGGAGCAAAGTCTAGACAACATCTTCCCAGGAAAGTGTTTGCCAGAAAGATCAACCACTTGTTCATCTATCACATATTTCACTCCAGAGGAATGCAAAAAGGAAAGCGATGAGTCGCCAACAAGTATTTATTGGGCCACTTCTGTGTGCCAGGTACTAGTCTAGAGCAAAGAATAAGACAGAAGGAACCCCCTCCTCACTCTGGGGGTAGAAAACAACAACATGCATATAAACAAATAGACGCTTTTAAAATTCTGATAGGTAGCATGCTGAAGATAAAATAGAGCGCTCTTGAATCCATGTATTTTTAAATGGCAAATAGGGATTTCAACAATGGGAGATATTTTATGTATTCAGCATCCATGTGATTAAATAATCAACAACATGAATAAGATTCAGTTACTTTTATACTTTTTCTTCCCTGAATTTTAAAAATATAATGTGAGTCTGGAGAAGAATGGGTATTGTTTGTGACTTAATCATTTTAAAAGATTTAACTTTTAAAAAATAATTATTGTGGCCCTGGCTGGCATAGCTCAGTGGATTGAGTGCGGGCTGCAAACCAAAGCATCACAGGTTTGATTCCCAGTCAGGGCACAGGCCTGGGTTGCCGGCCAGGTCCCCAGTAGGGACCACATGAGAGGCAACCACACATTGATGTTTCTCCCTCTCTCCTTCTCCCTCCCTTCCCCTCTCTAAACATAAATAAATACAATCTTAAAAAAAATAAAAATAAATAAAAATAATTATTGTGGAGCCCACAAGAGCCCAGACTAATAACAAAAAAAAGAGTGGATTGTCCAATGCTAAAAAAATGTACAAAACTAAAAAAATAGAGATTCTCCTATATTTTTAAGACACTAGTTATAATATGGAAAAAACGTCAGGCCACATGAGAATCATAGTATGACTAACATGCTATATTCGGGTAGGTTGAGTCATTTATGGAACATAAGGTCCACACAACATTTTATTGCCTCAAAAGTTTTTATCTCTGTAGGATGATATAGATGATGTCTCTACAGACAAATTTAGGTTTATCTGTAAGGCAATTGTTCATAAAAAATGTCTTTAAGCTGAAATACATAAATAGTTCAGACAAAAGTTCCCCCTACAAGAATACTATGGAATCTTCCTGCCATTATTCACTCTAATTTTAGACAGCACCTCGCCCCATCTATACATGATGTAAGAATATTCTAACCAGGTGTTGCGGTTCTGAATCCCTTCATGGCGGTAGAATGGGATGGTCGGATTGGTTATGAAGTGTGCCCCTGTTACAGGTCATTTATCTGCACTGACTTACGCTTTTCTGTCTCCCATAACAATGCCACTGTCGCTCCAGTAAATCTCCGTGTCCTTCTTGAGTGGGAAGGAAGAGCTGTGCACTGGCCATGGCTAAAAACCCTGGGCGTGTTTGTGACATTCATGGGGACGTGATCTGCAAACCACCATCATCTCTTGTGCATGTCACAGCCAAAAAACAGCCATGAACAACTGCACTAAGTAAACACTGATCAAAGGAATAAATGGTTACACAGATGGTACGTTAGGTAGTTTTTCTTTCTACCTCCCACTTCTTCCCAGAGTGAGGTGGTCCCACAGGCCTGTTCATCCTCAGACCCTTTCATCACCCTTCCCCTGCTCTGCTCTGCATCACCAGCTGCATCACTAGGCTGACTTCCAACTGGAGTCAGCCAATGAGAGCAAATGGCAGAAGAATGGAGGCCAGAGGTCAGGGAGAAACCAGGCATGTCTCTCCCTGCCTCTCTGCCTTGGGCTTCATCCTTGGCAGTAGAGGTTCCAGCTCTCTGCCACCAGGCCCTCCTTGGTCCCAGCTTCTACCTGGCAGCACGTCTGTGGCTGCTACTTCCTGTGCTGCCTCACTGTCCCCTGTTCTCAGCTCTTCAGTCATCTGTGCGAGGAATTCCCCATATTAAAATTCCTCTGTTTTTAATAATCAGAGTAGTTTCTGGGTTTTTCTCTTTTTTCCTTTCTTTTTTTTTTTTTTTGGTTGTATACTAATTGATACTCTAATTCTTGAGAGTTCTCAAGAATTCAGTTCAGTTCATACCCAGCACTACTGTATACCAAGCATTGTGCTATGATGCAAAGATATTGTGTCTACCACTGAGGAGGTCTGAATCTAGTGAACGAGTCATTTCAAGATTATGTGACAAGCCTCATGAGGGACTGAGGCCAGGGAGCCCCAGAAACACTGAGACTGGCTCCTTTGCTGGGTCTGGGGCTCGGCAAAGGCTTCCTAGAGGAGATGATGGTTGAATTGAACCTTAAGTGATGAGAACAGCCAGCTGAAAGGTGCTGGAAGGACCTGTGTTTCTGGGGTCGGTGCCAGGATGGGGAAAGATGGACCTGGGACAGAATGGAAGCAAGGTGACGTCACTAGACATCAGGTATGAGACCGGAGAATAGAAAGATGGTATGAGACAAAAGGCAGGTAAAGAGCTTGAATTCTCTAAAGAGAATTCTCTTTAGAGAACTCAAGCTCGGAGAAATTGATGATTTTTAAATCGGTGGAACAGCATGGTCACACTTACAATTTATAATCTAGATGGATCACTTGGCCCACCCTGTAATAAATGGTAGCTCTAAAAAAGGCAAGGTACCCACCTGGCACCATACATAGTTATCACAAGTTGAATACTAGAAATATCAGGGGAACACTTTGTAAGTCTATGACTGTCTAAACACTATGCTGTACCCCTAAAACTAATTCAAAATAATATTGAATGTAAACTGTAATTTAAATAAATTTTAAAAAATTTTAATAAGAGGCAAGAAAAAAATACTTGGACTAGATCTTACTAATCATTCAGTTCAACCTACTGGTGGAGCGCCCCTGGGGGCCGGCCACAGTGTGGGGTGCAGAGGAGTGTGAAATTGTGCAGGACACATAGCGATCCCTTACACGTCTGTGCTCCTTTCTGGTTTACCAACATAAATACATCTCGTGATTCTCTTAAAACCCCCATGAGTTAGGCATTAGGTTGGCCAAAAAGTCCGTTAATTTTTTTCTGTAAAATAAAAGCACATTTTTCATTTTCACCAATAACTTTATTGATTTGGATATTTTGAGCATGTCGGCTATCTCCTGCTATTGGCTTCTAGTGGGTAGAGGCCAGGGGTGCTGCTAACATCTTCCAGTGCACAAGACAGCCCCACAGCAAAGAATTATTTGGCCAAAATGTCAATAGTACCGAGAAACTTCACAAACCACTTTTCACACATTCGATCAGTCACAGCACCTTCTCCATACACTGCACAAATCTTTTATGTATTTCAGTTTCATCTTTACCTTTCTTGAAATAATAAACCAGAATACACCAAAATGTTGCATATCTTCTTCCATCTTCTATGTTTCAATGGCTGCACAAAAATTCACCAATTTTGTGTTTATTTTTTAATGCATGCTGATATGGCAGCTATCACAATAAAATCTAACAAAATTGTTTTGAATGATGTTAAAGACAACTAAGCACTACTAGAGCCATTGTACAAAAAGAAACTAAACAAACTTCTTGGCCAACCCAATATTAGAATCCCCACTTTCCAGGTGAAAAAACTGAGTCTCAGGAGATGATAAAATATGTCCAAGGCCATATGAGTAAGAATTGAACCCAGCAGTCTGTTTACTGCTGAACTTAATAAGATAGTTTTCTGTTCCCCATTGTAGCATAGAATAAATTGATCCCCCAGAAAGCTGAATTTTCAGTAGCTAGAGAAACAATGTAGGGATTCCCACATACACGTACACTGGACTGCTTCAGAATTTGTACTCTACCAGGCATGGGCTTGTTGTTTATTTTTAACTACTCCCGTCAAGGCAGCTTCTAGTTCCTTAGGGTGCTAAGAACAATCATAGGTAAATGACTCGGCCTCTCTAGATTGGGACTGGTTGCAGCCAGTAGAATTTTAATCAAGGTTTGAATTAACCTTTTCATCCTTCTTCCAACATAACAGAGGTGCGAAGGCAGAGGATGTTATCCTAAAGAAAGGAATTGTACTAGAAGGTGTTGAAAAGTATATATGGAGTCTAGAAGACAGAAAATAAGAATTACTTTCTCTATTGAGTGACCTTAGAGTCCCTCAACCAGAGGTCTTATTGGTCAAGATCATGGAAACTGCCAATCTGGGCTCCAAAATGGGAGGTAATTGGGGATTCTTCACTAATGGTAGTAACTCAGCCCTTCAGAGGAGCAGATTTAGTCCTTTCTGGCTTTTCAGATCATTAAACCTCCCTCTTGCTATACTGATACCCTCTCATGATAAATATTAATAATGCATCCAGATGCCAGCCCCCCATTTCTAGGAAGGATTAAAGGAGAAAGAAACAATGGGACCGAGAGGAGACAGAAAACCCTGTACCGCCACAACTATAATTCCCTTTGGAAAGCCTGACTCTCAACTCACTCCTCCCCTGTCCTAGGGCAGCCACTCCCAAGCCAGGAACAAAGATCTGGGCACACTCATCACCTCCTGAGGTTAGAATCAGTGATTTATAGACTTATTTCCAACCCTAACGACTCCCATCAGTAACAGTGATTTATTCAGGCAGCTATGATTCTGCCCACATTTGAGAATCACTTTCTGACTTTTATGTGCATGCA
The DNA here is from genome assembly GCA_028533065.1 of Trachops cirrhosus. Classification (NCBI taxonomy): domain Eukaryota; kingdom Metazoa; phylum Chordata; class Mammalia; order Chiroptera; family Phyllostomidae; genus Trachops; species Trachops cirrhosus. The sequence continues at coordinate 11,650,557 of CM052541.1, forward strand.
TTCAGACTTCACATCTTTGTCATAAATAAACTCCCCATCATCCCAGGGAAAGTGGAGGTTGGGACAGCTCTGAAAGAGTATCTGTTGCCTCTGGACCACATCTGCCATGAGGATATTTGTGCCAATAAGACTCCAATTGACTATGTTTCTAAGTACAGGGACCTTTTCCATCTTGTCTATCTCTACATCCCCAGCATCTTGAACATCCCCTGGCATAAAATAAGCACTCAATAAACGATAATAGCTAACATTCACTGAGCATGTATTGCATTCACAGAGCCATGACACTCTTCTGAGTACTTTACACATGCCTATGTTCATTTAAACCTCAAAGCAACCCTAGGAGTTAGGTAGTGTGGTCTGCCTTGTATGATATAAACTCTAAAGCACAGAACAGGTATATAATTTGCTTTATGACATAATTATAAGCAAAGATTATAAGCAGATTATAAGCAGCAAACTTGGGATTTAAAACCGAACAGTCTGGTCAAAGAGCTAGTGCTCATAACCACGAGGCTATACTGCTTTTCATTGATTAAGTGTTTGGGCATCTTGGTCTATCAGGGGAGACTATGCTTACCTTTCCTTTTCCCTTCTAGCCTGTCCTCACCTGAGTCTGAAAGGGCTGAGGGTACTGATTCAAATACTGCATTCAGACCAGGGGACAGTCCATCTTCTAAGGAAGTTTACTCTCTTGCTTTGCTAGTGGTTCCCTACCCGGGGAGTAAAAGACTTCCGTAGCCCAGGCAGCTTTACTTTCTTTTGTAGGAACCTGCAGTTTGCTCTGTCTCCAGGTCCTCGGCTACACACAAGAGTTTTCTGATATAAAATGAGGATGCTGGATGGCAATTTGTCACTTTTAGCAAAGCCAGCATCTTCTTCCAGGGTGGCCATGCATTTCACAAGCCTCTTGGTAATAATGTTAGAGCTGTATTCTGATGGAAAAAAAATCTCTTTGGATATGAAATTCCCCCACTTCAAATATCTGTTCTTATTTCTCATCAGAAAAACCAGGAGGAAAAAAATAAATGGTCTCAGCTTGGGCTGAATTTACACTGCCAGTTTCACATCCCAGTAGCACTGTGGTCTTTAAATGAGCATGTGTCTTTTATAATGGCTACCCAGGTGATTTTAGTCTCTCCAGAACATTCACCTTTTGATCCAGTTTTAAAAGAGATGATACCACTAAAAAGCCGCTTTAAACTTGAAAGCGGACCCTCAACACTCAGAGGAAATGCTTATGAGAAAGAAAGATGATTTTGACCTATATAGGAACATTTTGGACTAAAGTGGTTATTATTCTTCAAGAGACCTGCAAATAGCCAACTTTTTCAGAACCGAAAAGAAAATTCAGAGACATTATTCTTACTGAATCCCGGACACTTCCCTTTGTCTTCTAGCAAAGTAAATACTATATCAACCATCAGACATATCATTGGACTTTGATCTCATACATATCCTGTTCCATGAGCCAGCCACTACAGCCCAAATAACACAGTTGGATATTTTCATAGACCACTCAGCTATGGAATGACAGATGCATAGAGCAGGATGGTACCACACAAGAGAACCAACCTGCTCTGACTCTAGGATATCTCTTTCCCCCACTGTCCCTATCCACTCCACCAACACATCTTAACAACTCTACCACTAAAACATTGAGGCCCCAAATCCATTCACTTCTCTCCATGACTGCCCTTCAGTCAAAGTCCCTGTCTCCTCTCTCCTGGAATATTACGGAAACTTCTAACGTATGGTCTCCGTGGCTCTATCCTTTTTTAATTTAATTTGGTATATAGGTTAAATATGTTTAATATGACATGAAATGGGACCGCCAAAAGTAAGATGCCCAAAGCCCATGAAATTCTTAAAGCCCTTAGAACCAGGCAGGAAATCAAATGAATGGAGACAGGTACAGAATGATGATCAGCCCCTAATGCCGGGACCCCACGTGAGATATTGGATGTGGCAAACACATGTCCTTTCTGAAAGGGGAACTTGTTATGCAGCTCTAGCTAATTGCTGTCTCTCAGAAAAGAGGGTCAGTGTTGCCTGACAGTCCAATTTCTGAGAAAAGTCAGGAATCCTGATCTTATGTCAAATCCCCAATTTCCAAGTGTTAACAACTGACACAAGTTTTAATAAACACTCTTTGGACCACAAGCAAAACTGGCTGCACTGGTTTTGGAAACTTGGGTTCAGAATGCTAATTCATATCCAAGACAGAAAACAAAAGAAATTTATTTCCCAGGCAGTTGGGACACACAAGTTCTCTAACATAGGATATGTATAGGGTGTGTGTGTTGTGCGTGTCGGTGGGGTTGGGGGCCAGTGGTCGTTCAGGAAAATGCAGGAGAGCACCCTATGAATGACCCAAACCTGTGTTTATAGGTCCAGTATTAGGTTCAGTGTGAATACTGTAAAATTATTTGAAGAATAATTAGTTCAATAATGAGTCTGCAGGTGAGAAGCAGCTGTTTTGCTCCTGGGCTCAGGGTCACTGTCTCCGCTGTGTGAAGAGTCAGCAGTAATTAGAAGAACTCACGGTGCCAAACTAAATTAAAATTTTTCAAACCGTTACTCACTGTATGATATAATTTTGTTTCATGTTCCCAGGATGAGGAAACTCGAATTAAGTCTCTATTCATTACAAAAATAGGCTAACTAATTTAAGGCTATGAAGTATCTGTTTGTCGATGGTATTGAATGGTTTCTATCTACTGTAACAGATCATTCTGCACTAAAATAAATGGCAGTTGGTTACCTGCCAATGGTTTATTTAACAGTGCTCAATTGTACTGAACTCTGAAAACATAATGGGTCTCAGTGGACCTTCCTGCCTGCTATTTTTCTGAAAATAAAATATTGATATAATTGGATTTCCCACCCACATTGATCCTCAAACACACAGATGGGATCAGTTTAAGCAAAAACTGGGAAATGAAGAAATTGTGATAATCACCGAATAAAGTTATTTATGTCAGGACACTTGGGGTGCACTTAATTAAGCTGCCCTGAAATCCACAGAAACCTTTGCGTGGTAGTCTCCAAAGTCCTAGGGGCTGTTGTATAACCCCAGGTAAAAGCTAGGAAGGACATAAATTTACAAATGAACATTTAAAAGCAAAGAGAAGAAACCTTCAAAAAGATTTCATGGACCGTATTCTTGTGATACCAGAACAACTGGTTGGTTCAGTCAGTTTAATGAGGAAAATGCTACAGAACCAGTTTTCAGCATCTTTAAAAAAAAAACAAAACAGTATATTAATTGAATCTTTTACTTTTCAACTTGGTATTTTGCTGTTGTATAGACATAGCTTTAATCACACCCTGCAAGCAGCCAATCCCACTGATGTGACTGTGTAAGCAAGACCACAGGGTTGAGCTTTTAATAAGATGGGCTTCCTCTAATGAAAGTTCTTTGAGTCTTTCCTTTTAGGTTTTCTCTGTTTTCTTTAGTCATCAACCTCTGGACTAATCTTGTTAATAGAATGATTTTGCCTGATTTTTTTTAAATGTCTCCTCTGATCCAGTCCAACTTGAGCAATTGAAACGCTCTCTTTCATCAGCATTCAAAAGGTAGCATTAGCAACAGCAACAATAAAGGGGCCCAAATCCTTAACTGAATTTTCCCATCATTCCTGAAACAAGATAAACAACTCCCTGGAGTACTGAAGTTCTCAGCATCTGGGCAATTAAATACTTTCTGTCTTGAATGTGGACCACGCCCACCCAAAAAGGGAATTGGTCAAATGGTGCCACCCAAAGGCTATTTGGAGATCTGCTCAGTTTCCCCTCCGCTAAAGAACACAAAAATGGCTCCCCTCCCTCATCCTCCACCCCCTGTCTGAACACACCTGCACGCTAGAGCTGCCTTTCCTCAGGCCAGATGAACGGTGGCTTATCGGTTAGATAAGATTTTAAGCACATTGGACATCCCAAGTTTAAAGAACTTTGTTGTGAATCTTTTTATAAAGTGATTAATACCTTAATTTATCTTTCCTGTGAATTCAGATTATGTTTCCTTTAAGTAATATGTATGGTAAAAAATGTGTCTTCACCACCCCCGAAAGATGAAATATGATCAAGAAAGGAAGGCCCGCAGTCAGAAAAATCGGGTCATACTTGGCCTGGCTCTCTCTGTGCCCCGCCAGATCACCGAGGAAAGCTGCTGAGCCTCTCTGGGCCTCAGCTATCTCACTTAAGAAGGGAGGATAAGGATCATTTCTACTTTCCAGAGTCCTCATGGAAGTACATAAGGTTCTTTTAAAATACAAAGGTGGCCCTGGCCAGTATGACTCAGGTGGTGGGAGCATCACCCATAACCAAAGGGTTGAGTATTCAATTCCTCCCAGTCAGGGCACATACCTAGGTTGTGGGTTCAATCCCAAGTCCGGGTGTGTAGAATCCCCTATCGGGGGGAGTACAGGAGGCAACCAATCAATGTTTCTCTCGCGCTTCCTTCCTCTCTCTGTAAAAGCAATAAAAAAATGTCCTCAGGTGAGGATGAGAAATAATAATAAAGATAAAATAAAATGTGAGGCCATTTTTTAGACTATTATAGACTGTAAATACTGTCTCTACAACATAGTTGTTAATAATAATTACGGTCAGGGTATGAAAGAGAATAGTGCTGGGTGGTCATCAAAGCAACTGCAGGAGGACTCATATTGCCAACCTGATCCTTCAAACCCCACTAGGAATGACATTCTTGGTTTGATAAGGTCCGTGAAGGTCATTCTCCTGACCCCAATATTCCCTTAAAAATGTCTTATCAAAAAACAGTTTGTCTGGAGACTCCCTCTGAAAATGCAATGAGTCTCCGGATACACACGTAGATGCAGACCTCTGGTATATTATTAAATTAGCACACGAAGGAGTCTCTTGTGTTTTCTAGGGCAAGTGAAGGAAAATCTAGCTGCATGTTTATAACATTTTAGTATTTCATTTCTTTTACTCCAGGGATTCCTCTGCACATTTTCTATAGTAAAGAAGTAATTGCTAAATTTTTTAGATTTTATTTTTCCCTCTTGATTGATGGATAAGTGGGAATGTGGTGAGCAGGTAGGCATCCAAATGGCAACAAAGGTAGATGGGAGAGTTTATACAACATAATGTGCCAAGAGTCTAATATTAGTATTAACAGGCAAGCCAAATTTATTCCTCCAATTGTATTCTTTAAAAAAATGTACCAACACCTTATAAATGCCTGAATTAAGGCTGTGTAAGAGCATTTTTTTGAAGCCACTTAATGGGAGAACAATGACCAGTAAAAGAGGTCTAAAATTAGTTTCTTATACCGGGCCTCCCCAACAAGCGGTAAAGCCCAGCATACGGGAGGTCTCCACCTCCACAACCCTAAAACATTACCTAAAACCTGTGGGGAGGTATTTAACCTATGTTAACCTATGTTGTGTCTCTTCTCCATAATCAAAAAGAGGGGCTGTGCTTAAGTTCCCAAACCTAAAAAATACAAAAGGTAAATTACATGTTTTAATCCAAAACCAGGCTATAGGTAAAATGCATTAGATCGCAAAATGAAGATTATCACAGAATCAAAGGATCTGAGCAGCTAATTCTAGAAGGGCATAAACCATTGGTGGTCTGGTTACATCAGTCACCCCGGGACCTCATCTTTCTGAATTCAATGATGAAACTCAATCTGAGCACCCCCTAACCCGAGGACTCCAAATTTCTAAATATGAGTGAGAATCCAACCCCTTCAAGGTCCTGTTACCGATGAAAACCTTACCCTGGTAGCCACATTCAAGCTGTATAATACACCCCTACCCATTATTCCCATGGTGCCTTTGCCCCTGTTTCAACCACAGCAAACAAAACCTTGTATTTGCACAGCCTGTCATGATTTATAAGGTACCCACATACACATTGTCAGACAGGTCAGAGATTATTCATGATTTTCAAAGGAAGACATTATTTATGAGGGGTTAAGTAGTAGCCTCATGGTTTACATTACTGGTAAGTGAGAAAACCTCATCTAGAATCTTTCTAGAGAGGAGTCCCAAGAACGGGTTAGACCGCAAGTCCTTTGAGGTCTCTGAAATTATGGGACTCCATTACTTCTACAGAGTACCCCAAAATGTGTCCCCAATAATATCTGGCATAATCTTGAACAAATAGTATTTGCATTTAGTCAACAGTCTCTGAATTACTTGGACTACTCCCAAGAGCCTTCACACACCCAACAAGTAAACAATTTCACCTCACTCTTCTCCTCCCTTGTGATGATTCAGAGTCTACTCTGGTAGAGACCCAAGATTTCCCTCACAGACAGCTCTGTTCAGTGATTAAACAATCAACTTCCCTACCCAAGACCAAGGCGGCAGGTGCCCTAGTTCGAGGATGCAGAGCTATGTTATTGTGGCTCAAATAATTCATCTAGCCAGCCCCTTCAGCCCCCCTTACCCCAGCTTTGAACACAAGCTGCCACGCGCTTTTCCTGCTCCTGACCTGCTGCACGAATCCCCCCATCCTGCCTTGGCTCCTGGTTTGCCAACACTGTCTGCTCCTTCACTGATTTGGGTTCCTTCCTTTACTGTTACAGATAGTGCACCAAAGCCACAGTGTCATATCTGGCTAGAAGGAAATATAGAAAAAGCAGGGTTCTGTCTGCTGATATCAACCACAGAATTGTTTGCTATGCTTATTTCCAGAGCCACGTCTGCATATCTCCCAAAGTACAAGAATGCATTGTAACTTCCCAAAAGACAGCTGCAGCATAGAGCCTGCTGTTGGAGCGAGAGCTGAGCCAGAAGCTGGCAACTTTAGGGATGGTGAGCTCATGACACAGAGCTCACATCTGACATCTGAGGCCTTTGGTCAGGCCTGGGGCCCTGGAGCCTAAAAATCCAGGAGGGCAGAATTGGCCACAGTTTTTTAATTCATGAAGTTCTCCCTAAAATTCTGAATCTCCAAATTAATTCCAGTTGGATTGTTAAGTACCTGGGACACCGTTCTCCCACATCTTCGCATGCCTGACTTCTCATTACTCTGGTCTCCACTCAAACATCAAGTCCTCAGGGAGTCCCCTGAGCACTCGGAATAACCACTGAGAATGAGCCTCATCGCTGTCTATCCCATTACAGTGATAATTTGCTTCCCAACACAGATAACTCACTGATTTTTTGTTGCCCTCTTTATTATTTATCTCTCCTGATTAGAAAGAAAGTTCCATGATGGCAAAATCTTCATATCCCATTCATAGCTACTAAAGAGCCTTAGCATAGAGAAGGCTTTTAATAAATGTTTATTTTAATAAGTGAATAGATGGATGAGTGAGTGAATGAATCGGACATGAATGAATAACCTGCTACTACCAGTGCTCTGATATCCACGCACTGTGCTAAGCACCTTCCATACATTATCACAGTGATTTTCAAAAAATTCATTTTCTTTGTTCAGGCAAAGCCTAATAAGAAACTCATTATATGATCCAGAAATCAAAGCATAAACAAAAGGCCAAAGGAAACAGTGGCAAGTTCCCTGCCCCTTCTTCCTCTTTGGGCTCTCCTGTATCACTTAATTATCTAACCAACTCCATTAAATGTGAATTATCATTGGTCCCATTTTAGAAATTAGAAAACTGAGGCTCGGGAAAATTAAGTGACTTGTCCAAGGTCATATAAGCTAGTAAGTCAGAAGACAAAGTTATAAACCAATTCTGTCTGATTCTAATCATGTCTGACTCTCTAAACCATGAATATAAAGCATCTGCATATTTTCTGAAATCCTGGGGAACTCTTTCCAGAATATAAGTTAACATTAGGCTGGTATTTTCAGAGCTTATTTGAATAAGATTGGAATAGCTTATTGTAGTATTTAATAATTAATTGCTGTAGGTATATGAAGAATGACTTCTTAATGAAAAATTTCAGGATGATATTATAATGTTAATATTCTCAGAAAGTACTCTCATGTGACATGGGCCTCGATGTTAATGGAAGAAGGTATATTCATATTTTTTCTCAGATAATTCTTGAAAGCCAAAGTCTTTAAGAACCTTCATTGAAGCAAAATTCTATTATATGAGAGTAGCTGCTTGGCAGTTTCTAAGAATTTAATAAATCTCCTTAGGAAAATGTTGGTTTTAAAAGAAAATTTTTAAATGGGTCTCAAGCATACTCACTGTTTTCTTGTATTTGCATTACAAGTAAAGAATTTTTGTTGGCTGTGAGAAGCCAGAGAAAACAAGAATGCTGGTTTTGCATTATTTGGTGAGTGGTGTTGTGTTACCGGTTTTTTTTTTTTTCCTTTTTAATATGAGAAGCCCGCAGATTACATGGTGCAGATTCGCAGCGACAGGACGCTTGTTAAGAAGTCTGTGGAATATCGCTTTCACCGAGCCACATTCCCTCTGCCGTCTGGTTTTCAGATGACTTCAGTGAGAGAGGACGGCGACCCCGCACGGGTCTGGGAACGGCCCCCTCGCACTCTCCCGTCTTTCACTCTTACATTGGGACGCGCACTTCCCATTCTGTGAGTGTGTGTGTGTGAAATACACACAACAGAAAATTTACCATTTTAAGCATTTTAAGTGTGCAGCTCAAGTCCGTTCACATTTGTTATAGAAAGAGCACCACCATTCATTTCCAGAACTTTTTCAACATCTCAAACTAGAACTCTGTACCCATCAAACAAGAACTCCCCTTTACATCTACCATCCAGTGCCTGTTACACCTTCTGTTTCTGTGCTTCTGACTACTAGGTACCTCACAAAAGTAGAACTGTACAGTATTTGTGCTTTTGTCATTTCAGATTCTTGGTACACTTGACCTTTATTGCCTTCAAAATGCGGAACATTCTCTGGTGTCTGCAGCGATGTGGTGATACAGCCTGCCACATGACTCACAGGAGACACTTTGAAAATGTTATCTTTTTTAAATACTGGGTTTATACACTCAGTAGTACTAGTGCTAATAAGTCTGCAACATTTTGTCAAACAAATTACCAAGATTATATCATTTGGTCTTTCCTTTATTAAAAGGAACATGGAGGGAATTAATAAGCCCCACTCTCAAGGAAGTATATTAATTGGCACAATCATATTGCAGAATAGCCTGCAAAGTCAGAAACTGCAGTCACAGCACCTGGATGGGAAGGGACCAATAAGAATAAAATAGTTCTTAGTCCTATGGCCTTTTGTGAGTTTTTGTAACTTTGTTCATGACTGTTATCCATGTAGCCTGCCTTTCCCTACTGATGGTGAACGAGGGAGAAATAGAGAGGAAAAGAGACTTCCTGTGTATGGGGTGGAGGTAGGATTTGAAGGAAGGGCTCGGGAAGCAGCAAGGAAGGAGGGACCTGGGTGACATTCCTCTTTCCAGCTGGTCCGGGGAAATGAGAACCCCAGAAGAGCAAGTACGTGTTGGTAACTGAGGAGAGGAGAAGCAAACAGGCAGCACCCGGGGCTCTGAGGAAGAAGAAGGTTTCCAGGAGGACATGGCTCTTGGAGTGGCCTGGCAGGCACCTCCATCAGCCCCGGTCAGGCCGGGGACGGCTCTGGTGCTCTCATCAGATCACTAGGGCTTCCCGTGGTGCCCCACAATGGAGGCCAGTGTAGGAACTGCGAGGTGGGCCCGGTCCAGAGTCCTCCCTGAATATCTGCCTCGGGACAGTGGTGGGCTCACAGAATCCAAGCCACAGATGTGTGGGGGGTGGGGAGGGGAGAAAGGAGAAGCAGGGGAAAAAACAGTCATGTTTAGGGAAAAATATCCTATTTGAATGCTTTCTAATATATCATCGTTTCTAATACCTCTAACCACTTGGGTCCCAGTCAGCTTTGTGTTTCCTCTCTCAACTAGACAGTCAAGGATAGATGCTGTGGATTTTTCTTGTGCCACATGGACTCCCTGAAGTCTTGGGTCCATTTCTAGAAATGTCCTATTGTGTTTCCGTACTCAAATATTGAGTTTTCTTCTCTCTCCTTTGCCATGTGGAGAACGTAATGAGGGAAAAACAAAGTTAGTTTCTACAGTCAGTTATGAGTCCATGTTGCCCCTGTTGATTCTCTGAGAGAAGGCGTTCTTTGCTCACCCTCTGGTCACACCGTTTCCTTCATGTGTCTCTGTCTCTAGGTGGCATTTTCCTCCTCCTAAAGGAACAATCATATTGGATTAGGGTGCACCCTCGTGACTTGACTGTACCTGCAAAGACTCTGTTTCAAACAAAGCCACATTCACAGGTACAGAGGACTGCACCTTCAACATGCCTTTTTGGGACATATTTTGTCCCATGACAAGATTCTAACTCCAATCTCTTGCTTCATCTGGGACCAAGCTTTCTTGCCTTGATTCTGAATTGCTGATTCCAAAACCCTTCCCCTAGATTCCGGCTCTCAGCTACCCAGTTCTTCCTTTCTGTGGTTCTGTTCTTCTTCACTGACAAATCAGACTTCTATTCACTGTCTTCAACCTGAAAATCGTTGACGTTTGTCTGACGACCCAGGCTTTAAGGCTAAGACTTGTGGTTTCAGGGAATATCCAGTCCAGCCCTTAGCATCAAGCCCCAGCTCTGTGATGGCCACTGTGTAAGTCCTCCCAAGGTCCAGCCCTTCTTTGACCCACCACCTCTAGAAGCCTTCTTAGACCTGCTTTAACCAGATGCAAACATGACTTCCACTACCTGTCAGGCCTAGCACAGTTCAACTACAGCATTGCTTTCCCAAAAGCAAAATTTTCTAGTTTGCTTTTTATACATTTTGAATAAGGATTATGTTTACAATGTTAAAATTATATATATATATATCAGGTCATATCATCTTATAACTGTAAAAATCATATTGCTTAAAATTCATACAAAGATTAACAGCTTGGCTATGCTTTTGGTCTATAAACATAAAATTAAAGACAACATTAGAATCTTCCAATTGGCCATATATATGTGTGTGTGTGTGCGTGTGTGTAAATATATATGTAATATATATGTAAATAAAAATATATTTACCATAGTTTCTCAAACTTTCCTTGAGAAGTAGGAAAAATTAGGTAAATTTCTAGCATGGCAGTATGGTAGTAGATAAAATAATTTAGACCAGTGCAGTGGCCAATTACAAGAAATAAATTAATTCTTTCAACGATCAAATACATAAACTAGATCAGATTTATACTAACAAATATATAAATGCAAAGTTGGAACAATTTTTTAAAGTTTTAGATCTTAAAATAAGCCTTAGTCACAAAATAGTTAAAGGCAAGTATTTTTAACTTAATTATTGGATTAATTGTATTAGTCTCCCATTTACCATGTTAATATAGACCTGGTCTAAAGCCAGATCCACAGAGAGGAGCAAACACAGCTAGTCCATTAGCCCACTACCTTCTTTTTAAACAACAGTGCATGATTAACTTAGAGAGGTTTGAATATCTCACAAGTCAATAAAAAGTCAGGCACTTTCTAGAGAGCCACGAATTTCCATTCCTTCAACACAGAGAGATGGCCGATGGTAAAATTAAGCAGACTAAAGTTGCCAACAGCTATGTCATCTTATAACTGTAAAAATCCTGCTGCTTACAATTTATAAAAAGATTAACAGCTTGGCTATGCTTTTGGTCTATAAACATAAAATTAAAGACAACATTAGAATCTTCCAATTGGCCATATACATGAACCCAAAGAAGAAAGCCAACAATTTTCCCACTACTAGTCATTTCAGTTATTGTGTTTGCATTTCTCTAATCTGCCTGGCCCTCCCTTGTGAAGCTTTGAAATAAATCATCCTCCTTGGTAGAAAGAAACTCTGAAAGTACCACTGACCAACACAGTTTTTGCTGCCATCCAAACCCAGCCAATTCTCCAACCACTATTTCTACTTATGGGGCCAACAGAGACTAAATAGAATATTTTTATCCCCTGCCAAGAACACATGCCAGTATTTACTAGTACTTATGCAAAATAATTTTCCAGAATCACTTTTCAAAAGCTGAATGCTCAGTTGACTTATAAAGTTTAAAATGGATTAATAGGAAAGGAATAGGCAGTCCCAGATGCACAAGTTATCAATTTTATGCACAGGATGAGTAAGCCTTACATATTTCAACTAAGCTGGAATTACAACAACCCCGTTTCCCTCAGGAGGCATGGTGGCTGCTGTAAAAGTGTAGATGTGATTTGCATTGCTTGTATAACAGGAAGTATTCTTGGCTGGATTAATATGATTGGCATGAAGGCTTGAAGATGTTGCCTTACCAATTAGTCACCAGTTCTAAGCCATGTCTACATGACCATGGACAGTTCAATGACCTCAGATGATTTTCGTGTTCATTTACTCATTTCATCATTGATTCAACCAACATTTATTGAGCACTTACCATATGCAAAGCATTGAACTAGGACCTCTGAATTCAAAGATACAGAAGAAAGTGTTCCTTCTCGCAAGGGACTGGTAATGTAATGAAGATACTTCACTATCCTCATATGTATGGCCTTTGTATCCGTCAGGGGGTTTTTTGTAGGCAATAAAAACCTTCTCTAGCTTGCTTACAAGTGTGGAAATCTTGGGAAGGATGAGGAGCAGCTCACTGAATATAAGGATGAGATAAACAACAGAGAGGACAGGAAACAGATCTTTCACAGGTTTCTAGGTAGTAATAAAAATACAGTGAGCTTTCAAGGTGCTGCACTCTAGGTGAATGTTCTCTGATGATTTTTAGCTTATATTGTATCACATATCTTCCCCTTCACCAGGTAAGGATGAGATTCATCGACTCACAGATGCACCAAGATTGCCTCTCATATGGTTAAGAAGCAGTTTCCCACAGCAAACCCAGGTGCTCTTTCTAGAACACGAAATGGATTCTGGGCAAGCAGAGGAACAGTTCTGCCCTAGCCTCTGTTTCTGTCCTACACCAAGTATACATTCCCCGTGACCAAGACCACTGAATCCTCTACCTGAAGGCTAACTGCACCGGAGGCTTTGGAAGGAGCCCAGTTGAACAGCTCAGAAAATCAGCATTAGTCAGCCTTTTGTCAAGTCCCACTCAGCCCTTGTTTCTGACGCTAAAACCTGGGCTCTGCCTTGTTTCTGAGGACCTGAGCCCCAGGGGCCACACGTCATCATCTCGACATCCTCAGGGCCCAGCATGGGACCTGTTTCAAGGGTCCTCAAGAACTGCCTTGCGGTGGATTCATTTCCAGCATGGGGTCCTGTCTTCTTTCTCTATATTGCCACCACTGTTCCGATAACCTGTCCAAGTACTCTAATCCCTACCAAACCAGGGCCCTCCTTCCAGGCCTGAATTCCCTCCTCATTTCCACCTAAAACCTAAAACTCTGCATTTGAATCTAGGCAGTAAAACTGGGTGGTCAAGAAGCAACACTTTGGACTCAGAAAAGGCCGAGTTAAACCCATATTCTTTCATTTATCATGTG
>CM052541.1:11664442-11719091 GCA_028533065.1 Trachops cirrhosus
ATTATGTATTAGGCCTGGGTAACATGCTTCACTGAGTGTCAAAATTATTCAGATATATACATGTACACTATACACACATATGCTCATGTATGCATATACAAGAACAAGACCAAATATGAGATCAATCGACTCCACCAAGGAAGCCACAGGTGTGAGTTTACAGGCCCTCATCAGGGCTGTACAGACAGGACATTACGGACATCACCCATTTAAAGGGTCGAGAGGATTCAGAGCTGACTCAACAGCACATAACACACATATACACATATATACACACAGGTATCTATAGACACAAATTAGTATTTTGTGGATATTAAAGTAGCTGGAATTATGAAACACAAGGACCGCCCCCCTTCACACAGATTGTCAACCACCAAATCTCAGACACATGTCGTCATGGTAACGGGAGACCTGGGGAGTCTCAAAGCCAACTTGCATCTTTGTCTCCCTTGTATCTTCCATTCGAATGTGTTGATTCAAAAGGAAACCAGAGCAAAAGTAATCTTACACCAGAACTAAGGCAAAGTTTTTGCATGGTCTCGAAGCCAAACCTGCCTGCAGGCTCTGCCGTGACACAGGTCTGTATCTGTCCCCATCGCCATTGTGTCCCCAGCACTTAGCACAGTGTCTGGCGCATAGTAGTTGCTCCATGCTGAATACACTACTGTCGCATGAAACCACGGTCATGACTGTAAGGAGTTCACAAGTACTTTAGGAACTAACGACTCGAGTTAAGAAATGAGATATGTGCCAAAGTGCACGGAGAGACACTTCGTGTACCAGGGTCCAGCAAAGGGAGAGGCCTGGGGAGGAGGGAGGCCCTGCCCTGGGCGCAGGGTGAGGGGTGGACGGGCCGGGGACTGTAGAGGTACAGATGCCATCTCTCTGTTGCTGCCCACCAGGTCTGGGCACGCAGCAAGTCTCCTACCATCTCGGAAAGGCGTCAGAGGCTTATAGCAGAGTCTGGAGAGCAGTTAAAACCCAAGCATCTTAGAACTGGAAAAGAGATTATTTCATTTAACTCTCTTGATTTGCAATAAGAAAACTGAGACTGTGGGAATTAAGTACTTCTTCCAAGATCATGGACTGTTTCTCGGGGAGCCAAAATTAGAAACACTTTCTTTGGAGCACATGGGGCATTTAACCACATCTCAGCAACAGGAGTGAGTGAGCAGGGAGGTAAAGATGCACAATCACGGTAGTGTCAATGCAAATAACTGGCTGGAGATGGCAAAGGGAGAAAGGCAGCTGATCTGGTTACCTAGTGTCGACATAGCCCAGAGGCAGGCAGAACATAAAATCCTGCAGGCAGACCTGGAATGTATAAATCAGAACAATTGGGTATAATAATTCGGCTATCAACTGTTAGCCCAAGAGAAAGACATTTCCTTGAGAGGAAAGGGGAATAGAAAGAAAGCTTTGTTATACATTGCACTCAAACCTGGTGAAAACATCAAAATAATCTCATTAAAGAGTAACACACTTACTCAAGACAGACAAAAGGAATTCACAGCAGTCTTAAAAATCTGTTTAAGGAATTTCACTTAATCCTGCCCTTCAATAGACTGGAGTGTTTTTTCCAAATGTGCCTGTAGGTTAAGACTTACATCACTGTGTTTAGAGTAAGGGCCTACCCCTGTGAACACTTATGTAAATCAGCGTGCCTCTCACAACCTGAAAAGAATGGTTGGTATCGAAGCATATCTTTCTATTTCACTCAGTGACAAACCTTTCAGAGGCCCTCTTAAGGCACAGGTGACCTGTCTTCTCATTTTTAAATAAGCAGTATTTTCTCTTAGACGAGGGGGTGATAAACAAGGTCACTTTTAACACCAAGGAAACATTTGCATAACACAACAACATCCAGAGTATGCAATTTAAAAGAAAATGAATGGTTAATGAGCCTGCCAAATTATATGCACCCCTGCCCAGAACAAATCTTACTAAATGATGAGTGATAGAGTTTTCCATGGTTGAATCTCTTTGTTAATTGACTGAATAAGTGAAGGTGAGAATTAAAGCATAAAATTAAAGCATAAAAATAAAGAAAATATGTGGGAGAATGGAGGATAGAGGCATTCAGCAAAAGAGTAGGAAGATTTATGTGCTTTTGTATATGTCTGTGTCTCCTTTTCACTTAACATTGTGTGTGTTGCACACACAAAAAAACCACGTCATGTTGGCCATGGAATCACCTCTTTTTTGCCTATTTCTCTGCACCTTCCTATTCATTCCTTAACACGTCTGCCAAGAAAACAGCATACTCCAGTGTGTGAATCTGTCACTTACTAAGCATAGTGGGTTGCAACATTAGTTCAGTTCTTCACTCCTCCTTGTGCACTTGATTTATATTCAGCCATGTGACTGGTTGGCACGTAAAGTCAAGGAGACATAAAGGTGTGCCAGTTCCCAGACTGAGTCTTAAGGTGCCTTGCAAGTTTCTGCTCGCCCTCTTGCACCTCTGTTTCCACCATGGAAGAACCTGCCTAGGCCAGCCTGCTGCTCCAAGAGGAGGATAAGGGACACGCAGAGCAGAACAAATCTGTCCAAGCCCATCTTCGGGCAACCAAGCAAGCCAGCCAATATCGGCAAAGCTGCCCGGCCTAGACCAGCTGACCCACAGCTGAACCACGGGGTCTTGAGCAATAATAATTCTGTAGTAATAGTAACTACTATATTATATATTATAGCTATAAGAAGAATAGTTGTTGTTTTATCCCCTGAGATTTAAAATGGCTTCTTACACAGCAAGAGACCAAAGACATACTAGATTTGCTCAGAAATTCAAGGGGTTTACTCCTAACATATTCGGAATGAAAGGGGAAACATTTCCCTGCCAATGCTTTCCTTTCCCCCTTTATAAACAAAAGCTGATGCTAGCTCTTACCTCCTTCCAAGGCACTGCTAGAATTAAATGCCCATGAACTTCTTACCCTATAAAACTCACACGGCTGAACACAAACGATTATGCTACGATACACTGAAAGATGGAAGGGAGAGATGGAAGGGAGAGAGGAAAGGAGGGAGGGAAGGAGGGAAAACCCTCCTCTCTAGAGACCACTGTCCAACTTGAAAGTTCACAAGTTAAAGCAGCAACTAAATACAAACACCCAAAGAGATAACTGAAACATTCATTAAAATTGATGAAGATGACATCTTACTTTAAATAACTCGGGTAATTAACTTCCATGAGAAGATATAGATGAAAGATGTAACTGAATGTCGCCATGAAGTGGTACCCTAGAAACTAGAAAAGAAGCCCAAATTTCTTCTTTTCTTCCAGGCATTCATGGAATTTGCCTACAGAGACAACAGCTGAGAAACCCCCATCAGATTCCTCTCCCAGAACGTGGGGTCCAAGCCCAGACTGCAGAGAGCAATGGAGGCTGCAGCGCCCCCCTTGCTCAGGTGAGACAGGAATGGCACGGGCTCCTCACCCTTCGTGTTACTCAAGTGCAGTGGACCTGAATCGTTGACTAATGACTAATGTGCCCTGCCCTCCACCCAAGGCTTTACCACCCAAACTGCCGATGACATAACTGTTGGCCAGGTCCACGCTACTAAGAGAAATGGTACTTCTGCTGAGTGGCTGTCACCTGCATGTTTAATTGCCTAGGGAAAGCTCCATCAGGACGAGTTGTGTGTGCTCCATTGCACAAGTCCAAGCACAGACAGAAATGAGGCAGACGTGTCTTTTATCAATCAAAAATTAGCACCACCATATTAAGGTGGTAACGGGGGGAGGTGATAAGGTGAAGGGTACGGGCGGTGAGGTGCACCTGGCCCAGGATGCCACACATGCAACCAGACATGCGCAAAAAAACAGTCTGTAAGCAGGAAGGAAGCTCCACCGGTCCGGCACTGCATTCACTACCTACTTCTGAGCTTTTCTGTTTAGTTTCCTCGACACTTCCAGTTCCCCTCTCCCTCCCACACAGAGGGCAACCACTAATATTCTGCCCAGCCTGGCACTGGTTAAAAAAATAAATAGGCTACACCTTCAATCAGACATCCAATTGCAAATGGAGCTAAAAAGTGTCCAGGTCAATTCCACAGAGTCAGCACCTTTCCCTCTGTCCCTTTAAGTATTCCCCATGCAACAGTCCAGCACCTAGAAGAACCTCGTTGCTGCTAATAGCACCCAGATTCCCAGAAGGAAAACTCCAAGCCATCATGCTGAGAAGTTTACCTAGTCTAGGTTGACGGAAATGTATCACACATTGGAGCTGAAAAATAAGAGGCAGGGCGTGGCTGCCATCGCTGGAGAAAGGGCCTCTGCCCCCAGCTATTCCCACGTCATGCATGGAGGGAGCCTGGCTCCTTCCAGTCAACACCACTCTTGCTCCGGGGTCTATAAGCTTCATTCCTTTAGTTAACTAACTCTTCTCTTACAAGGTAAATCCTCTCCTCACCTTCGGAGAGTGGACAGCAGAGTAGTCCTTGGCAACTTGATATGAGCGTGATTAGATATGTCTATCCAACAGAAAAAGGGTTGCTGTACAAGTACGTTTGGCTGGGTGGGAGAAAAAGGTCAGTTTGGAGTTTGAGCCAATGCAGGGGTGGGAGGGCTTGTCAAGTAGGGACTTTCAGAGGCGCCTGTGAGATCTGTCCTGCGTAGAGACCTGAATGCTGGAGGTGCACAGAATGAGACCGGGTGGGTAGGGGGAGAGCAAAGTCTGAGAGGAAAGCATGGACCGGGCGTGTTGGGGGAGGGGCATTCACAATGCCTCCACGGTGGGTCTCAGAGCCTGGGTTTCCTCCCATCCGGTAAGTGCTTCGTCGGTCACAGGTGCGCTCAGCTGTCTGGGTGGGGCCCAGAGCCCTTGCAGCTGCCTCCATCGCGCTACTTTTCTCATGCAGTTATTATTTTCTATATGTGCCATGATGTACAAAAGATTAGAAGCCTGCTGCAGCTTCATGGTATAACAGAGTAAGTGGTCTTTTTTTACAAAAATCTCTATTTTGCCCTGACCATTGTGGCTCACTTGGTTGGGCATCATCCTGCAAAGTGAAAGGTTGCTGGTTCAATTCCGGGTCAGGGCACATGCCTGGGCTGCTGATTCAGTCCCAGTCGGGGCACCTACGAGAGACAACCAATCAATGTTTCTCTCTCACACCAATATTTCTCACCTTCTCTTTCTCCCTCTCTTCCCCTCTCTCTAAAAATAAATAAACAAAATCTTTTTAAACACAAATCTGTGTTTTTACTATAGTTAACCAGTTCCGGATGTTTCCTAAGCCAGGAAATCTGGTTTGTCATCCCAGCTCTCTGCACTCCCATCTGCCCCCTGCCCCTTTGTCGTCTATAAAATGAGAGGACTGTGCTAGATGGCTTCAGGGTTTCTGCTGGTTCAAGATCTCTGCTGACTTCCTGACTTTTACATCCCACCTCTCCCATCCACTCTGCATTCACCTGATCTATCCTGGGACTCAGCGAAAATGCCACTCTCAGAAGACCCAATCAGATGTAGACAAGTTTAAAGCCCTTTGCAATACTGTGTCCCTATTTGAAAAGCCTCAACCTACTTGGGACAATTTCATTCGTCCCTCCACTTATAGTCATGCAGGAGGTGTTTGTTGAGGGAGGGTCTACCCTGCCGAGAGCATGGGTTTAGGAGTTGGATGGGGGGGTCTAAATCCCAGCACCACTGCCTCTTGTCTGTGTGACCTTGAGTGAACCACACAACCTGGTGACCTTGAGTGAGCCTCACATCCCTCCGCAGTCCAATGAAAATAATACTCGTGTCTCCATCTCAGGGATGTTGGAAGGATTAGGTGAGTTCAGGAATTTATAAAGCACCATGCGTGGCATAAAGTAAGCACTCAATAAATTAGCAATGATGATTTTCATGAGGAGTTCTTTACAACGAGCAGGACAGAGTCTATCCAACGGCATTCTCCCATTAGGCGATAATTCACATTTGTTTCTTTACCTCCTGAGTCTCCAGTACTTCACACAAAGTCCGGCATATAATCACATAATCGAGGTTCAAAATATTGGTTGGGTGACTTAATGAAACACAAGTAGCTTGCTATGTTTTCAGTCCCATCAATTTCTCTCAGGGCTAATTTTTACAGTTAAATTTTCTGCCACATCAGCCCTGGCTTGTGTAGCTTAGTGGGTCAGGTGTCATCCTGCCGACCAAAAGGTCGCTAGTTCAATCCCCAGTGAGGGCACATGCCTGGGCTGCAGGCTGACTCCCCATTCGGGGGTGTGCCAGAGGCAACCAACCGGTGTTTCTCTTCCTCTCTTTCTCCCTTCCCTTCTCTCTAAAAATAAATAGATAAAATCTTTTTAAAAAAAATAATTTCTGCCACTTCAGCTTAAACTAAAGTTTGCTTTGTTCTCCATCTTCAGGGAGAGCAAGATCAAATGTACGTATTTCTGTTCACAATAGAAATATTGCCATTTGGGGAAATTTCACGAGTACCTTTCCCCAAATTTCCTTCTCCCAGCTCCCCACTCTAATTGCCATTTAAGTAATAATGGCTTGGGTAACCAAAAAACATTCCCAACAAAAGGGGAAAACTCCAAAATTGATGTATTAGATTTCCAGATGTGAACGACTCTTGTTTTTGCCTAAATGGTGTTGACAATTTATGGTTGTCTTTGGAAATTCATTCGATAATGACCCAACAATCTAGAACCTCTTTATTTTAGGCCTGTTAAAAGAAAAGAAAGTTATTACCCAGGAAAATTTCCAGACTGCCATAAAGGAAAGCAATTGCTGCCAAGAACCATCTGCCATAAAATCTCCCCTAATAGCTTCTTACCTTTATGTATCTGTAAAGCACCCTTTTGTAAAATGAGGAAAAGCCATCAATCATTTCTTTTAAGGTTAATGTGAATGTTTAATCCAGAAATTAAATATCACAAAATAAGGTGTGTGGCGTGAGGGAATTGAACACGGGCACCTCCCAGAGACAGATGCAAGCGTCTGGGCTGTACAAGCAGCGGTGCCACTAACAGGTGGCGGGACCTTTGGCAAGTCCTCCCCTGACCACCTGGCCCCTCAGCGTCCACATCAGCTGCAGAGGGAGACAGTGGCAGTCCCGCTGACCTTAAAGGGCTTTCATGAGGGTCAGATGAGACAAGAGCAGTGAAAACACTTTGAAATATTCGACAATGTCTGAAAATAAAAGATGTCACCTTTCTTAATGACAAAAAACAAAACAAAAAGCTGTAGGATTGGTTTCTTGTAGATGTGATATTGGTTGTAATGACGACACCATAAAAGAAGGTGGTTGAGCTCTAGGTCAGTGGTCCCCAAGTCTGATGGAGCATCTGAATCCTGGAGGATCCCAAGTTATTCAAACAGAGGTGTAAATCCCACCATAGGCCCACTGAATCAGAATTTCCACCGAA
Source organism: Trachops cirrhosus (assembly GCA_028533065.1). Lineage (NCBI taxonomy): Eukaryota > Metazoa > Chordata > Mammalia > Chiroptera > Phyllostomidae > Trachops > Trachops cirrhosus. The sequence goes on from CM052541.1 coordinate 11,671,809, forward strand.
CTGTGGAATTAGGATTTGCGCATTGGGCCTGGGAATCTGTGTTTAGCGTGCCTCCCAGGAGATGCTGTCAAATGGGGAGGCTGGGGAAACTCTGTGCTGGGTGATGTCGAAGCTTCTGTGCAGCAGGTGGAAGAAAACCCTGTTATCTTCTTCGTTAACGTCTGCCACCAGAAATAATGATTCTGGTGTCAGGTTCTACTCTGTATATTGCTCTGCCTGACCTCTCCCAGTGCCCATCAATCAGAGGGACAGATTACAGGCTGCCACTGGCAAGAGCATCACCTCCCTTCACCCACAACAGGGATAAAAGGAAGGTATCTGTGGAAGCACAGAAAAACACCCCTCCCTCTGCCTGGACCCAATGAGTGGCTCATGCTGGCCCTAACCTGGCTATGAGGACCCTGGAAGTGGGGCATTTGGTGTTACATCCACTATTTCAAAGATTCAAATGGAAACTGGACATCTATCCAGATAACTGAGCTTACTTATTCTCCCCTCCCTCCCTCCTTTCTCCCCTTTCTTCCTTTACTATTTATGGCATACCTACTACAATCCAGGCCCTGTGCTAAATGCTAGGGGTGCCAGGCCAAGCCTGGTGCAGTTCATGGTCTATGGGAAGGTCAAATGTGATGCCCCCCCTGAGATGATGCTACAGAGGAATAGGATCCCATCTGGAAAACCAGCCCATGAAATCTAAAAAAGAGGCAGAGGAAACAGCTTCTACAGAGGTCCTACTGGACTAAGGCCAAGGAGGCCATCCCAGAGAATGAGGAAAGAGCGGGTGACACAAGGTGACACTGGAGAGGCAGATCACTAGCTGTGGGTCACCCACTTAATGTTCTGGACTTCATCACACGAGCACTGGGGAGGCCCTGAAGGGCCGTGAGCCATACAGAGAGGGGACTTGATCAAAGTGCTGAGACCGCAGGGTGAGAGCAAGTGTGGAGATGAGGAGACCATCAGGAGGCTGGGGAGGGGACCCATGTGGCTTGGCCATGGTGGTGGCTGTGAAGGTCGGTAGAAATCGACATGTCAGTGGATAAAATTAACAAGGGTTGAATTAGGTTTTTTATTGGGGAACAAAAATAAAATCACTATTCACCCAGTTTGGCAGGAGTGCAGGGCCATGGTGGAAGGGATAACAGAGGAGCCCTTGCAGTAAGCAGTTTGAGAAACTGTGATCTAATCTAACCTCCCATCCAGTCGAAGAAGTCCTGACCCAGAGACGTTAAGCAACTTGTTTAAGATTACATATGCATTAGTGTAATGACAGAGAGAGGGCTAGAATATTCTGCACTCCAGCATCGGGTGATAATAATGGTGGAGAAATTAAACCAGTGAGGGCCAGCTTCAGAGTCAAGCCAATAGCAGGCTCTGCAAAGTTGTTGGAAAGAAAGAAAGTATTTAGTTGCCCTGGGGCTCTAGGCTGGCCTGGACCAAATGGGGCTTCATGCAACAGCACACCACTATGAGAACAAAGATCATGCAAAGAAGGGAGCTGATGGTACCAACTCAGGATGTTAGGACTGCAGCCCTCCTCCTTTCTCCCAACCACAGAATCAAACGGCATCATGTCCAGGACAAATGCAAGTCACCTAGGTCTTGGTCACACTCCTTTAAGACACTACTGCACCTCTGCCTCTTCCTGTCCACTCACGGGGCCCCTCACACCTACTTTCCCGGATTTGTTCCCTAGGCTGATGAAGCACAGTGGGATGCACAAAGCCCCTGCCCCATGCAAGTCCTGGGGCTTTGCAGACCAATACACGAATGGAGGCAAGAGGCTTCCCCCCTCCGCCAAAAAGATGAGCACAGCCAAAGAAGCCAGAGACCCACGTGATAGCTGAAACAACTGGCCCCTCATATGGATTGATATAGCGGCTGCCACAAGATTAATTGTATTTTTCCTGGAACAAAGCTGGAAATCACTCAAAGGGCAATAAATGCTGAAATCTGTCTATGCTCTGCCAAAATTTCAGACAAAAAGCCAATAAGGCAATTTTTACCTTACGTGCTTGAATGGATTTTCTAAAACAGATCCATGTTGAATGCAACGGGCTAGGTCAGCCCAGGAGCTCAAAAGAGACTGCTCACTTTCAGGAGGTGAGGGATTCTCCGGGGTCAGCCATGCTTCAAACCACATATTGAATATGCCACCCAAGGGAGTCCACAGCCCCCACGCCCTTGTTAAATTTCATGAAGAAATAACGGCCTGCCAAGTGTGTGGACAAAACAAAGGAGTTCCTAAGGTCACTTCTTCTTGGAGTAGAAAAAACAAAAATGTGAAGTTTATGGGGGCAAGTCAAAGGGACCTGTTAGCCACAGCTACTTTAGGGTTTCCAAAGCATTTCAAAGATTAATATTGCAAAACCTCAGCTTGGAACCAAACCAAAACTCTTTAGGGCTCCCTCAGGGTTAAGTCGGTGGTGATAATAACCCATGTCTTATATGTGTAAAGCAATTTATAGGTTATACAGAATTTTCATACATTATCACATTTGTCCTCCTAACAACCTTGAGAGTTGGGTAGTATTATTAATCTCACTTTACAGGTGAGGAAAAATAAGGATCAGAAATTTCATACTGGCTTGCACAAATTTGCTAGAACAAATGATCAGACGTGTCTGAAGACTGCTACAAGAGACAACCGCCTTCTCAACAGGCAACAATGTTATACCAGACAGAGTTCTAGCAGGAATCAGATAGCAAACTGAAAATGGAGTAATTTTAAGAAGTTTAACAATGGCATTATTTCACAAAAGTGAAAGAGGGACGTGGAAAGTACACAGAGGATGGGTTAGTACTCCAGGACTAGTAACAGCAAGGCTGCTGCACCCCTAGCCTGAAGGGGCGTGGGAAAGAGGAGGAACCTGGAGAGAACACACCTTGAAAGGCGCTGTGACCCTCAGTCAAAGCAAGAAGTTAGTAGAGTAAACAACCCAACTGTCTGAATCCCAAATTAACCAAAACTAAAACTAACTGTAAGTCAGAGGACAAAAAGACAATTGAGTTAACGGCACATCTGAGCCTCCAAGAGAAGAAAGCAGGTCGGGAAGGTAAGGAGTGGATCAAATTCAAGATATCATCAGTGTGACTTATAATCAAACACCACTCTACACCCTCAGCATTCGGAGAATAGCTAAATATAGTACAATTCGTAGAAACAATAGAATATTTGTATAGCCAGCAAAAGTCATTTTTTATTCTTAAAGAAGAATGATAGCAGAGAATATGCTCATGATATAATAAAAACTAAAAGAAGCCAGATTTTTTTTACAAGAAGAACTACACATATAATATGGTTCTAAATATGCTTGAAATAAAGAACGGCTGGAAGGAAAGACACAAAAATGTCAATATTTCTAGGTTGTAGAATTAGATTTTTGTCATTGTTGTTTCTATTTCTTTCATTGTATGTTTCTCTATTTTTTTCAAATGTTCTACAATAATACATATTATCACTACAACCTAGAAAATGTATATATTGACATAAAGCAGAGCATCTTAAATCCTTAGAAATTCTGGAAAATAAAATCTTAAAATTCTGTGGTTCTACCTAACATTCAACAGAAGGAAAAACAGGAAGAAAAGTATCATCTATTCCTCTGTTGATATCAGGTTAAATGTTAGGTATTCTCAGGATAGCTCAAAGTCAGGTGTTTTTTGGTCTCATAGTGTATCTCTATAACAGTCCTTCGAGTAAGGAGTCATCATCTCCTTCAACACATGGAAATGACGTAGGATCAGAAAAATTACGTCACCTTTACAAGGTCATGTTGCTGGTATGTAACAGAGCTAGGATTTAAACCAAACTCTCTGATACTGAGGTGGATGCTGTTCAAAGGAGTGGGGTCATAACCCCAACAGGAGCTGCTGTCCTCCCAGGAGCCCTGTCCTACACCTTGACCATCATGACTCCAAGGAACTGTATTCCAGAAACACGTTTCAAACAACACGTTTCAAACATTTCTTGGGCCTCTTGAGCTAACAGTAAAAATTGAGAAAGTCCAGAGCACACAAAAGAACAAGTCCTGGTCTGGTGATCTACTCATCAAATCCTCACCTAGACAATGAGGAGTTTACTGAACTCAAGGTCCTCTTAAAGGTTCCCTCATTATGAATAATGATGATTATAATAAGCCCTTCAAATCTACAGGTTTCACATCTGTGGATTCAACCAACCACGAATCAAAAATATTTGAAAATAATGTTACATTGTTGCTGACATGTACTGTGTAGTGAGGCCTGTGATGGTTGCCATGGTGTCGGTTGCATCTGTACTGAATATATGCAGACTTTTTTCTTGCTGTTATTCCTGCAGTATAAAACTGTTTACATAACATTTACACTGTATTAGGTATTATAAGTAGTATGGAGATGATTTAAAGTATGTGGGAGGATTGCATAAGTTATATGCAAACAGGTTGGCCAAAAGATTCATTCTGTTTTTTTCCATAGGATGGCTCTAGTGGCACTTAGTTGTCTTCAACTTCATTTGAAACAATTTTGTTAGATTGTATTGTGACAGCTGTCATATCAGTGTGCATTAAATTAAAAAAACATATCAAAATTGGTGAATCTTTGTGTAGTCGTTTCAAGATGGAAGAAAATAAGGAACATTTTCGGTATTTTCTGCCTTATTATTGCAAGGAAGGTAACTGAAACACAAAAAAAGATCTGTACAGAGTATGGAGAGGGTGCTGTGACCGACCAAATGTGTCAAAAGTGGTTTGTGAAGTTTCATGCTGGAGATTTCTCACTGGACAATGCTCCATGGTCGAGTAGACCAGTTGAAGTTGGTAGCAATCAAATTAAGACATTAATGAGAACAATCAATATTATACCATGCAAGAGATGGCCAACATACTCAAAATATCCACATCAATAAAGTTATTGGTGAAAATGAAAAATGTGTCTTTTACTTCACAGGAAAAAAACCATATGGACCTTTTGGCCAACTCAATACTATGCCGTTTTATAAAAGGGACTTGAGCATTTTCAGATTTTGGTATCTAAAGCGCTCCTGGAACAAATCTCCCCATGGATATTAAGGGACTACTGTATATAAGAAAAGATTTCTTGATCACTGGCTATATGCCAGCCACTGAGCAGTGCGCTTTGGTATTGTACTTACCACAGTCTATCCGCATAGCAACCTTCTGGGGCAAGTCCATCACTATCCCCGTGTTATGCTGGAAGATGCTGGGTCCCAGAGAATTTCTGTTAACTTGCCCAAGATCAAAGAGCTAAGTAAGTGACAGACTAGGATGTGAACACAGATTTGTTTGACCACAAAACCGCATCTCTCAGAGCTTATTAATTAGATGGGGAGATGTGTCAGGCTTATTTGAAAAATCACAGAACAATAAATCAGCAGTACTTATTAGTACTTAATAATAATGTCTCCCACTGAGCTTTTATGTTGCTCAAAATCCTACCCCAAGGACATCATTCTATCGTGTAGCTCCGTCCCGCATGTCAGATGCCACTCCTCGATATTGGAATATGTGGTCTGCCTCAGTGGCCAGGAAGAGGGGGACACAGAGATGGGTGAGCATTAGCAGTTTCAGCCACAGACAGCGAAGTGGCCCTTCCTCTGAGTCATCAGTCCCAGAGCTCATTCTGAGTGGCAGAAGGAGCAGAGGTCCGCAGAATAGGCCACCAATGGGCCAGTTTTAGCCTCCGTTTCATTCCTTGTTTCATGTGATCATTACAAAACCACCCCACACAACACCGGTCTCCATTTGGCATGGTCAGCATATTACAAAACAAGACATTAAAACTTTTCAAAGGACCCAAACCCCAAAATTCCCTCAATTTTGTCTCTCATCATTTCAGCAGCTCACAAGAATTAACCTGTAGATCTGTTTTCTGCCCTCACCATGTCCGCATCCTGGAGAATGGCAGTGATGCCCACTTAGCCCAGTTCTCCTTCCTTCTTCCCATGCTCACCCCTCCATTCCAGCTCCATAGCCGGGCTTTACGTTTCTCTCCATCTCCACAAGGGTCTCTGTGCATTAAGATTCCATTTCACAGTGGGGTGAAAGGACAAGATGTATCTTCATTTACCTGGTGTTCTGCCTACCCAGCTTATTTAGATTTTTAGCCCGCTGAGAAGGAATTGCACCTCGCTTAATGACCAGTTCAGTGCTTAACCTGTTGCTGATGCTTGAGTGTGTTCTAACCCTGGTTAAAATTCAGGTACAGCACTTAGGCTGGCAGCCCGTGGTAAGAGATACTCTCTGGCCCTCTGTCATTACTAAATTTTCTGCCCAGCAAAATCAAGAAAATGAAGTTGTCATGAGATTAAGTCTGAACTTAGAAAACGTCATCCCTTGAAATCCAACTACTGGCTTTAATGCTTTTTGGCATGAGGGGGGACCCCATATTTCTAGCCTGACACCCAAGCTTTGTGGTCCCTACAGCTTCCAGAGGATGGTGGTTCTCTGCTGCCTACCTTCTACAAATTGTTAGAAATTAATTTGACTTGGTTCAGCATTATCTGACAATTGCACTGACCCCCCCACCGTGAACCTTTCTGGCTAATTTACATCCCTGCCATGCGGCTTAATGTCTCCAATGCCGATGCACATTATTTTCAGCTCATGCCAATTATAATTTTTTAATACAGTCTGAAAATCATGCTGTTACTTAGCAACAAAGGTCACTCCAATAAATAAAAATACCCGAGAGCCTATTGATAGCCTTGATTCTTTTTCATGGGGATTGAGAGTTAGTGGTGAGACCTTTCCCAGGAACTGTTAACATCTGGACTATTGATGAGTGCCTGCTACCTGCAGCTCCTTCAATATAGGCAAGTTAGCCCCCTGCAGTTGAAGTCATCTTTCTCCCAACTTTCACCCCTTTTAGATGGTAATAGGGTGGGCCTGGCTGAGCTCCTCTCCTCCCATCCCTAATCTCCAGTCTTCCTTACACATGGGGGCCACAACAACAACAATGAAAATTGGTTAAGTGCACAGCTAAAGGACAACTGGATTCAGAAACATCCAACGAAAGTCCCAGGAATATTTTATATCACAAGCCAAGCATGGAACATCGCCAATGACATGAGAGACCTCAATGTTTTTCTCCCTGTAGACTTTTTTCTCCCCATTTTCCCCTGGGAAATAATGACCTTAGCAGCAGTCCCATTGCAAGGGCACAGGGGACAGCCCCTGCAGTACTCAGGGCTGAGGGCTTCCGCAGCGCAGCTGGAGCTCAGACTTAAACCCCAAGGGCACCCCTTTTGTTATCTCCCAGGCTCCTTGAGCACTCACCATCTTCTGTTTTCTATTGGGAGGAAGGCCCTTTTTCTCCCTGAGGAATGGGGAGCCAAAGGCACTTTGGGAAGAAAATCCCTGTTAATGGGCACTCGGCAAGGATCAAGCACAGCTCCACGAAGCCTGGTGATATCTCTAGAGGAGGAAACTCCTACCACTCCTTCTGCCCAACATAAGCTGTCCTGAAGGTCAAACTCAGGCATGGACCACTAACTCTAGGCTCACGACTTCGCATCAGAAGCCCCCATCCTTAGAGAACCCCACTAGAATTTTTTCCCTGGAGTTTGACCCATTTAAGCCCTCAGAGGTGCCTAGACCAAAGGAAAGTGGCCTCACACTGTTAGTCCTTATTCTATGTTCCACAGAAAGCAAAGCCAGTTTTATTAGTTAACATTTATTCATCACCTAGTACTGTGCCAAACACTTTACAGATGTTAACTACTTAACCAAAGACATACTCCGACAGAGACTGTCTTTGCCCAAACAAGTCAGGCTCCTCTCAGCCCTCCCTCCCCTGGACTAGGTGCCAACCTTGGGAATCCATGTCCATCCTTGTTCAGTCCGGTTTTAGCAAGACCCCTGCCAAGTCACTGTACAGAGAGCTCCCCACCCTGGATATTTGGTCACCTTTGATATCTGATCAAATTCCTTATCCCCCACCCTTGATATCTCATCATTCTGACTAGCCTTCAACTGCAATCCTTTTAAGTTGGTTCATCAAGACTCTCCCTAGCCTTGAGCCTCCCCTGAAGAATTTTCTACCCATTGGCCAACTCACCTTGCACTTTGGCAATAAATCCCCAGCTGTCTTTGCTGTATTAAATGCTTAGCCCATCTCTCTCCCCTATGGTAATACCCTTGTTGCAGTAGTCCTGAAGAAAGTCTCCCTTACCATTTTAACCAGAGTCAAGATAGTTTTTGTCTCGAACAACAGGTACCACTAATATTCCTACCTAACAAACAAGAAACTGAGGCACAAAAGAGAACTCTGTATTATTTGACCAGCATATATCAGAGGTAAGATTTGAAGGCAGAGAGTCTGACCAAAAATCCATGCATGTAACCATTTTCTTTACTTGCCAGTGTGCTACACAGTCACTCTTATCCCCTTGCTAGTGATAACACTTTCTTAAAGGGCCACCAAATCAGATCAGACTGGAAAACGTTGGGTGGTTGCATCTTCCACAGACAAGCTATGAAACAAAATTATAACAGACCCTGTCCCTTTGATCTCATTCTCCTAAATGAATCCCAGAAAACTGAACCAGCTGAATGCCTCATTCCTTGACCAGTTTTCCTGTAGTTGGAGATACCCAGCCTTCACAGCACAAGAAACTGAACGCTGTCCATTTGCAAAATGCTATAGTAGGCACTGAAAAAAATGTAGACACATAAGATAGTCTGGTTATGATCTAGATCTGTGTGCCACAGTCATGAAATGTCCTAGCAGGGTAAAGAGTATAACTGAGCAGGATATTAGCATCATTTAACTTAACTTTATCTTTCCTATAATTATCACTTCCCTTCATTCCCAGGGACTGGAGAAAAATGCAGCTATCATGCAAGCTGTTTTTCTCTACACCAGCACTTTTGACATCCAGGTGGAAGGGTAATGGTCCACAGAGAAAGGACCCAGGTTGTATCATTTCAACAGCCATAGCAGGGCCTTCTGCTCACCACCATCCCCAAGCCATCAACCTCTATTTATCTGATAACCTAGGTGTATGTAAAGATCTAAAGGCATGGATGCCAGGCCAGCAAGTTTCCTTTGAACTAAAAGTCATTTGAGATTCTGTTCGTAAGCCAGTGCATCCTGGGGCCTCTAAAAGGACAGCTATAACAACATACTCACCATCCTGGGGCTTCTGCAGCACATCACTCAGAATGAGGGTACAGCGCCACAGGTCTCCAGCTCACCCTCTGGCAGGAAGTGGCTGCCTATAGTGGCTATGGGACAAAAGCCAGCCACACCATCGGGAACCATGAAGAGGCCAAAAGGCAAGCAGCCATCCTCTCAGATCTAATTCCTTTCAGTATCTCTGCTTCCCAATGCTGCGCGCTCTCTCTCTCTCTCTCTCTCTCTCTCTCTCCTGTGATATTCCTAAGCCTATTTACTTGGATTGCTGAATTGTGTTCATTTCATCACGCCTCCATGGTTTGCATGTCTCCATACTGTTAGCTTATCCTTGACCGGTGGTATGTGAGAGCTTTCTTAACACAAGGTCTCCATGTTCTGAACTTGTCCATTCATTCATTCACTAAACATTTATTGGGAGTTATTAAATGTCAGACTGTGCAAGATTTTAAAGATACAAATGAATAAGATACCACCCTTGCATTTAAGGATGTCAGGATCAAGTGATGGAGACAAATATGTAAATCAATCATTGTTATACATGCAATGAAGTTTGTTTGAACCTCAGAAATAGCATAGAGGAAGGTGAACTTGGGAGGAAGAAAGACATCTACACAAAGGTGGAGGAGAGGCAATAAATGCACTAGATCTTAAAATCCAGAGAGGCAGGGAGGGGGGAATTCCAAATTTTGATTTGGTACAATCAAAAACAAAAAGGCATCAAAGAGCCAGCTAGGTTTAGGAAATCCAATAAGTTCTTCACTGTAAAAGTGTGGTGAGTGTGTTATGAAGCACAAAAGAAGGTGAAAATAGGCAAACTTCAGGGACCAGATTTTGGAAGGCACTGAGTGACCCACTAAAGACTTTAACTGACAATATTAATAGCCTAAAATATTTAAGGTTAACAATGGACAGAGCCCTGCAGGATGCACTTCACATGCGTGACCTCATCTAGTCCTTATCAGATCCCTATGAGGTAGGCTTTAGGTTGAACCATAAGAAGCTTATCAATACTGCACCAGTTGACCTATGGATGTGGAAATCTCATGTTTCAACATGATACTGTTATTATTATAACCACATAAAAGATGGAGAAATTAAGGCATCATGTAAGGGTCACGTGGCTAGTAAGTAGAGGGGAAAAGATTCAAAGCCAGTCTGGTAAGTGGTGTCAGACAAGGGGTAAAATTTTTGACAAGGGACTAAAGGACCTCAAGGGAGTGAGAGGAAACCATGTGGTTACAAGCACAGCATTCCGAGAAGAGGTACAGAAAATGCAAATTCCCTAAAGCAAGAATATTCCTGGTATATTCTAGAAACCCGAGGAGGCCAATGTGACCACAGTGAAGAGAAGGGCAAGGAGGAAAGTATAGGATGTCAAGTCTTAGGGGTAACCTGGAGCAAGGTTGCATTGGGCTTTACAGTCCAGTGAGAACTTTGGCTTTTACTCTGAATGAGATGGAAAACCTCATGACATATTTTAACAAGATCATACTGGCTGCTGGTTGAGAACAGACTGCAGAGGCGCAAAGGCAAAAGCAAGGTCAGTTAGCAGGCAAATGATGATGGTGGTTTGGACCAAGGTGATGGCAGCTGAGGGGGAAGGAGCCATCAGGATGTGTTCATGGTCTGGATGGAAAGTGTGAGAGGAAAAGTGAAAACACGGATGGTGCCAGGATTTTAGAAAAATGAGATTCCATTAACCAAGATGAGGAAGTTGCTGGTAGAGTTGGTTGCAGGAGATTACCAGAAGGACAGGTATGGAAATGTCAGGTCTGAGGTGCTCAGTGGACCAACAAGGGTTATCAAGTAGGCAGCTGAACATGTGGGTCTATTTTGGGGGGAAGGTCCAAGTTGGAGGATATACTGGGAGCCATCAGCAGACAGGTGGTGTGAGAACCACGTGACTGGACAAGATCACCTAGGGAGTGAGTGTAGATAGAAAAGAGATGGTCCAGGTGCCATCCACAGGACCCTCTGATGTTTAGAGATCAGAAAACTGAGCAGGAATCAGCAAGATATGGAGAGGAGTGATCTGGGACATGAGAACCAGAGGCAGGCGTTGATCTGAGTGTAGAGATCAGAAAGGAGATGAGAATTTGCTCCAACTTCCCAGACTACCTCCTGGTTCCCACTGTCCCCGTTTCCCATCTGCCCAGTGCGGCCGGTCCCACAGGCCTCAGCACACATGTAACTGTCTGAACTACCAGGGCAGTGCATCACCGGTGGTCACGGAATTATTCCAACATCCGAATGCTTCTATTGAGTTAATAAGAAAGCACCACTGCCTGAATTATGTAACTGCATATTCTCTGTAATCAGCAAATTCCCTAAGAGTAGGAAAAATTTCATGTATTTTTTTATTTCAGGGCAGTTATTGTGAAAATAATTAAAGTTCTGAAAATTCTGGTACTTTTCATGTCATATCTAAAATAACCCATTTAAAATCATCCATTAAGAAAAACTAATGTTTTTCTGCTGGAAACTCCAGAGGAAATGGTGTTCGCACCTCCTTGAATCAATCTTACCCTCTTCGATTACATGTGCAAGCCAGCAAATTAACAAGGCCGGCAGCTCCTAAGCACAAGTGAAACTCTCCTATTAAATGTGGATACAAAAGCAAACATTCATCAACAGGACTTCAAATGGCAGCCCCCCAAAACCCAAAGAACATCATGTAATCAAGGGCAAAGTTCCATTTCTTAAATTTGCTCCCGGCCCTCCCGTTTTCATTGGACGTCTGCGATCCCATAGGAAAATTGCTTCCTTGATACACAGGTCACTTTCGTGATCCTCGCTTCCCTCACACACACAGTTTCATTTCCTTTCCCATTTATAACATTCTGCTCGAACGTTTTCTCTTCCGAATCTGTTGTAAAAGAAATTATGACATTTCGCTGAACACAGAGTCAAACATCTATATGAACACACAGATACGGGTAATACAAGCATGAATGAGTTCCATATGTCTTTCGAAAAAATAAGATTCTACTAGAGCAAGAGGGCACCCAGTGTTAATCACACACACATGAATTGTACTTAATAGTCTGCCAGTGGCTTTGATTTCTGAGAAAATTAATGTTTTAGTTTATGTAAATAAGCCCTGCCTTTGAGAGAAACAGAAGGGAAAAGGATGTTTTTTCCTTTCCTGCAACAGAACATCCTCCTTTTAGTTTGCATGCACCAGCTGAGGTCAAGGAACAATCTTCTCCTGCCTTCCAACACTCACCTCCCCTTGACCTTGATTAATATCTGGAGCAGGTAACAAACCACGTTTGGCTATCCAAGTCTTCCTCCGTACCTAAGGGAAATCGGAGAGCATTTCTGCACAATGCACGTGTCTTTGCAATCATTTTAGGTAAATGCACGATGAAAACTACCACGAAGTGTGCTCTGGCAGATGGCTCTTTCCCTGCCGACCCCAGAACACACAGATATGCTGAGCTTTTATTTGATCTTCTGGAGGCTGTAATGCACCATTATGTGATTTCATTGCCCCTTGCACGTGTTAACATATGTTTTACACTTTCAGATATGAACACGTTGGCAAATCTATCCCTGCCCTCCAAGACAAAGGGGGAAAAAAGAGTTTGATGATTATCTGGCACTTCCTTAATGTGGCATGGTCGTTCTCACTGTGAGCTTCAGAAGAACATAAAGCCCCAAGAATTCATCTCTGTTGTCACCCTTTCACCTAGGAAAGAGGCTCTTGGACAGAATCAAAATCACTCCCTTCTGAGAAATCAGAGATGCTCACAATACATCATTTCAGGAAGAAAAATTTCTGACGTAGGTTTTTTTTGGTTTTGGGGGGTTCTTTTTTGAGAAATCTATGTCTGTGTCTCCAGCAGCTATTTAGTTATAAGTCTGTTGATGTGGGATCTTGACACCAATCCGTATTGCCACAGGAATCACTTCAGCTGTTCTGGGCTCCTAATGGAGTCCCACAAGCAGCTTCAACCATGGCCATCCCAGGCACATGGCAGCTTTGGGACATGCACAGGGTGGGAGAATCCTGATTCCGGGTCCTGAAGCGCTTCACCTGACCAGGTGTGTGACCAACAGCAGTCACTGGTCCACTATCAAACCACACTTTCCTCATTCAGAAACAGGCTATTGGTCCGAGTCAGACAACCCCAACATTCAAAACCAGGGGAAGGATTAAGTAAACCAAACCAAGTAAATCCTAAGTATGGATTACTCTGGAGCCTGGATGAAGAATAAGGGAGCTCTCTTGGTGTTGGTGTGGAATGAGTTTCAAGATACACTAACATACTATAAAAAGATAAAGAGCAAAGCACAGAAACAAAACCTACAAGCTATTCTCACTTTGCCCTTGATAGTAGCTCAGTGGATTGAGCACAGACCTGCCAACCAAAGGGTCACCGGTTCAATTCCCAGGCACTTTCTGGGGTTGTGGGCAAGCTCCCTGTTTGGGGGGTGCACTAGAGGCAACCACACATTGATGTTTCTCTCCCTCTCTCTCTTCCTCCTTTCCCACTTCTCTAAAAATAAATAAATAATTTTTTTAAAAAAGATATTCTCCTTTTAATAGAAAAAGCATGTTATTCCATGCAGAAAACTAAACTGTAAACTCATCCCATGTTTATGTATAAATGTATGTGAATATATAAACACATTGGTATAAATATAGACAGATACTATCCCCGCCCGCACCTACAGACATGTCTAAAACGATGTCCATCATATTGGTGACAGCAGTTATCTCCAAGGAGGGCTATGTCTGGGGTTGATTAAAGACAGGAACTTTCTCTTTATCCTGTGCTCTTTGGCATATTGGATTTTTTTTTACAATTAGAGTACATTCATATATTACTTTCACAACTTAAAAATAAATAAGCTTAAGTTGATGTATTTGCTTGCTTATTTATTCACCTAAGATTGAACAAGTGTTATGGCAGACAACTGCCTCTCCCCTATCCATTCCTCCCTTCCTCCTTGAGAACATGACCCTGATTTTCAGGGATACCATGTTCCAAGATGAACACTTGTTTTCCCCAACTTTCTTCCAGCTCCAAGCAGCCAGGCGATGCATTCTAGACAATGAGAAGTGAATGGAAGTACCAGGGGACCGTAGGAAGTGAAGCCCCTGCTCCTGGCCCTGAAGGGACGTAATGTCTGGAACTGCAGCGGCCTTCTTGTCAACACACGGTGTCAAGGGTGAGGACAAGGCTCAGAGAATTGCAGAGGCCAGGTTCTGTTTAGCCACTACGCCCACAGCAGCAGCTGCCTACCTTCAGTATTTTTGTTTTATTGAGAAATATAAACCCTATTAGTTTAAGCCACTGTAAGTTGTTTTTTGTTATTAACAGCTAAATGCATTCCTAATCAACACAAGTGTCTATGATGTACTGAGCAAAATTAAGCTAGAAACGTTGATTTTATAAGAGAGAGGAGGAATTATCAGTAGCATTAAAGCACCTGAAATTATGGGAGAGGATGAAATTCAAAATGTAAATAATAAAAACACAGATGAAATAGAAGTGCCCCAATTTCTCCAAAGGGGTGTCAAGTCAATTAAACAAGATTCTAGGTATGAAGGATATAGAATGTAGAGGTAACAGTGTATAAATACAAAGGCTGACTTTTTTTTTTTTTTTTTTGCATATGTGGTCAGGGTGTGCTAAAATTCCACACCACAGGGTTTGAAATCCTGGCACACTATATGCATGAGCTATGATCCCTGGGAAAATTATTTAATTTCCCTGTACCTCAGTTTCCTAAACTGTATACTGGGACCATAATAATAATTACCCACCACAGGATTATTTCAAGAATTAAATAATATAATTTATTAGAGAGTTTAGCACAGACCTTGGCACGTGATGACCATCAGGACCAGTCAGTCATTATTTTTATAGGATGACCTAAAGGATATCCAAAGGTCCCTAGGTGCCAGAACATACCCCTCCTCCCAGGGCCTCCATGCTAGTCAGAGAAAGTCTCACAACAGTTACTGTCTGGCTCACAGCCTCAGAGATCACTGTTATAAAATGAATGTAGAGCTTACCTAGCGAAGGTTAAACCTTGGTGTTCCAGCAATATTTATAGGGCAGCCATGACAAGCAAGCAAGGCACTGAGGGGGATAAAAAAGAATGCCGATGATATGCTCTGTGCTCTCAGGGAACTTGAAGACATAAGACATAAATGCAAGGAAAGTGAACAAATACATGAGAGATAAATAACAGCTCAACGTTGGACAAGAAGTGTCACGAGACAGTGTATAATTAATTGCCAAACAGCGATGCAGAGAAGCTTGACAGCCATCCAGAGGCCAGTATGGCTGTGGGGGAGGGGGGGTGGTGATCTAGGACTGCTCCGGGAAGAAACAGAATCTGCACCCAGGAGGGGAAGGCTTTGGATGAGCAAGGCGAGCAGAGCAGAGGGGCATGACAGGAAGACGGTGCAACACGATCCGAGAGATGAAAACAAGGAAGTCCTGAGCATATCTGGGAGTGACATGGGGTGGAGACCATGAGTGTGGGAGAGGGTCTGACCAAAGCGAAGGAGGTCAGCAAGGCCTGCGCCATACCCTAAGGGAGAGGCAAGCACTTGAAATAGACTGAGAAGCTGGAATACTTGAGATAGACTGAGAAGTTTAAAATGCAGCAACAGTGACCAGAGTCTTGTGTGGTCACTTGTGGGGAAGTAATGTGTAACATTCCAGGGCTTAGAGGGTGAGCGCAAGGAAACAAGCCACTGGGACCTGTTGTAGTGACACAAATGGCAGATCATGGTGAGAGCCTGAATGGGGATGAGTCAGTGGGAATGGTCAATGAGCCCTCAAACAATGGCACATCCTTTCTGGTTCTGCTTCTATTGATTTTCACCTGCACTCACACTGGTTTTTAAGATTAGTTCCTGTACCAAGTGAGACCTGAGGGGGGAAAACCCAGGGCAGGCAAATTTGGAGGAAGCAAAGAAAAGAAAGCTTAGGATCCAGGATACTGCATCAGCATGCAGGTGGAGAATGGCATGCAATCCAAGGTACGCCTGGGAGTGCTGGGCACCTAGGGAGACAGAGGGGGGAGAAAAGAAAGGAAGACAGCGGAGGAGAAAAAGATCTGGTAAGAGAGATTTGGCCAATTGGGACCAATGGATAGTCTGAGCTTCAGCTGAACTCAAGTCAGTCCAATCTCTCAGTTATCGAGACAGCTTCTCCTGTGTGCCTAAGGCCTGATGCTCAGTGAGGTCAGAGTCTGCTAGCAGGACTCAGAGCTGTGCTCAGATATCTACAATGCAGAGCCCCATGGTCGCTGCCATAGATAGCAACCAAGGGCTTTGTGAGCTCAGCCAAAGAAAAGGCTTCCCCTGGATAGGCTGGGGAAGGGGACTTACATCAGGCGAGGTGTGATCGAGGAGGCTGACTTTGGATAGTCTTTGGAAACAAGTGGGCTCTTTGAGAAGGGAGAAGAGCTCTAGAGGAAAAGAACCTCACAAACCTAGTCTCAATTGCAAAAAAAAAAAAAGACTCGTGCTTGCCTGAACACAAAATAGTCCAGTTTTGCTGCAGTAAAGACAAGAATGAGACATAAAAGTGAACAAATTGAAGACAGCTGAGAATGCCAGGGGACGTGCTTGTCTTAACTGAGTAAAGAAAGGAGAGTCGGTCGAGCATCTTCCCTGGGGGAGCAGAAGCATTGGCAGCTGTACATTTGGAGGGCAAATCTGACACTAGGGTGGGACAGCATGGAGATGAGAGAGGTATTAGAACAGGTAATGGCAGCAGTAATGGAACAGAGGAGGCAGGTGTGAGCAACATCTGAGAAGAAGATTCTAGAAGGCCAGAGGACTGATTGAAGAGGGAAAAAGGCACAAAAGTCAGTCCAAGGTATAGAGATTAGGTGACCAGGAGAGAGGAGATCATTTGTTTTTCACGTTGGGTTTGAGGGGCCCATAGAATGTCCAAGTGGGCAGTCTCACAGTCAGAGGTCTGCCTGACTCCATGGGGCAAGGGATGCAGAACCTTCCATTTATGGGGAGGAAAAGTGGGATGAGAGAAGGCAAGATTCTACCGAATCAAGTCCTTTGCAATAAGAAAAATTTCTTTGGGAAACTACAGTGGCGTCCATGGCAGCATCAGAACATGGGGAAGACTGAGAACTCATAACCCAAGAACTGGAAGGAGTAGGGTGGTCAGCTGGCTCAGCGTGGTTTTTATGCAAGTCTTTGCAACAGATTAGTTAAGAGTCAGAGTTGAAGAGTTGCAGGGTCAGCCAAGTTCAATGCCAAGGATCAAGCCAAAAGTGGGTCTGTGAGGATGGTTTGAAGGGTGAGGTATGTCTCCACAAGAACTAATGCTCTAACAGAGGACACAGAGCTCCCAAGTTCAGAGGCAAGACACCCTGAAGCTCATGCTCTAAGCCTTTGAGAATCCATGTATGAAGAGCAAACTTTTTTCTCTGAAAGGTGTGTACAGTGGACAGGGAGGTGAAGGGACAGGGAGATTGTCTGGGTGTCGTGGCAAATCAAATCCAGTGAGGTCAGTCCAAACCTAATATAGCTTATGTCCTAACTTCTGCCTCTGTATTACTTTATCTCATGACAAACGGGAGTGTCCACCAATGCCGAAATGTAAATGCAGGGTAAACGTGAGGCAGGCACAGTTTATGAAAGTCCAGTGCATACCTATGAGCACTCTGTGCTAGTCACGGCTTGGCTCTAAGAATCAAAGATGGACCAGACACTGGGTGCTTCAAGCACCAATG
Source organism: Trachops cirrhosus (assembly GCA_028533065.1). NCBI lineage: Eukaryota > Metazoa > Chordata > Mammalia > Chiroptera > Phyllostomidae > Trachops > Trachops cirrhosus. Next base: position 11,689,674 of record CM052541.1, read on the forward strand.
GTTGCCTAACAAGCCACCCCACGACGTGTGGCTCACAACCACCACCATTCTGTTATGCTCACGAGTCTGTGGGTCAAGAATCCAGTGAGAGCACAGAGGAGTGGCTCAAACACCTGGAGAAGACCGCGATAACGCTACTAGGGCTGTATGTCTGTGGTCCAGGGCAGTTAGACTTCTTACACAGCCAGCCATGGATGCGGGGAGACAGAGAAATAGAGAAAGCAGATCCTGTTAGTCCTCTTGAAGACCAGGTCCTAAACTGACAGAGCATCGCTTCCACCATATTTTGTTAGTCAAAGCAGTGACATCTGAGTAAGGGTGGGAAGGACAGTTATCCCGCAGACACGCTGCCACACTGAGCCTGCCTGTGAGGAGATGATTCGTCTGGGAGTCTATGAGGGCTAGGCCCCATCGTCTGGCTCCCTGATGCATACCCCAGTGCCTGTTACATTTGCTGAAGCATGATACACACAATAAATATTTATCAGGTTAGTTAAGAAAATGTGTCCAATAAGACTCCAACCCAAGAGTGTCCCTCAGAGAAGAAGGTGAGTGCTTTCAGGGGGAGGTCATTTTAAGGAACACTAAGGAAATTCAGGTAGAGAAACTGGCCTCAATTCTCTGGTTTTGGTATTTAGCAGAAAATAATCAAATTTTCACACCGTGTGGTTAGAAATGAGTTGGATGCCCATCTACAATTCTACCACTACAACACAAGCTCTGAGACACAAAACAAAAGCGCTATTTCCAGTGATTTCACAATATCCTGCCAGGGCTTCAGATCCACCCCTGCCGAGATGAATTGGGTGGGATGGAAACGGGGTTCCCTTCATCCCTCTCACCCTTCAAGATTGGTCAGAGCCAACCCTAGGCAGACAGAATGGTCTTCCTTATATCTGCCCCGCCCCCGGGCTTGTTCAGCCTTCCTGAACCAGAGGTGCCTCTCGAGCTGAAGGCCCCAGGCCCCATCTCACCACTGTAAATCGGAAATGCACACTTCCTGTTTCAGGAAGGAGACCGAGCACCAAGGAAAAGCAAACTTCCAGCATGCCACCAGAGATTCCCTCTCTGTCTTCCCAGCATAACCTCCCTCACACCTGGAGATTAGGGGATGGTCTGGGTTACCTACATGTCTTTGGTGCACGTATGATGTCCTTAATGCATGTCAAGATCTCTTAAAAGAAATAAAAGGCCCTGGCTGGTGTGGCTCAGTGGATTGAACGCGGGCCTGCGAACCAAGGGATCATGGTTCGATTCCCAGTCAGGGCACATGCCTGGGTTGCAGGCCAGTTCCCAGCAGGGAATGCATGATAGGCAACCATATATTGATATTTCTCTCCCTCTCTCCTTCCCTTCCTCCCTAAAGATAAATTATAAAAATAAAATCTTTAAAAAAAAAAAGAAATAAAAGCCAGCATTTATTGAGCACTCGGTATGGGCTTAACATTGTGCAATTCTCTGTACATAAATGATCTTCCTGAAGCACTATTTTTGTCCTTATTTTACATATGGGGAAACTGAGGTTTAAAGAAATAGAGAAAATTGCTCCACTCACAGAGCTGACAGATGGCAGTGGTTAATATTTGAACCCAAGTGACCTGAATTCAGAGTGTATCTTCTTTAACCATCTTCTTCAAGCACAGGATACTTCCCCTTATCCCTCCCTGAGGCGGGTGAGTATTGAGTTGCTCAATGGCTGAGACCACTATCAAACAGGAGGCCAACTGCGCACTGGGATTTAGGGCTGATGTTCAGGATGCAGAGTTCATAATGAGTCAGTTCCCTTGGTCAGTGAGATCCCGCAGAGGATCCTGAGCTTCTCTGGCTTTCCCTGTGGTCTGGCCACCCGCCTCTGAGATGGCACCACTAACAGTTAAACCGTCTTGTTAGTTGAGAGGGTACATAATGATGCTCCTTAGTGCTCCTGTGCAAGAGTGTGTTCTCCCAGAAAGTTAACATCTACGTGAGAAGGGAAAATTCAGCTCCCTGCCAAAAAGTCCACCCTAGCTCCTTTTCCATCGCTGTACAAATCCACCATAGGCTTTCTCTTTATACCCTGTCAGAAGGCCAAGAATGGCATTTCAAAGGACACGTTTACCCCCTAGCAATTTTTTTCTTCCACCACCATGTGCTTTCTCCTCATAAAATCAGACCAGACAATGAAGCTTGTAAACCCAGCCGGTAAGATTGATGTGCTATTTCTCCCGCCTCCCTCCAGTGGGTACGGCTTGGGAGCTGTGCACTGTAAACAACAAACATTGAAACGAAAATGCTTCAAGATAAAGATCATCACACTTTAATAGTAACAACAAACCAACAAGTAAAAGGCTTTAATTGATATAGCAGAGGGGTGAACTCAAGACAACATATGGCATATAAATAATGAACTGGACAAAACTGCAAGGAAAAATCTCGACCTCGGGTTTCTGGAAAGCTCTGCCTCCCTGCTCGCCCACATCTGGAGTGCATACCCCAGGAGTGGACTGCTCCTGCGCAATGTAACCAAACAAATCAACCGCTCTGCTCCTTATTTCAGACACTTTCGTTTTTTACAATGAATGGGAAATCTATGGTGATCGCTGTTAGATCATTTACGATTGAAAAATCAGCAGGTAGACAGATTATAGAAAATAAAACAGAGTTTCATGTATTCTGCAAACTTATCGTCTCCATCAAGAATGAGCTGCTAAAATAAACCCCAGAAGTTTTATAGTTCTGTCTGCCACCTTTTGTTTTCTTACCCCTGTGTAGGGCCGTGAGGACAGAACTTCAGGGGGACTTCACACAAGCTGGCTTCACCACACTGAAGATACGGCGGTTTTACGAGAAATGAACAGCCATCTGTGGGTTTCTCATTCCCTCTATTTTCCGGGACAATTGGCAAATGAACTTTTCCATTCCCCAGATTCCAAAAGTGAAAAATACAAAGGTGGCATGTGTTAAACATCAAAACAAAAACACAACACGTGTAGCACTTCTAGTGGCAGAGCGACACTTATCAACCAAGAAAGAATCTGCTAACAGCCTCAAACAAAAAGCAAACACCCCCGCTTCATTGTTTGCCTTTAATTTACCCACAGCATTTAAACCCACACCCCTGCTTTCCGAGAGTGAGCTTCATGTTCCTTGTCTGTGAGATGAAAATGTGGAATTGATAATTTCCCAGCTGCCTCCCCAATTCGAACAAATTTGTGATTTTAAATATACACACATATATAGTATATATGTAATATTTTATGTGTATTATATTATATGTTGACATGTCAAGATAATTTTAAAAGAAAAATGTACTTTTCCTTGCATCTGACATGCATTTAGCCTCTCTCAGCCTCAGTCTCTGAATCTGAAAAAAAAAAAATAAAGACCTGGAATCATGGGTGGAAAATGGGTTTCAACTGGCTTGCCAAATCTTGTCCTTTGCCAGAATCATTATGTTGAAAAGCATTGGTGAAGCTATGCCTGGGCTCGGCATAAAAGAGTGCTTATATTTATAATGAGTATTTATATATAGTGAGCATTTATAATGAGTAATTATAATAAGTTATAACACAAGGCAGATCACACATGATATTTCTATAGCTCTCAATAAGCCTATTAAAGTCTAAATCCTATTCCCTTTATGGGAGAGTTGGTGTGAAGATAAAAGAGAAGTTTGGAGTCTACCCATTGGGATTTCACAGCCAAGAAACACAGGTCCAAAAAGATGAAATTATTTGCCCGTGGTCAAAACTTGAACCCCAGAATTCTGAGTCCAGATCCTTCATACTCTACCACATGACCTTCCTTAGAGTCTATCCAGCTCTATTCAAGGGACTGTCTACCTGCACTCAACGTGTCTTTCAGGGTCCGGCAGGAAGTAGGAATCTCTCCTCTCTAAGTATTTCAAACAGAGTAAACTTAATTGGGGATAAATTACACAGATAACTAAGGAGCTAAGAAGCAAAGCAGATGAAGCAACCCAGAGATTAGTAACAGAAAGTTGTTACCATCCTTGGATGAAAGGACACAGGGAGGAGACAATAATATTCCCAGAACCATTTCAGGGGCTGAGTGGCAGGAGCTAGCACTATGGACGAAGAAACTGTGGGGGCCAGAACCATAGAAGGGCACAGCCAGTGGTGACACAAGAGAAGGCAGAGAGACAGAGAGAGAGAAATGCCCCATCCTCTCCCCATCCCCCACCTCCAGCCTTCTGCAAGTGTCTCCATCAAACAAACCTACTCAGAAACCTAAGAGAGCCTAAGAAACATAGTTGTAAGAAATGACAGGCACAGACGAAATAATACTGCATGTAGAGAGATAAGGAGATAAATATAGATCTGATTTCAGGCCTTGGGATGAAACTAAGAGACCATATCCATGTCCTAAGGCTATGCCCAATTTTTCCTCCCTAATCTACTAACTTATTCCTACTAATATACATAATATTCCCCCTCTCACAAATGGAAGCGGAAGAGATCTCTTCTTCATTCTTGAGTCTTTGACTCTAAACTCATGGTCAAGGGACAGAGATTAGTATAGAACATCCTTGATGGAATTTTGCGCTGAAGCCAAATAAAAACAATCTCCTATTCAGATCATTCCAACTCTCGTGTGAAATGTTAACACCTTGAGAGGAAAAGGAAATTACCAGAGAGGGAAGCCCAGGAAAATTAGCTCTCCTCGGAGACCCGTAAGTTTAAATAAAGATATCTTTAAGCTACAGACTGCAGATATTTTTGTCGCTACAGGATCCCGGCCTCCAGAATCTAACACAATGATTCACAAACTATGGTTCTGGCTCTCTCTAGCAAAACCGCTCTGGACTCTTGTTAAAGATCTAAACTCAAGACCCTACAGGTGACCCATAGAATTGGTAAATCTAGAGACAGAACTTGAGTAACATAGATTTGGGAGAGTCTAAGATATTTAGGGAGTAAGGGTTTCTGGACAAGGAAATTTTTGGCATCAACAAGAAATTCAGGATTCCTTCCCAGGTGAGCCAGTGATAACCCTTCATAACCATTAATAGCTACCAAGAGTGTGTGTGTGTGTGTGTGTGTGTGTGTGTGTGTGTGTGTATATGTATATATCTGTCTGATAATCCACAGAAGGCCTGCCTACTGCTCTGACCTATTTCTTGGGATCTGTTCCCCCCCGGACAGTGCATCTATAATTCTCTTTTCCGTCTTTGCCTCCCTGGAGAAAAAGTCAGAGGTCTGACCATTCAGAGAGCTTGCTTCCCCTCTCCACTGCAGTCCTCCCTCATTCTCTCTTGTTTTGGCCTCACACTGAACTCCTCTCCTGAAGCTGGGGGTCCCCAAGCTGCCAGCTCCTCTTGTTTCCCATGTCACTCTAAAGTGGCAGAGGAAGTGGCTGTCACAGATACAGCTGCCCCAGCTGTGGGTCTGGGATGCTTGCCTGTCACAGGTGCTGGGGGCTCTGCTCCCCCTGGGATTGGCTGGGGCTGAAAGGCCCTGAGGGCTGTGCCATGTTGCACCTGATCCTGGGAGGTGACTATTCTCCCCACAGGTGAAACCTGCAGGATTGCACTCCACCGATTTACAGCCTCCCTTTTTTCCCATTAACTGGGGTGGTGGGGGCGATCTGGGTGCAGCACCATTATTTGCGCCTGGTAGAACCGTGTTTCTTTGAACAACCTACAGGGACCACCTTCCCAGAGATGAAAGATGAAAAGACGGTGAGATTACCTGCCAGGAACAGTTAGGCTTTAATGATTTTCACGTGAGCACTCCCAGAGATGCCGTACAGCAACCGAGTCGTAGGACACTGTTCTAATAAAATTAAAATTACTAAAATAAACTGCCAGGCATCTGGAAAGCGCCGAGAACACCACATATTATATAAACTGACATCTAAATATTGTACACCTATGTGGTCCTTGAGTTACAACAAAGCCACGATGCATGCTAAAGTCTTTTTTTCAGTTTTAATATCTTTATAAGTGGAGTTTAATCAGTAGGTAGCCAAATCATATTCAATATCAATGGCCTTTATGTTGTCCGGTGGTTTACAGTTTCATTGTATCCAATTCTCAGATTCACACTCACATGCATTCCAGAGCTGCAAATATGACAGAAGAACTACACAAATAAAAGCAAAGGTGTTTGTGAATACCCAGCTAATAGGTGCCCCTCCTCCTTCTTTTTATGTCTCACTGTGTTGGAGTCCATTAGAAATGGACTTCAGATAGGATTAAAGGTCTAAATATGAATACTTTATGGCTTTATGAAAATCGAGCTCTGTATATCACTCTTTTTGAAAAGGAATATTAAACACCAAGTGACATTCAGTTTGATTATGAATATTAATAATATAATATTTATTTTAAATATAATGTATTCATCGGTACTCAACCAAAAGTAAAATTAAACTCATCAGGATCAGAATAACTGTTTGGTTTTGCAAAAGTCAAGGGCCCTCATTGGTGGCTTAATGACTTCTTGTTTGTGCTCTGTTTGCATAAATTATCCATCAAGTGCAGCCATTACACCGGATGCAGCAAGGCACTTGTGCAGGAGTGCGAGCGGCGCCAGGACCCTCGTCAGGGGGAATGTGATCGGAATGGAGCCGTCATTCCGCGCCCGGCGAGGAGCTGCCATCTCCACTCTCCGTCCCTTTGCACCCGTTCCATCTGAAGTTGTACCTGTGCTCACAGACCTGGATTTTTAAAGGCAATAGATGTGATCAAACAGTAGATGTTGTAAATGACAGCGGCTCTGCCGGTAGCCAAATGTGATAAAGAAAAAGAGAGAAAAACAGTATAATGGGTTTCAGGGCAATCCGGTGCGTCTCTGAGAACGCAGGTGCTGGATAATGCTCTCCCCACACATCTAGCAGTTTATGTGCCACAAAGGAAATGCCTTCTCTCAGTATCTGCAGACATTCTTTCCACCTCACGGTGTTACTCCCCAATAAACTGGGGGTGGACCCGAGTCATGCTGTGTGTAATACTAATTAAGGCAGACAGACGAAAACAACGGCATCCCGTTCCACCTAGCGTAATCATCACGCTCCCGTATGGGCACGTCCTGCAGCCATTCCAATGTAATTGTATCAATCCACTCAGGAAAGCCTCCGAGAATATTGTTTTCCAGAAAGAGACGACACAAAATGAAGTTGCAGAGCACCAGAGAAGTCAAATAATAGGAAGAGAGAAACTTCTCAACCGAGCAATAAGATGCCCTGTGTCTGAGATGCGCAGAGCTGAGCATATGTTACATTGGAATAAAAACTGCAGGTGAGTCCAAGTGGAGTGAGAAACACAACCACTTCTCACTGCAATCTTAGATAAAACTGCCTGCATGCCTAACGACAGGTCTGGTCTGGAACACATACATTCAGCTCTGAAATAAGAAATGGAAGAGCATTATCAAATGATGGTTATCACCGTAAACTAGCCTTGGCTGAACCCACCCTCAAGGGTTCACTCTTACTCCCAGCTTAAGCTTGTCACAAATGTTACATGCAACACAGCATAACTATGCAAGGTCCACAAAGCTGGGGCTCAGAGTCTGGCTATAACCGACTGAGACTGATCCTTAATACACTGACCTGATAGGAAAAAATGGCTGGGAAGCAATGTGCTTAGTTATAAAGTATATCCTTAGGCCTGGTAATAAGCTCAAAATACAGGCTTACAGATGGGTTCAAGTACACGAAAGGACACTGGACACACAGGTGACAGGAAACAGCTGTGCTCCATTTACACAGAGGACAGGAAAAGAGGGAATGAAGTTTAAATTACAGCAGGCAGGTGTGACAGGTATAAAAAGACAGAAATGAGGATGGCCATGTTATTAAAGACGGGGAACATTATTAGGTGGCCCAAAGAGAGTGCAAAAGAAATGGACATTACAAAGTCGGATGTCCACATGCATACACATGGTAAAATGGCATGTTAATTAGAGCAATCTACCTGTACACCAAAATTTTTTCATAAAATTTTTTCAACCTTGAACAATACAGAATGGTCATTCTGGTTGACCAGCTTCCTATCATTTGACCTAATATTTCTGCCTTAAATCAGAACCTTGAACAGCACCTAGTACATATGAGGCAATTCATAAATATTTCTAGGATGAGTGAATGAATGAATTTTCAAATATTTAAAATGAGAATTTCTATCTGAATGAGCGACAGTTAGTTTGTTTTGCATATGGAGCACTTTTTTCTTAAATTTCTTTTTCTCATTTACATTGATGACTTTTCTATCAACGGTTATCTCCTTGAAGTTTGCCATTGAAGTTATGCTCACTATCGTCAGTAGTGTTGGGCATCTGTAGACCGTTAATAACCATCTCCCTTACTCTTTTAGATTCCCAACAATGATGGTTAATAAACTTCATCAACTCCATGTTCTTTTCTGAGTTTTTTGGATAGTAATTGGAAAAACAGAGGCCAGAGGACCCAATAGTCATTATTTGCTTTTGAGTCTTTGTACTGGTTTTAAAATGATGAAGGAAAAATGTTCATCATCCTTGATGAAGTTTTCATTAGTTTTGTACATCAAGTTTGTGGATACATATGATAATTCCTTAACATCTTAATATAGGCCAACTCAGTTCTTTCAGTTCTACAAGCCAAAACCCCTGCAGTGACCCTAATTTTTTTTTATTTTGCTCACACCTCATATCGACTCTATCAGTAAGTCTTGTAGCACTACCTGTGAATGTATCCAGAACACGGCCACTCCTCACCCCATCTGCTATTCATCCTCACACATGCCCCCAATCCCCTCGACGGCCAAGCCATGATCCTCTCTCACCTAGATTATTTTAAGAGCTTCTAACTGGTCTCCCTGTTTCTGTTCTTGCCTTCCTACACCCTATTCTCTATAGAACAGAAAAATCATCACCCTCAAAAGCTCCCATTAACTCCCCATTTCACTCAAAGTAAAAGCCAACATCTTAACAACACTCTAAAAAGCCCTTTCCCATCTGCTCCGTACACCCCATCACCCCCCTGGTTTTATCTCCTGCTACTCTCCCCCCTGCCACTCTGCTTCAACCACACTGGCCTCCTCCAGATACTTATTCAAGTTTCACCTTCTCAGTGAGGCATTCCCCAGGCAGCCGTGTAAGACAGCCTACCCTCCACAGGCACTTCATTCTGTCTTCTCCACTTGACCTTTTTCTCTTAGTCTTTGTAGTGGTTTTTACATACACAGAAAAATTCTTTCATATTCTTCCCTTCAAAAGGGGAGTCTCACTCCTCTCCTCCGGAGTACAGGCTTTACTTAGGGGCTCACTTTTGATGCATAGAACATGGTAGAAATCATGGGGTATCGCTTCGAAGACTAGGTCTTAAAAATGCAGCGTAGCTTTCTCCTTGCACACTCTCTCACTCTTGGATCACTTGCCCTGGGTTTGAAAGTCAGCAGCTGTGTCATGGGGACACTCAAGCAACTCTACAAAGAGGCCTGCATGGTCTCCTGCCAACAAGCATAGGACCGAACCATCGTGGAAGTGGGTCCACCAGCCCTAGTTAAGCTCTCAGCTCACTACATTCCTGGCCAATATCTTGTCGACAATCTCATGAGAGACCTTGATCCAGAAACATCCAGCTAAGCCACTTCTATATTCCTAGGAGTGACTGTAAAAATTAAATGCTGTTGTTTTAAGCCTCTACATTTTGGGGTAATTTGTTACACAGCAATAGGTAACTGATACAGCCTTTATTACCATCTAACCTTTTTATGTATCATATTTTATTATACTTTTTATTGGCTGCCTCCTCCAAGGAATATAAGTTCTGTGAAGGCAGAGATACTTGTCTATTTTCTTCATTACTGTAATCCCTGCATCTAAAACAGATAAATAAATCAATGTTTTACTTTTAATAATAAATAAGTGGGTATCCAAGACTCTCATACACTAATGGATCAGCAAAAATGCAAGATTCAGACACAATCTCACAATGGCAGCAAGAGTTTGCATCACTTGGGTAAAGGCTGATAACACTTGGTCATAAAGTGTTATCAGATGTGTTGCAGAAGTAGTGACTACAAAGAGGCCCCTATTTTCCTGCTGAATACTGAAGCTGTGTTCACCCAGAAAACCAAAGCAACCAGTAGATAATCGGTGAGTCAGAGAGTCGTCCATTCTTCTGAGCAGACAAAATCCTCAGCAGAGCTTCCTGCAACCACAAATGCCCAGAATCCACATCCTGAGATTCTGATTCAGGCGATCTGCAGTGAGGTCTTGACATCTGCTATAGACTGAATATTTGTGCCCTTCCAAAATTCATATATTGAAACATAATCAGCACTGTGATGGTATTTGCAGGAAGGGCCTTCGGGAAGTCATTTGGTCATGAGGGCAGAGTCCTCTGAATGGGATTAGTGCCCTTACAAAACAGACACCAGAGAGCTTCCTTGTCCCTTCCACCATGTGACAGCACAGCAAGAAGACAGCCATCTATAAATAGGGAAGTAGGTCCCTACTAGACAATGAATCTGTCAGCACCTTGATCTTAAACTTCCCAGCGCCAGAACTCTGAGAAATAAATTTCTGTTCTTTATAAGCCACCCAGTCCATGGTGTTTTTGTTATAGCATCCCAAACAGAGTAAAACAGTGTCTTAGCTGAAAAAAAAAAAAGTCTTCTAGATTATTCTAATGTACAATCAAGATGGAGAACCACTTTACTGGTAAATAACTAGTGAAGGCAGGCAAATCCACAGTCCAGTAGTACTGGAAGCTTTTCACATCAACTCAGCAACTCCAAAGTTTCCTTCTACATTCATTCATTCACACATTCATTCTTTATGTATTAAGTTGTTGGACACTGTTAGACTCTGGAAAATTAGAAAGCCTGGTGAAACTCAGGGTCTGGTGAGAAAGATCAGATACTCACCTAGTTGAGATGTCCAACCAAGAAAGCCCATCATTAACATCCTGGCCCCATCCCTGTCTTTCCCAACAGAGTTTGGACTCACCACCCCCCCACATACACGCACCAGGGGGGCAGATAGATTGCAACTGACTGTGAGAGAGGAGGCGAGATGATTCATACTGAACATGCAAAATGCGAAGGAGAGGGGCTAACTCACCCCAAGGAATCCCAGAATTTAAGGACTACTAGACAGAGAAGAGCCTGCAAAGGAGGCTGAAACAGAGGTTCCCTAGAGCTAAGAGGAAAGCCAGGTAGTATAAAGACCTTAATTAGACAATACAGCATTCTTAAGCAAGAGGCATGGCTGGGTCTTACCTCTTTGTGACAGGAAGGGCGCCCAACCTGTTCAGCTCTGTAAACTTAATACTCTGCAAAGTCTTTTTTTATTATTGATTTTAGAGAAAGAGAGAGACATCAATGTAAGAGAGAAACATCAATTGGCTACCTCTTGAATACATCCCGACTGGAATCAAACCCGAAACTTAGGTACGTGCCCTGACGGGGGATCAAACCTGCAACCTTTTGGTGTATGGGACAACGCTCCAACCAACTGAGCCACCTAGCCAGAGCATGCAGAAAATCTTTTATCCAAGCAAGGAATACCTCTGCTCTAGTAACTCTAATAGCCTATTTAATCTTTGACTACCTAGTTTCTAGACCATAGTTCCACTCCTGGTCTGCTACTAACTCTAAAGGCTCAGAAAATCATTTAAATGGCTTACGGGGTCTCTGTTTCCTCATCTAGTAACAGTATAGGAATAAGTGATCTTTAAAGTTGTTCTTTTTCAGCCCTAATGTTCTACTAAAATTATATATGTGAATATGTGTGTATGTATAATAATCCATTATCCAATATGGTTCCTCAAGAAATGGAGGGCACTAAGTATAGGAAAAAGATTGTAACTTGACTTTGTGGGTTAGGGAAGTAAACACTGGCAGGCGAACGCTAATTTCCAGAGTAGTAGTTGACAACGTTGTTCTTCATTTGGAAAGTATTTCAATACCAGTTGGATGAGTTAGAACAAATATCTCCAGGCCTTCCAGCAGCACCAGAGAACTATCAGAACGCAGATTAGGCCCAGGAGTTCATCTGGGTTATGCCATGCCCTGGGCTTCTAAGCAAGTGACAGCACAGAGTATTTACACTTGCACCCGCTTGCTTACCGACGCATCCTGGTGCAGAGAGGGTGTCTCAAAACCACAGACCCGCACCGACAGTCCAACACAGATCTCCACCTCCGGGTCTGGCGAAGGCAGGAACATGAATGATGCTGCTGCAGGTGGGGAGCTGAAGGCCAGGGGAGGTTGTAACTCCTTGTTTCCTCTGCCAGCTAACTCCCAAGAAGGAATCATTTTAAAGAGAGATTTCCGGCTCTAACCCTATTCCTTCTGGGGGAATGTAATTAGAGATTCAGAAAAACAAGAGCAAGTTGGGAATCAGAGACTGTCTTTCCCACCTTACTCAAAAGCAAGATTTCTTTCTCTACGTGGCACCATTAACTTTGAGGGCTGGATAATTCTCTGTTGTGGGGCTGCCTGGTGTTTAGACCAGATGTTTAGCAGCATGCCCGGTCTCCACCCACAAGATGCCGGTAACACCCCCTCCACAGTTGGGACAACCAAAACTATCCCCAGACATTCCCAAATGCCCCCAAAATTGCCCCCATTGAGAACTGCTACCCAAAGAATGCTACCCCCCCACACACATAAAGGGTTCCTGAACAAACCTGGCTGGCCGAAGGCCACGTTGCCCACCTTAGGCAATAAAGCTTCAGTCAACACTCCCTGCATGAATTATGTGGTTTATGCAATTAAAAAAACTAACAAAACCTCTACAGACAATTCCACCCTGCTCCATTCTGAATCTGCATATTAAAAGCCCCAGCGGATAGTCTGCCCTTAGGTGTTCTCAGCCTCTGCTCCTCACCACAGCCACTCAGGCTGGGAAATCCAAGGGGCCTCCAAGAACTGGCTGTATGTGAAGGCAATCCCTATGAATGGGGGGGGAGGGGGGCAGGGAAGGAGGGTCTAGCAACCAGAAGAATGGGCCTGGAGCTCCACCTACATCATTCACTGGCTGTGTGACCTAGAGCCCACCACTTAAGCTCTCTGTGGCTGTTTATTCATCGACAGGATGAAAGCAAGCCATCTACCTTGTGTTCTCAATGCATCATTGTGAAGCTCCAACACAAGGCGCGCGACACCTGTCGAGTGCTACACAATGGTGAGGCATCAAATGCTCATTGTTACCTATGGGTATTATTGTTGGTATTCCAGCAGCCCACCTCTGTGCTAACACACTCCACTGCAGGAATCTGAGGCAACACCGTAACACCGATTTCCTCTCATTTCAGGGCTAACTTGGCCAGAAGTTCTCTCTGCTTAATTTCACCAAAATGTGAAATATCTCCAGGCAATTTCCAACATCGTACCTTTAGGACCCATCAATGAACTAAATGGCCCAGGATTCCTGCCCTCCAAGGCTTAATTTTTTAAGGGGGAGGCAGTGAAAACAATAAACAGACAAAAAGACTTAATTAAAAAGGAAACTCCACAGTATGTTAGAAGCTGATAAACACTGGGGAGAAAAAGGCAGGCAAGGCAAAAGCGTGGGGTCAATGCGAGTGTCAGGGTGGGCAGTTTCCTGTTGAAACAGGGCAGCCGGGCTGTGCAGTGAGACGTGGGCGCAGGCGAGGAGTCAGCCCTGCGGCCGTCAGGGGCAGGTCATTCCAGGCACAGGCAACGGCCAAAGACCCACAGGCGGCCGTAATCCTGGTGCCTGCAAACACCAACAAGCAGAGGCCATTGCAACAAGAGCAGGGGGAACAAGAGGAACAGGAGTAGGAAATGGGGTCCCATGGGTTGGGCAATGGAGCCGGGGCATCTGATGAATGTGGAGGGAGCTCTACTCCGTGCCAGCCACACTGCTAGGCACTGGGGACCCACAGCCAGCCACGTGGTTCCTTCTGCCAGGAGCTGACAACCGACAAAGGTGTGCTACCAAGGAGAGGGACAAAGGGGCTCTGAGACAGGGTGGCTAAATCCATGGCCTTTTCAAGGACTACTTTGGGAGTGAGGGGGTCAGCAGTCCTCTTCTGTCACACACAGATTGCTCGGGCATCTCAGATGCTCTGTGCCAATACCCCGCCACCACCTCCATAAAGGGGTGAACCCTCCTGTCCATGGGACCCCTGGGGACCCACTATGAAAGGGGAATATTCACCTCATGTCATTTCCCCCTGTGCTTTGCAGATGTTCATTCTGGTAAAAGACAAATGCCAAAGGGTCTGGTTTAAGGAAAACAAAGGGCCGTAGATCAAGTTCACCTTCAAGATGTCAGTCCACCCACTCCTCCCTACCACCAAGACAGGATCTTAATGGGGACCCTGCCCCTCACAAATGGATTGCCAGCAGTTTGGCCCAGTCCCCTCATTTCTCCTCCCTCCCTTCAGCCCCCACCCCCGGAGCAAGCCAGGGTCTTAGACTGACGCTTGCATGCTGGAGACAGCTATCTCTACCTGGCCTCTTCCTCCTCGCTTTGCAAAAGCGGAGCTTGCCAGAGCACACACAGCTGGCGCTGTGCCTGAGGGAGAGACTGTCGGAAGCAGCGGGGGCTGTGCCTCTCCCAATAAAAATTAATGGAACAAGAGCCCCCTCTGTGCTTGCGTGAGTCTCATCTTCCAGGGAGCTTACGCTAAATCTTCTCTCACCAAGCCCCCTTCTGGGCTCTCCTGTCTCCTGCAGGTCTTGGCATAGGTCAAAGGCCATGATTAAAGGGAAAGGGGCCAGGGGGGAATCAGGCCGGGGGGTTTGCACACACCCAACACACACGCTTATATACACATGTGCATGTACATGCACCTGCACTGTAAACACATGCACACTCATGCACGAGCATGCACAAACATTTTGCACATGCACACACTTTCTGAGTTTCTATCATTGACAAGAGAAATCATTTGCCATCTCCTAGGGGGGAGTTGGGGCAGATTACACCATGAGGGCGGCAGGAAGGAGTTACATGGAAGGACGTGAGGGAGCCTGCTAAGTGTTTACGAAAAACATTAAGAGTCTCTGGTTTCCTTTTTGTAATTTTTCTGTTTTGCTTTGTTCTCACACCCAAGCCCTTCAAGCGCGCATTTCTGCTGTGAAAGGGTCAGGGCAGCGTGCTTAAGTACAGAGCATGGCGTGCAAGTAGCCCTTGACCTCCCAGCTCCTGCTCTCAGCCTCAAAGGTTGTATGAGATGAATCTGCTGTCAATCCAGTTCCTCTGGAAACCCTAAATCCCAGAATCTCCTTCCCTGTGTTGTCCCAGGTTCCAGTTGGCCGTTAGGTGCAGTTGCATGGAAGTTGGGAGGCAAGGGAAGCAGGAGCCATTGTGTTCTGAGGGTCACCGTGATCAAAGGCGGTGAGAGACAGCGCCGGGGTGCTGGCCGGGTCAGTTTGTCATCATTCTTCCTCTCTGCATCGGCAGCTCACCTTCCCAGCAGGTAGCCTGCTGAGCACCAGTGACTCCAGGTAACCTCCAGATGCTTCGCTGCAAACTCACAGAGGCTGTGACACAAACAATCAACCACTGGCCACAGTCACCTTCTGCAGCCCTGCCCCAGCAGGGCTGTGGGTGTGCTGGCTTCCAGCTCCATCGGCTGCCCCTCACAGACCCTTTCCTGCTCAGCTCCTCCCACCGAGGCGTTAGGGTTAAGTCCTGCAGTGAGTTCCTTATTTCATGACTCTCTGGGCTTCCGCTTCCCGGGTTGACTGACACCGCTGTGTGGTGTGTGTCAGCTCTAACACAAAGACACAGACCCACACCCATCTCTGCACCCTTTCCTCCTTTCCCTTAAATGTAATCATCTCCGTGAGATTTCTGTGGCAACACATATATACCAGCCACATTCTCTTTCATGGCTACATAGTATTCCCTTGTACAGTTTATGCAAACATTCCCATGTTAGTATATATTTAAGTTGTATCCAAGTTTTCTACCCTGACAAAAAGAAATGCTGCAGTGGCATTTTTAGATCTAATTCTTTATATGTATTACACAAATCTTTTGAATGACACCTAGAACAGGAATAATCCGATGAATACATTTTTAATTTTTAATGACATTACCAACTGGTCTTCCAAAAGGCTTCTTTTTCCCAAATGGTCTTGTCCTACACACAGCTTCATCCTTGTTCACTAAAAAGGGCTTCGCACTCTGGTTTCCATGGAGATCCGCGACCTAGCAGCACTCTGCCTGGAGGGTGGAGGGCAGTGAGCATCTTGAGGTGGGGGCGAGGACATTTGGAAAGCAAGAGGTAAGGTCCTGAAGAGCCTCATGCTTAGAAGAAATATGCAACCATCTGGTTAAAGACTAAAGGAGACGATCACAGAGCACCGGCATCCATGTGAAACAGGTAGAGTGAGAGCAATAGCAGGAGGAGAAAAAGGCTCTTTCTTGTGTATGGTTTCAGATGTTCCCCAGCTTTGCCAAACCATCACTCATGAATCCATCCACAGATACACATGTACACACACACTTCAAAGCCTTCATTTCCATGTGCATCTCGCGTGGGTACCAGTGGATGTAAGAATTTTCTGCCAGGGCTTCTGCTTAGCCGGGGAGCAGGGACACCTCTCCCTTTTGCCCTCAGGGGAAACCAAAGTTTGCTCTCCAAGCAGCCATGCCATGAGCCAAATAGGAGCCCGAACCCAGTCCCCACTCTGCAGAATCCAGAGAGCAACGCCCTGGACGTGCCTCTCTGTGGATTGGACACAATGAGAAGCCTGGTGGAGACCTCCCGAAAAGCCACATTCTTTGTGTGGAAAAGCCCAGGCCTCCCCCGTGCCGTGTAGAACACTCCCTCTGGTTTCTCTTGCACAGATGCGCCCACCTGAAGTCCGCCCATAATATCGCTCTCATTTACAGCGCTGGTGTCAGCCTCGCTGGGGTCTTCCAGCATTCGGCATTAGGCACGGTGCACTGTGTACATATAAATCAAATTAACATACACCGTCACTGCCCGGTTGAGCAGCTGTATTCTTTGTGTTAAATTTCATAGTTAAAATGAAACACTTTCCATTACTAAATTGCAGCTCCAATGGGCGCCTGTGACAGTTTCCTGCCAGAGCTAAGCCTGATGATGCCAGCCCCGTCTCCAAATGGCAAAGGCAACGTGGATTTACAGAGTGACTGAGGAGTTGCTAATTGCCGCCAAAATAAAACACTGATGTTGATTCACAACTTTGAACCGAAAGTTTGTGAAAACTCAGCATCGTCTGTTCCTCTCAGCCTGGACCCGGTGGTCGGAGCAGGGTGTGCTAAGATTCCACGTGTGGGCTAATTAACTGGCTCGCTCATAGTCAAGGGTCTCCACCCACCTGCATGCGCAGGCCACACCGACACAGGCGGAGCACTCGCTGCACACGGCACACTTCACAGGCATTCCATGCGTCACTTTTCCAAAAACGTCCTCGTCGGTGTTACGAGCCCCATGATACGTATAAGGAAATTGAGACCAGACTCAGGAAGACTGTGACCTAGTGACACAACTAATAAATGACATGGCCAGGACTCAAACCAGGATCTGACTTAATCCCGAGCCCCCGTTTCGCCCTCTGTGTTGAGCAGGTGTTGGGTGGCACAGTGCAGACCCATGGCCGCTGGGAGAGGCGAAACCACCGAGAGCACAGGCTTCGCTGGTGATGGATTGATAGTGGCCTCTCCCCGCAGAACATACACCATGGTTATTCTCAGCACACCCGAGTGCCTGCCCTCAGGACCCCAGACGTCATCCTCCCTGTCACGTGTGGTATGCACCGTCCCTTGTACAAGGCCCAAGGTTACAAAGAGACAAGGAGTCCACTCCACCGCCCTGTCGGCCCAGACGTCAGGAGCCCCCATTGTCTTCCTCTAGCCTTGGCACGTCATAGGCTGGTCCCACTTGCAGTGGGACCCTCAGTTCGTGGTGTGAATAGCTTCCACCCCACCCCACCCCCACGCCAGTCAGAATCGCCTTTAATCTCCGTTCCACTGCTGGTATGTTTTCTGACTCCCAGCCGGGCCTGCCCGCTCTACCCATCACATCCCACAGCCCCTCGAATCTGCCTACTACCTGAGCCTCAACTTGAGTGGCAATAGCACAGGGAGCTCCGTGCTGCTGAAGAGGGCTGACACGGCGAAGGAAAGGAGAGGCGATCTAAGTCCACACCAAGCTGAGACTGTGCTTACGAGGGTGGCGCACCTCTCAGTTTCCAGGGCTGGGGCTGTAAGTCTCCCTGCATGCACACAGAGCTTATGCAGCCACAGAAAAGCCACGGGGGCTTGGGACACCTCCGATTGGATGGGCCTACCTGGAGTGATTACCCAAATATTTGGTAGGCTATAGAGTAAAAGAATTATGAGTTTGCAACCAGAGATCTTTTCCTCTGTCAGACAGCCGTGTTACCACAGGGTAGTGGCCCATACTTCCCACTCCAGATAGATCAATGTTGCAATTAGGATGCTGAGCAGAGTGCGCCATTTCACGTGGAATCTCGATGGATGTCCACACCTTGTGCAGGAGGGTGGGTGCTGCTCAGAAAGGCTCAGAACCTGACCCTCAGCAAGACGAGTTCTGAATGTGACCCGGCTCTGAACTCGGACTCTGTAAGTCCGTGTGGCAGCTGTTTGTGAAACTCGATCAATAAGCTTCATGTCGAGTTTTATTTCAGTAGAAACGCAAGCTCCTACTTTGTGGGACTCACTTCATCTGAGCAGCTAACAGTCACGAGCTCCAGGCAAGGTGAAGCGGTGGCAGAGACCACAGGCGCCAGAAGTCCAGGTGTGTCCTATTCCGGGATCTGCCCCTGCTATCTGTCTGGCCGCCTGAGTTTCCTTATGTGCAAAATGGATTTAAAAGTAGTACCCGTGTTTCCTTTTGGGGTGATGAAAATGTTCTGGAACTAGACAGAGGTGGTGGTTGTACAATATTGTCCAGATACTAAATGCCATTGACTTGTTTACTTTACGGTGGTTAATTTTGCCCTGGCTGGGTGGCTCTGTTGGTCGGAGCATTGGCCTGTACACCAAAAGGTTGCGGGTTCGATCCCCAGGCAGGGCACACATGGGAGGCAACCAATCAATGTTTCTCTCTCATACTGATATTTCTCTCGCTCTCTCTCCCCTCATCTTCCCTCCCTCTGAAAGTTAACGAACATATCACCAGTTGAGGATTTTATTTAAATGGTTAATTTTATGCTACGTCCATTCCACCTCAATATAAAAACTAATTACTACCCACATCATAAGGTTGTGGTAAAGGTTTCAAGTCA
Source organism: Trachops cirrhosus (assembly GCA_028533065.1). Classification (NCBI taxonomy): domain Eukaryota; kingdom Metazoa; phylum Chordata; class Mammalia; order Chiroptera; family Phyllostomidae; genus Trachops; species Trachops cirrhosus. Next base: position 11,708,866 of record CM052541.1, read on the forward strand.
ATGTATGTAAAGTTCCTAGGACCTGGCTGGCCCACCGTAAGTGCCATGAAAGCTTTTATTATTATTACACCCCAGGAAGTATGCTGAGCAGCTCACACAGTAAATCCTCACAGCCACCCATGAGATGGGTTCTGTTATTATTCCCACTTCGTAGATAAGAAAACTAACATTTGGAGGGTCAAGGAGCTGTTCCCATTACTATGGCTCTATGGGAAATTCCCCCCAATGTGCATGGAAAGGGGCCTGTGGGTTCTGGTGGTCAGGGGTGCGGACAGAGGAAGGCTGTTCATCTCTGCTCCAATGGCTGGGGTCTTCACGCAGACGCAAAGGCTGCGGGCTGGCGTCCTCTGAAATCTCCTTCACACACACGCCAGGAGTTCGATGCCGGCCGTGAGCAGGGGGCCTCAGTGCCCCTCCACAGCGGCCCCTCCCTGTGTTGGCCCTGTGTTGGCCCCGTGTTGGCCCCGTGAGCGCTTCTTCCCAGCGTGGTGTCCGGGTTCCCAGGGGGAAGATCCCAGCAAGGGAGGACCCGGTGGGAGGCGGGGCTCACGCAGCTTCACGTCCAGCACAGCGGATTCAGAGAGGCAGGCCTGACGTCTTTCCCAGGTTGAAGAGAAGGGTAAACAGACTCCACCCCTTGATAGGTATGGCAGGAGTCTGCGAGAGCACGTGGGACCAGAAATGTCGCTGTGTCTGTTACTGAGCAATACAACCTGCCACAGGACCTTAGCACAGCTGCCTCAGCAAGCAGTGAGGGAGTTGGGATTCAAGACTTTGCCGACAGAGCCTGGTTCTTATCCACTGGGTGCTGACTTGCAGTGTTTTCACCTACCAAACAGAGATAATAAAATCCTCTACTCCAGAAGGCTATAAAGATAAGTTAACATATTGGGGCTTTAGTTTCCTAAGCTTTAACGTGGAGTTAACAAAAGTTCCTCTATCTTTGGGTTAATAAGTCAAAGTGATAAGCAGACTGAAACATTCATGTCAGCTGGTCAATCAATACATGTCCTTCCCAATACAACAATTGGCCTGGGAAACCAAAGGAAGACCGGAGGTTTCCTTGCTTAGGATGATCTGTGAGGACCGTGCCTGCTCCCTCGGAGTTAGACCTACCAGGAGGGACAGAGCTGTTATCTTTGCCACACACTCTGGGGACAGGACATTGACAAATGGCCACTCTCTCATTCTCTTTTTTTCCTCTTCTTCTTCCAACTTTGTTATTGCAACATCACCTCATGTGATAATTAACTACATTACTGTGTATCTTATATTAATTATCGGGATACAATAATGTCTCCCCAGTAAGATTTTCAGAAAAACCCTAGTCGGCAACAAATTTTAAAACCTCTCTTAGGGAAGATGAATTTATAGGAAGATTTTCACGTAACAAATAATCTCTCCCATTGTAGGTTAACTCTTGGCAGTTCCCTTCCCACCAGGAATGCTCCCGGGGTTGATTCTTAATTCTGGAGGTCGGACTTCCTCTGGGTCCTGCTTCTCCTGTGCAGGCGACATTCTTCTACTTGAGTCAAATCATTAAAGGAAGCAATCGAGTCACTGGTACGCGTAGTAATAACACATTCTGACAAAAACTTGAAAGATAGTGTATCTCTGTCTTAACTCATGCGGGTATCAGCAGAGGGGAAGAAAGTAAATTCTTTTAAAATACAGACAGAATCTTTTATCAATGAAAACCTGTCATGCGGTCTCTCTTATCTCCCCGTGCAGTGACAGAAGGATTTATCTTTCTTAGAAGCAAGGCTCCAAATGAACATCACGCTTGTTTTGCCAAGGTGAGCAGTTTATCACGGCTGGGCAAGTAGACATGTTTTACATAGATGTCGTGGCGCACACACGCCATTCGTCGCCATTCCCCATGGCCTCCAAGGCGTCCCCAGGCCCTTGGCGTTTGCGCATGCCTCTCACAGACCGGTGAGCCCTGGGTGCCGGCTCTGCAGAGCGAGGTGGGCGGAGTTCTCGCCAAACCACTACATTCAGCCGCGGTAGCTCCCGTGCGCTGCTTCCCTAGCAGCGGAGGGGAGGCTTGCCTGGAAACCTCTCCTCTGGTGGGATGGAGTGGTCCAGCTTGGACTCCACGTCATGAAGAAATCTCTCCTCCAGCAAAGAGGGCCCTGCCGTTAGCATATCTCTCCAGATACCTGCAAGTTGCAGCTTCTTCTTTTCATTCTTTGGTTTTTGAAAATGTTTTTTATTTGCCTGTAAACCCAGCATTGGGTTTTCTCCTCTGGGTTTGCTTCCTCGGGAATAACAGGAGAGCGATCAGCTCCAGGATGATAACAGTAACAGCCACATTTATTGAGCACTTAGTGTGGGCCAAGCACCATTCTGCGCATGTCATGTGTCTTAACTCTTCTAATCTTCATAACAGCCTGTGACATGTGACTACAACTGTCCCCACTTCACAGGCAAAGAAACTAAGACACAGTGGCCTGAGACAAAGAGGTCACATAGGCTGTGAGCAACAGAGCATGTGAAGCCAGGGCAACGGTTCCAGACGCTGCAGCCTCCCCTTTGCCTGTGTCCTGCCGGTCAGGGCATGACGCTCCCACACGGCTGCCGCATCCACACGTGGCCGCGTGCTGAACATCCCAGAAACGTTACGCCCTGAGACGGAGGACTTCCCCAGAGGCCTCCACCATGTATCCCGTCTTTTGCTCAAAGTGGGAGACGTCATTAAGCCCAAACTAAGACCAAACCCAGTGTCACAGGAAAAACTTCCCCACTGCAGGCTAGGTCACAAGGGCCTCGGCACAAAATCTTTTTAGCTGAGAAGCTTGGAAGTTCTCTCAGTCAACATATGGAGCTAACATATACAAAAAAAAAAAAAGAAAGAAAGAAAGAAAGAAATTCAAAGAATTCCAAGAGACTTACAGAACTGGAGGAAGATCGGACCCAGGACCTCAGGAAGAACAGTAGATCGGGACCAATCTCTTCCCGGCAGTTCCTCGGATAACTGCGCCCTCCTGAAATGTGCCTGCACTGACTCATGAGCCACTGTGAGTTCCCAAGACAGAGCGTCCTCTTGTATACCTTGGGTCATGTGCCCAAGCTCGAGGGTCCATTAGAGGAGCCTCATGGTTAATTCTGATTCAGCGAATAGTGGCACAAGCTTTGAAAGACAGGACAGCTGACCTCGTCACTTGTAAATGCATTTTGTAAACTGTGAAGCAATGCTGTACAAAGGCGAGCTGCCATTGGAAGCTTCCAACAACTCTGCCAAGGAGGCAGGACAATCATCGTTTTAGATTCTCCAGGTCAAGACTCTGAGAGATAGGAAGGTTAGTAATTCCTAGGGGACACTCCAGTTAGAGTTAGATCTTGGATCTTCTAACTCCTGGATACTGCTTTTCCACCCCCACTGTGTCTCCTGCAGAGAGCTAAGTGCCACACCAGGGTGGGTTTCATCTCTGTGATTTAGCATCTCGCACCTTTGTTTCTCCTCCTTCCTCTCCCCACTCAGCACACACAGGTGTGCTGGCATGCTTGCTCCCGGCCCACACCCTGCGGGGAAAGGGCTAAGCTGCACAGCGCACAGTCCCCCTCTGTAGGGAAAGGAGAAGAGGACCAAAGCACTGAATACGCATGCTAGTGCCCTGCCCGTGGGAACAGACCCCAGACTGCAGGACCTGCTCTCTCAGCAGAAATACCACAGGCCTCAGTCACCAGCATCTTCTGCACATCCAGGGCCACAGTCAGGCTCTCCTGGATCCCAGTTGTATCTGCTTTCCTGGAGCAGGCTGGGGGCAGGGAGAGGTTTTATGAGATGCAGCAGGGTGCACGGCTCAGGAACACTTGAGTGGTTTCCAGTCAGGCATGAACGCGTGCAGCTGAGTTGCTGGGCTGGTGGCGGGGAGGGAGGGGGGCAGACTCTCTCCCTTTCGCATCTGGGAGAGCACCTGGCTGCATCCTCCAAAAGGCAATGCCAGAGGGAGAATCAGCGCTGATTAGGACCCCATCGGAGTTAACATTCACTTATGCTAATACGCGTCAAGGGTTATTTCATCATCACTACTGGAGCAGATTGGCCTGAGACAAGCTGAAGTCGTAAAACACCCTTAAAATCTCCATCTCGAAATAGGCAAGGGAAGAGAATTTATTATTATTGTTCCTCAGTCACTAAAAGAAGAGAGAGAGAGCGAGAAAGTAAAAATGAATGAAGGTCACCGTTCCCTTACAGCTGGTCGACTTACCTTGCTCTTCGTGGCTGCGCCTACACAGTAAACTGAAGTTGGAAGAGAGGAGCATGCTGGATGAGTTTTGGTTGTTACTTCCATCTTCCCCAAGAGGAGAGGGGACCGTCCCCGGAAGACAACGGAGCTATGCTATCACAGTGCCTCTCCTTTAAAACCCAGACGTCACCGAACAATGTCCCAGCAGCACTAAACATGACAGGCATTGGGAGAACCCATCATTTCAAAACTAATAGTCCAAATACACATACAGCTCAATGCCCTAGAGTCTTCCAAATTATACATAAGATTTCAAGATTTTATACATAAAATTTTATATGTAAGATTTTAACATGTATACATAAATATACATCTATATAGTACATAACTATTCACATAGATATAAAGTGAATGTTTATATCTATATCACATAGATATAATATGAATATTACAGATTTAAAATATGCACGTAAAATACTTGACCTTTACACACACTCTGGAAGGTAGACACATGAGACTGAGATTCAGTTCAAGTGACTTGCTCTAAGACATACATATGGCTAGAATGGCAGAGCCGCTCCTGAAATTTTGTGACTTCACGACCAATGCTCTTTGCCCATGACTCCTCATTTTTCCATGTGTTCGCTCAAGACCTATTATGAGGTCTCAAAAAATTATCCTGTGACCCGTCTAAATAAGGCATGTGTGCCTCAGCGCACTGGTGGCACCTGCCCCACGGCGTCGATGAACAAACGTCTACAACAGAACAGCGTGGAAACGAACCCTGAATTGGTATGGGTCCCTCAGGAGCAGGAAGTTCAGGGTCAATAGCTCTGCAAACCTGGATATTTAAAACAGCAGAGGAATTTTCCCCATGGGAAGGTACTTAGCATCGAGAGTGGTCGGAGGTGTGTAAGGGTATACGAGGGGAGGTATATGTGTACGAGGGGGTGTCTTTTGGGGCTCCTCACCCAGGCTCAGTCTTCCCACTGGCTACACCCAACTCTATTTCTCATTCTAAAGAAGTTGCAGCTCATGGCCCTTCTTCTAAAGGGAATGTGAATACAGTCGGTACCTACGTTCACATTAATGTGCAGCGGTGGCTCTGAGCCCACATCTGTTCTCACAGCCCTGCAGCCTCCCCTCGAAACCTCCCTCAGTCCCGTTAGGGAGGCCCTCGGAACACACGCTCCAGAACAAGTCTCTGGGGTCTCTTCTTCCCCAGCCCCTGAGGCGGGGTCCAGACCTCAGCCTGTGGCCCGGTGCTCTCAGCGAGGTTCTGCTTGGCTCATCAACCTCTCCAGGGACCCATATGGGGACCCTCAGCACTAGAGCTCATGGAGACTTGTGAGGAGTTTGGAGAAGGAGCCCCTGCCCCCAATTCCTCTGTCATCTGGGCCCGAAACTGACCCTGTGTCTGCCTGAGTCCTACAAAGTCTTCAGGAAACCAGCTCCTTGAGCCCTAAACTCAGCCTAGGCAGAGAGATAGCCAGTCTTATCTCTCAGAGAACTCCCTCTCTATAAGAAAACCCCTCCTTGCCCTTTCAGCCTCCTGTCTGCCTGTCCCCTTCATCACTCACACCAACAGACACTTGCAAGGGTCACTGACCACTAGATCTAGAGCCAGAAGTGGGTCAGGGGAAGCTATTCCTTGTCCAGCATTCTCTGAGAGGTGCGAGAAAGCCAAGACAGAGAAGCCTGGGGTATTCCCAAAGGGCTTCCTGGTGGAGGCAGTACTTGTGATCCTTTAAAAAAGACTCAAGAAAATGATAAAATAGAACAAACATTTCAGGCACAAGAATCACTTGATCCTGATTTGTTCACAGGAGATCAACTAAACCCACACCCTAAAGCCTTCTCATATCTGAGCATGCCGGACCATGCCGTCTAATTCAGAAGAACCGGACCTTCCCCAGCAAACCAGCTTTTTCCCTCGTCCAGGGCAGTTTCCTTCTCTAAGTACAGTTCAGCTTCCCCTCATATTTGTTGAATCCATTTATGATTACGCAAGACCTCCCCTCTCAGAAAATACTAACTCTGATATAAGATGTTCTCATACCCCTTGTTGTCCCCCACTTCCCTGCTTTTGAATGGTAGAATGGGGTGGAGAGAAGAGGCCTTCAAATATAAAATTCTAGCAAGCCCACTCTAGTCTAGGTGGATGCAGATTCCACCCCAAAGCCCCGCAACAACTGGCCGCATCAGCCAATCGAGTACAGGTTCTGTGACTTTAAGCGAAAGGATGCATCACAAAACCACTTTTACCACGTGCTAATTGATATAAACAAGAGTTAAGTTCCTAAGGCATCTCGTCAATGTTGTAATGAAATGACACAGAACAAAAATGACGTTATTCAAGGACCGGCTGCACTAACAATCTGGTGAGATAGGAGATTCGGCAGAATCCGGGTGTTTTTATTGCCGTGTGGATCGGCACTCCAGAGCCTGAGCTTTCAGAACAGGCCCTGTCTCTGGGCCCCACGCCCCCATTCTTCCACGTTAAAGCTTCCAATGACTTTAATGTGAGTTCCATGCATGTAAGGCCTGCAGGATCGGACCCTGTGGGAGTGTAAAGTGACAACATAATAGAGAAAAATCACTTTAGCAGGCAACAGTGACAGCTGGGCAGGCATTAGAAAAAAGGGAAAAGGCCTCGGTTTAGACAAATTACTGAATGAAATGATCACATGAAAAGCCCCTTTTACAGCTGCCACTAAGAAATCCAGAAAATATAAAACATGTGAAAAAGTAAATAAAGGAATTTTTGAACCTTTCCTTCCCCATTAAAGGTGTGGTAAATGGTTAAAATGCCCTAAAAAAGATCTTCGATGTTCTGAGTCATGGGTCCAAATGGAAAAATGTGGCTATTTGGGCTTTTTACATCAATTACTACATACCCAATAAAACATAAACAATGAAAGGGAAACCTGGAAAATTCCAAAGCCTATTTCAGAGTCTCTACAATTTCAATGACTTTTGACATCTCATTACCCTGCATTATACTTTTACAGATTCATTTTCCAGAATGTATAAAAATGACTTAATGCATCCTCAGAACCATCTCGATGACCTAATTGATAAGTTCTACCAGCCACTTAAAAATAAAGCAGATATTTCCTTAATAAAAATTCATGGGGTGAAGAGGGCATGGAGGAAAGCCTGTGTTGGCCAAAAAAAAATTTAAATGTAAGAGGTAGAAAGATGTAGCAGGGTGGGGATACCCAAGTGGGAGTTAACAGATCTGGTTTCTGGTATTAATTCTGCCACTAATTTGCTGTGTGATTTGGGGCTAATACCAACCCTCCGTGGGCCTTGGCTGCCCTGAAATGGAGTCGGAAAGGAGGCCTTCAAGGCGCCTTCCAGCGCTGACAGGCTATGATTTTTAAAAGCTTCCTCAGGGGAAGACTCTTTAGAATATGTGCTTATGATCTAGTCATTTTCAAATTTAGAAACAAAAACAATTTTAAATTCTTCATTTCTTTGTCTATACACTCAGTTACAGAATTGAGAGGGATCAAAAAGCGAGACACCTAATATTCTCTTGAGCAGAACCCCATTTTATAAAGTAATTCCCAGGACCATCTCAGATTAAGTCCAAAAATATTTTCAGGAAACTTCCCAGCTCCCTTGGAGAGGATTTTAGGAATTCCTTAGTTTAAAGGATGGAGGCACCTAAACCAAGGGCCACTGCAGGGGACTCGGCCCCTAAGAGCCAGGTCAAAGCTGGCAGAGAAGTGCCCCAGCCAGCCTGTGCCTACCAGCTACCTACATACGCTTTCAGAAAAGAAGAAATTATGACAAGTGATTAACATGTGCATATTCAGGCCATGATAAAACAGCTATACAGGAAGTACATTATTTAACGGTGGGGACATTTTTAAAGTTCTTTTAAGCAGTCCTTGAGTTTGGAGAGATGGAGGAGGAAGAGGGCAGGACATGCTCAGGTGCAGACTCTTTCAGCTCATTAATGTTCCTTTTCCGCAGAGCCTAGACCACAGAGTGTCAGCCTTGGTTGCACGCTAGAATCATGTACAACGCTTTAAAAAAATACTGATGCCTGGGTCCTGTCCTTGGAGATTTTGATCTAATTGTTCCGGGTATTGGAATTCCTAAATATGAGAATCACTGCTCCAGTCCCTCTAATGCATGGGGTTCTCAAACTTGACCTTGCGTCAGAACCACCTGGAAGAGACCACCATCACTAGATCTCACCCCCAGGGTTTCTAATTAAGTGGGTGAGGCTCTGAACTGAATTTCTGCCAGTGAGAGTGTCACTCATTGAATGAGTCAGAGGGCTGAACTGGGAAGGGAATTCCAGGCACAAGTTGGCAAGATGGATGTGGGGTTTGGCACAGAGGATGGGAGGTCAGAACTGGAGTTCTTCTCTGAGCTAATGAGAGTAACCACTCCTCGATGCTGATCCTCCAGATTGGGGCTAGGAAGAAGGTGGAAAATGTTCCAGACTGGTATACATAAGAATTGGGCTTCTCCTGAGACTGGTCCACAAAGATTGCATCTTAGATCTAGCATATGTGGATCCATATTCTTTTCACTTTCTGCTTGGAACTGCTTGGGAAGTTTTTCTCAGAGATATACCGCTGGCAGCCAGGGAACCAGAATGGAAAAGTGAGAAGCAAACAGATATTTTGGAGAGTAGTAGAGAGCATAAAGATTTCTATATCTGTCTTATCTTTACCACTAAAGATTGAAGGTGGTGGGAAGTGGAGGGTGCTCAGGACAGAGGAGCAAGAAGGGAGTGACAAAGTTTAAACATGTGCTAGCAACGTGTTGGAAGGGGGAGTGGGGGACGTAACAGGTATCCCAACTCAGTGAGATGAGGATAGGCACAAACTCTTTTAGAGGGCCAGATCCCCTAGGCACTGAGCTCCTAGATAGAGGAAGGAGGAGGAAGAGGAGGAAGAAAAAAGGAAGGAAGTGGAGGTAAAATAAAAGAATTATAAAAATAACAAAAATAAAATATGTACCAGAAAACCCAAATGGTTTTTTGATATGCAGAGCACCTTCATTATTGAGAGGAACTTTATTATAGTATAATATAACAACCACACAGTGGAAACAAGCATCAAAAGTATCAATTAGACTTTTAAATAGCCCTTTGAGCTAAAGACCAAAGCCCAACAGCCTCTCCATGTCCTACCCTCATCACTGACTACGGCTGTAAGTTAAGCATGCCAACATGATTATTGTCCAGTAAGGGTTGTGGTGGGATCAGCATTTCAACTTGATTAAATTGCTTTATCCACAGGGACATGGAAAACACTTTTACTTGCTGAATTCCTTCTGAACACATCATGAAGACGCATTCACAAATATGGCAGAGCCTATGACATGATATGTAGATGCAACCCACTTTGTCCTGATGTTGCCCTTCCACCTTTCCACCACTATAAATCCACAAAAAGAAAAGGATTGCAAAGGAAAGAATAAACAAATGCGATCTCATCAAAATAAAAAGCTTCTGCATGGCTAAAGAAAACAGTATTAAAATAAAAAGAGAACCAACTGTATGGGAAAACATATTTGCCAATGATACCTCAGACAAGGGTTTAATCTCCAAAATATATGAAGAACTTACACAACTCCACTCTAAGAAGACAAGCAACCCAATCAAAAAATGGGCAAAGGACTTAAATAGACACTTCGCCAAGGAGGACACACAGAGGATCCAGAGACACATGAAAAGATGCTCAGTATCGCTAGCTATCAGAGAGATGCAAATTAAAACCACAATAAGATACCACTTCACACCAGTCAGAATAGCCATCATAAACAAAACAACAAACAACAAGTGCTGGAGAGGTTGTGGAGAAAAAGGGACCCTAGTACACTGTTGGTGGGATTGCAGACTTGTAAGACCACTATGGAAAACAGTATGGAACTTCCTCAGAAAACTAAAAATGGATCTGCCTTTTGACCCAGCAATCCCACTGCTGGGACTATATCCTAAGAACCCTGTAACTCCATTCCAAAAGAACTTATGCACCCCAATGTTCATAGCAGCACAATTTACAA
>CM052541.1:11719591-11837843 GCA_028533065.1 Trachops cirrhosus
GGAAGGGTTTACAGGAACAAAAATAGAGGACACATGGACAAAACTAGGGGGGTTGGAAAGGGGAGGGAGAAGGGGAAGGATGGGTGGGTGGGCTGGAATGGGAATAAAGGATAGAAACTGTACTGAATAATCTAAAATAAAAAAATTTTAAAAAAAAGAAAAGAAAAGGATTGCCCCCTGAGTCCTGGTGGTAATCTGGTTCCCAGCTCACATACTGGCAGTTTAGTTCAGAAGTGATCCCAGGGAACAGGAGAAAGGGACTAAAAAGTAAAACAGAGAAGGTGGGAAGGTCAATGCAAGAGCATATCCTTGAGTTGGGTCCCACTGTGGAAATGAGGGCTCACTCTGTGTAGAACGTGCCTTAGAGTTGTCCACCTAAGGGACAGAAAATGACAATACTTACCCACCAGCTCCTGTCTCTCATTGGTAAAGATTTCCCCTTTGAATAATATCTTAGTCCGTTTGGGGTGCTATCACAGCATACCATACACTGAGTGGCTTAGAAACACCAGAAATTTATTTCTCACAGTTAAGGAGTCTGGGAAGTCCAAGATCAAGGTACTGGCAGATTTGGTGTCTGGTGAGAGTCTACTTCTTGATTCCAAGATAGCCATTTTTCTATTGTGTCCTCACATGGCCAAAGGAATGGGGGATTTCTCTGGGGTCACTTTTATAAGACCGCTAAACCCACTGATGAGGACTCCACCTCATGACCTAATCACCTCCTAATATCATCACCTTGGGGGTTAGGATTTCAACACAGGAATCGGGGTGACATAAGCATGTAGATTATAGCAGACAATGACTTGCTTCCTGAGTGCCAGGTGGGCTCCTGCAGCCCCCTTCACCCCATCACCAGAGAAGCAAGTGAGGCAAACACAGTCCTATCAGGGCACACCTGCATGAGGCTGGTGCTACAGCGGAACAAGGTCAGCAGAGAGAATGGGAACCAGGACATGAGAGCTGCCCAACACTGGCCTTTATAACTCAATGGAAATGTAACCCAATTTATAACTTCCCCCAAATATTTTTGTGTTTGGTTTGTCATCAATGTCCATTTATCCACCTGCAATCAGGTCTTGAATGTATGTAGCATGTAAAAGAAAGCTCTCAGAGTTCCTGATACTGGTTACCCCTACTCTGACTTCGGGTATAAATTTGACATCAATATGTCATCAGGGTCCTGGAGCCACCAAGATTGAGGAGTACTACCCCAAGAACCCCCCCAGTCAGGGGGAGGATAACATCAGGATCTCATGTGGAGATGGTACTAGCTTATGCCGTTCACATCTGGAGGGATGGAGCCTATCAATCAAGCCTAACTGTCGCCGTTGTCTTCAAGCCCAGGGAGATAAAAATGTGAGTGAAGAAGTGGTATAGATCATAAAATTCTTATCAGCAGCAATAGAGAAAACAGACTCGATTCAGGGGGACACGCCACCCATCCTCAAGTGGGTCATTGTGTTTGCAGGTGCAAGCTTCAGCTCAATCCTCCCCACTCCTGACTCTTCCTGACTTAGCAGAGCCGGCAGTCACAGACTCACCTGCGTGGAGCTCTGAAAGGGCCCAAGGACGTGGACCACTGATAAAATATTTCAGGGCATGTCAAACATTTTACAGAGTCAATATTAAATGTAGCCTGGTAGTCAGGACGAGCTATCTAGGGTCTTGCCTTGCATTCTGAGTCATCCTTAAACTGGTCCCTCAGGCTTCACTCTCTCCCACTTCAGCCCAGCCGCAACAGGTCAATGAGTGTTCCAAAGCACCTATTGAACTGTGGCATTCCCAAGTGCCTTTTGAATTATGTCATTTCCAAGTTCAAATACTTAACACTTCCTGTTGCAGAGAGAGTAGTAAAAGTGCTTAATCTGGCATTCAAGACTGTAACCTGATTTTTCTGTCTTTTTTTCCTTAACTCCCTAAACAAACCCTATGGTTCAGCCTACAAGAACTAACAAACACACACACATGACTGACCAGCCAGAGCCCAGACCATCCTAAGTCATCACCACGCTCTTTGCCCCAAAACCCACCTCAGGCCTTTACTCCTGAGATGAGTAAGGGGAGCCCTATTGCCAGCCCCAATTTTCTATCCCAGGCTCCTGGCTATAAACACATTTATCTATAAATACTTGTGGACCACCTTTGTTGTGCCAAGTCCTAGAGATACAAATAAACAAGATGTAGTCCCTTACCTCAAGGAGCTCAGCATCCAGTGGGAAAAACATGTAAACAAATAATTATGAAATGACGTGATATCCCATTACGGAAGAGAGACAGATCCCCCCCATGAGTGGGAAGAGAGTGATCAGACAGGAGAGAAATCCTGATCTAAATCCTCCAAAACAGGGAAGGAATTTTCAAGTAGACTAGGAGAAGAAGGGCATTCGAAGCAGAGAAACATGAGTGAAGAGAAAAATGCCTGATGCAGTAGGTGTATTCCAGGAGACATCAAGAGGTGAGATCAAGGTGAGCTCACAGGTAGGTGAGAAAGAAGCCTCATGGGCCTCAGACTCCTGGTTGGGAGTCTGGTCTTTATTCTGCAAGTAGTGGAACCACTGCTGAGTTACAGGAGAGGGCTGCAATCACACTTGCATTTTAGAAATCGCATCTTTGCAGTATGGATGATGAACATGGGGACAGAGTAAACAGACCAGCGAGGAAGTTTTGGGGGGTGATTCAGGAGAGAGTAAAGAGATCTCGAACCAGAACAATGGCGGAAGGAGTGAAGGGGGGAGAATGCCTTTGGACACTATTGTGTTGGCTAGATTTTATAGCACAGCCAGACAACATAAACAATTTATGAAGTATCTTATGGGTTGACTGGTGTTTTGCGATTAGGGGTGAAGACCTAACTCCACCAGCACCCCGTGTTCATGGGAAAGTACACAGCCTTCTGAACAACTCTCTCACAAGTGAACGGGAAGCCCCAGCCTGTTCTAAGAGAAGGAAGGCACTGTTCACATTCATCAGGTCGCAGCCCTCCATGCCAACAAAACACAAACACACTTCTTCCAACATACACTTTCAATTATTAAAATCATGATTAGTGTACCTTAATGCAGTGAAATACAGCTGGGATTTTTTTATTTTGTGTTTTAGCAAGTGATTTTATTATTTCTGACTGCTCTAGCAAAAAATCTAAATAAAACCTTTCTGAATAGCTTTTGACAGATTGCAAACCATGAGCAGTAATCAGAAAAGGGGAAGGTAATGACGGGGAGGTTTTGCTGTTCAGAAACATCGAGAAGAGGAGAGTCAGCTATTTCTCCCATTGCCATTAAACTCTTGGAGAGGACAGGGAGAAAACAGGACGTCCTGAGATGTAACAAACAAAAAAAAGAAAACACTTGGAGTACCTCCAAGTACTTAGCACTATGTCTGCCTTATTGTAGGTATTCCACAAATGTTTGTTGGCAGGGAGGGGAAACTAGGGGAGGGAGAAGGGAATGAGAAAAGGAGGGAGAAGGGAATGAGAAAAGGAGGGAGAGATGGAGGGAGGAAGGGAGAACGAAGGAAGGGAAAAGAGGGGAGGAAGAAAGAAATGGTTCACTGGTGCCAAGGAAGAGCACCTGGGAACTCAGTGACTCTGTCCCATGGCACACGCACTCTGTCTACCGATGCTCTTGCCGTGGTTCAGGGAAAAGACTGAGGCACAAGAGGGGACACAAAGAATCAAAGAAGTTAATAGTACACCTGAGTGTCTTAAGCCACCCCTGCCTAAGGGGTTCACCAGTCACTTGTTGGGTTACCGAGTTCTACTTCTGAACAGGGAAGCATTTTGCTGTATTACACCATCTGCCTGGAATGCTCTTCCCTTAGGTCACGCTCAGATCTGGCCTCCTGAGGACTTTGGCCCCATCGATGCAATAGACCTCCAGGCACCACCACTTCTCCTGCCTTTATTCTTTTTATAGAGCTAATCACTCCCCCTAAATTATCTTGCTTATTTATTATGTTTACTCGTTTATTGTCTGTGTTCTCCCAGTAGAATGTAGGTGCCAAGAGAACAAAGATCTCGTTTGCAGACTTCATCACTGTCTGTCTTCCAGCCGACAGCAGAATGTTCTCAATGAATATTTTAAATAAATCAATATCAAATTAAAGAGATGCGGATACATAGCAATAAGGATGAATCTGAAAAGTACAGTGCTTGGTGACTAAAAAAAATGCATGGAACAAAGTGAGATCCATAACAAAATTCCTTTTATGTAGATTAGAAATACAGGCATGCAAGGCATAATACATTTTGCAAGGCATTAAAATTGTTGACTTTGTTGAAGAAGGCAAAGAATTGAGGTGTTGGGATAGAAGAAACTACATACATTCAAGCAAGCAAATGAGAAAAAAGCTACTATAAACCAATTATAATCATAGCCATTAATTAAGATATAGGAAAAAAAGAACAGGAGAAATTAAATGTACCTAATACCAGACCCACAGTGGGTTATTATTTTCATTGATATGGATATATACAAGGATGTTTAGTATATAAACAAATATCCATATGATTAACTGTTTAGTAAATTGCTTATTCCCATTGGGGATTCAGATTCTATTCACTGAGCTTTAGGTTGCTGTGATAAAGTCCCCCCTTCGGGTCCTATAAAGGAGAGAGATATAAAAACGCTGGGCCAGTTGGGCTCTGAGTTCAGATCCTGCTGCCCAGAGGGCACAAAGCAGGGAAAGCCCCCTTTTTAGGCAGGAACTGAGTCCCTCCTGCGTGGCAACGCACGCACTAATCTCACCCTCCGCTCCAAGCCCTTGGGAACTTCCACAGACCTTTCCTTTCCTCATTTCAAACCATTTCACCTGTTTTTCATACGAGTCCCGAAGCTAGCATCTCGGGAGCATGAAACCAAACTGGTGCCACAGGACTCCTGTGTCGCACACTCGGAAGCAGATGGCAGCTGACAACTAGCCAGGGTGGACAAGTCAGACCCAAGTCTCCTCCATTAGCCACAGCCGGCTGCACGGTGTAGACACCAATAACCCCCGAGACCCAAAGAATGTTAGAGCGAGATGAAACTGTCAGTGATGGAGGCAGACCCTCTTCCTCCCCCGGACGGTGCAGTCCTGCAGAGCCTTGTCACACAGAGTACGTGGATGAACCAAGGTCAGAGCGCTGTTCTCCTTCCTCCTGACTGACTCCCTTTCCAGAGCTCATACCGGGGTCTGAGGATGGGACACTGTTTCCGCGCAGTCTAACTGCTAATGGGGGTGATGAGGACCAGCTCATCGAGACGTTACACCGGGCCTCCTCCACCACTCCAGAGACAGAAGGCTGTGTGCTAGACCTCTGGAATATATTCATTTTTTAAAACTTGAAACCCTCTGGTTTTCTCACCTATTCACAAAAGTTCTCAACATCCAGTATGTTTACTGATACTGGCTTATGCACAATGCCTCTCAAAATATATTTCATGGTTCTTGCTCTTGTATTCTGACAGTATTGACAACTGGTAAATAAATGTATACACACAAATAAATGTATATATCTTCAAATGTCCACATTTCTAAACAGTGCAATCAGAACTGCTTTTTACGGTAATCAGTGCCCCATGCTCTCAACCATCCCTTTTACTGTGGATGCAGAAAGGGGAAAAAAAACCCGGAAACTCTCTGCTCTTCAGATAACTTACTGGTGACCCCTGCTAAATGACAGCCCAGCAAAACTTCAAGGAACTTGTTACTAAGAGCTTGAATTTCAAGCAAACATCTTCCTGCATTTCTAATGAAAAACGGATCCTTCCCCCTGCTTTTGAAGTGCTCTTTGGGAATTCGAGTGTTCTTTGCAATCTTTTATACCCAGCCTAAGGACTCTGACAAACTCTCTCTTTCCCTTCAAAGGCTTGTTAACTATGTGATGAATACACCTGTCACTTCCAATTCTAACCTGACTTTCTGTTGTGATGGTTGTAGAATTTGGTATCTATGGCAACTTTTCAGGGGCTCACCATTGATTAAAAAAATGATTGGCTTATCAGGGTTGCTTGGTTGATTGATGGAAATGATCAGTTGCTCAAAATAATCATGACAGATAGTCTCTTAATTAGCTAGTAGTTGCAAGATTCAGGAATTTTAGATTTTATTACTTTTTTATTGTTGTTATTTCCCTGCAAAAGTCAATGAAATTCAATTCTACTGAAGCAGTTAGTTGCAAGTTACTGCGGACCGCCTCAACGAAGAATACTTGATTCGATTCATGCATCTTACTTAGAAGCCAAATAACACATTTTGTTCTAGAAAATCCACTCCTTGATTTTTTTAAGATCCCAAGGTCAGAGCCAAATTCATGGTTTTTAAAAAAAAAAAAAGAATCAAGTTCAGTACTAAGAAACTTTTTAGTCAGGTTTAGAGCATTTGCAAATCAATTATACAGCTGTTTATTCTAATGCTTCCTCCAGAATGTAAAACCAGGAAAGAAATCGCTGCGGACTAGAAACATTCCTGAAGGCCGAACTTCCCAGGAAATCTCAAAGCCTTATTTCGGACAAGAACATTTCACGCGGGTGACTTCAAAAGTGTAGCAATGTACCAACGAAACTACACAAGATAATTTTAGGTAATCCAAACTTCCTGCCATAGCCAGGTATCCATTTTAATGTGAAATTGCTGTAATTTGACCATTTGGTATCTTAAAGATATAAAGGTGACAATTTCATATGGTTTAAGCTAGTATTGTATTTTTTAAAATAACAGTTTTAGTTTCCTAGCGCTGCCATAGCAAACACCACAGACTGGTTGGCTTCCAGCAATGGAAATGTATTGTCTCACAGTTCCGGATGCCAGGAATTTGAAATCTTACTGTCGGCAGAGCCAGGCCCCCTCTGACACCTGCGGGAGACCACTGTTTCTTCCTAGACCGTCAGGTTTGCCGGCAACCTTTGGCCTTCCTTGGCTTGCAGCTGCCTTGGTCTCTGTCTTCACATGGCCACCTTCTTAGGAGAACAACAGCCAACTTGGATTAGAGGCCCACCCTACCCCAGTATGAGCTCTTCGAAACTAATTACATCCACAACAATGCTATTTCCAAATAAGGTCCCAGTGTGAGGGGCTGAGGGCTAGCACTTTAATATGTGGATGTTGGAGGGACACAAACCCCCAACAGTAACTAACACCTTAATTGTTGTGTTAATGAAATCACATTACAAACATAAGATTACTTAGGAGGAGGCTAAAACAGGTATTTTTAAGTTGAAGTTGGTTTTTTAAAGTAATAACATTGGTCCATGACCATGGCAAAAGCATTACATAGAGAAGGACTAAAATTGGACAGAGAAGTTGACTGTGAAACTGGCCACAGATTCTTCTCCTCCCTGTTTCCACATCCCTTTGCAATGTGTCCTTACAGTGACTCCCATCAAGATGTAGAGTCTATTTCCATCCCTTGATTCTGGCTGGCCGTAGCCAGTTTGCTTTAGCCAGTGGGCCATTCACCAGCATGCCGTAAGCAGCGGATTGATAAGTGCAGGCTCACTGGGCTTGCCCTCCTGGCCGGGCTACCCTGCTGAAATGTGAGGGACCACAAAAGTAGAACCAAGGCAGCCAACTGACGGCCAGAGAGCCAGTCCCTCAGCTGCCCCAGCCGCTGACTGCACATAACCCGAGCCCCAGGCCAAGCTGATCAATTGCTACATGTAGATCAGCAGAACCGCCTCACTGAGCCCAGCCCAAATCGCCAATGCACCGAATGGCAAGCTAAAAATAACAGTAATAATACATTTTTAAAAACAGTTGCTGTTTAAAACTTTTAAACCTTCTCATCCATTTTCTACGTATTCTGACTAGTGATCGCAACAGTTTCCCAAATCTTCTAGGGACTTTTTTCATCAAAGGTGCTCTTAGAGTCCCATAAACGTTGTTCCAGGGCTGAAACAAACGCAGATAATTTAGAAGAGGGTAGGAGGGCTGGACAAGGAAAGTATCTTGCAGCATTTCACTTTGAAGTCCATTTACTTATCCCCGTCCTCCAATAGGAATTCAACCAAAAAAAAAAAAAACTTTAGAGACAGAAAGAAGAAACCACGCCTGAGAAGAACACAGCCAGTGAGCCACACCCCCACCAGCGTCTGCTGCCGCACACCGTCCGGTCATCGGGTTCCAGAGCCAGAGAAGAGGTTTCTGTAAACTGCAATAGCTGCTATTGGTTATCAGAATGTCAGGCTTTATCGTCATTCTTTCCAGAATCCACCCTAAATGGAACTCTATGTTTGCAACCAACTCTGAACAGCAAGTGGAAAGAGAATTTTAGACTTTAAATTGGAACTCCTGGGATTTTTTTCCCCCAAAGGGACCCACATCTACTTATTTTTTCCCCATTCCGTTTTCTCATTGCAGCCAGAGGAAAACACAAAACGGATTCTGCTAGCCCCTATTTAAAAACCTTCCACTGCTTTTGATCGCCCCTTGGAGTCACATCTAGTTCCTTCGTATGGCTGCATTAGTCTGCTCAAGATGCCATGATAAAACACCACGGACTGGCTGCCTTCTACAAGAGAAAGCTGTTTCCTAACAGTTCTGGAGGCTGGACATCCCAAATGAAGGTGCCAATTAGATTGATTTCACCTCAGCTTGTAGACCCTGACTTCTGGACGTGTTCTCACGTGGCCTTTCCCCTGTGAATGTGCACTCCTGGTGTCTCCTCTCTTCTTAGAAAGATGCCAGTACTATTGAATGAGGGCCCCACCCTTAGGACCTCATTTCATCTTACTTATCTCATGAAGTCCTAATCTCCAAATACAGTCTCATTGGGGGTTAGGGCTTCAGATCTGAATTTGGGGAGAACACAATTCAGTCCATAACAATGCCCTAACTTGGCCTGTCCTCCGCCCACCTCTCCCAACCCTTCACATGCCACTAACTACTTACAGGTCCCTTATCTCCATCCTCCAGCGACACTGGCTCTCTCCCTTAACTGAACTGCGCAGTCTCTTAGCAGCTGTATTTTGTGCAGGTCTAGGCGAGGCCCTGGCCTCCTAAGAATGTAAGCTCCAAGAGAGGAGGAAAGAATTGGTTTTACTCATCACTTCATCCCTGAGCCTAGTGCTCAGCATGAGGTAGGCACTAAATAAAAGCACACAGAATGAATGAAAAGTTTAGCAAAGGCCTTCACGTTTATGGTAACCACATTGGTCACATGACTTCCAGCTATGGAATTGATTTCTACCTATCTGTGTATTCATGCAATAAACACTGATTCAGCACCTAGTGTGCGCTAGATTCTGAAAACACAAAGATAAACAAGATAGGTAGATGTCGAACCATTTCTCCTGCAGGCTGAGTTCTCTTAGTGAACCATGGTCCCTGTTCCCACTATATTTCATCTCCAGCCTACTTTGGCCTGGGTATAAACAACCACTGAGATTTTACAAACCATGTCATAGTTACTTGGCATTGCCATTTATGTTAATTGCATGTATTTTATTTGAAAATCTTAATATTAGAAATAAAAATCATTCTACATCATTAAAAAGTTGAAAAGGCAATTGTCATGCTTTCAGGAATGTATCCTGCTTATGATGCCAGGAAAACAGCTCTCAATAAACCCTTTATGGTTTCATGGGTAGCTAAAGAGGGAAAGGACAGGTAAGGATTTTAAGATATATAAATAATTGAAAGATACATACTCATGTTAAAAATCATTCCCCAGGACTAATGGGACGATTAAATGAGTCACACATTTTTTTCATAACATTGTAATATAAACTAAATAAAGAGGAAGTAGAAATAAATTATGTTTAGCATATGACACATCAATGCTCCTAAAAGACTTGCAAAACCTAATATATTTAATAAAGGCAGAGTTTAGGAAATTTACCAGCCCCAATACTTGACTTTGCAAATTCTGTTAAATCTGAAAATTACAGCTACCATGTGATGTTTGCCTGACATCTGCCAGGCTCTCTGGTAGTGCTTGACAGATACTATTCTAATCCTCCCCAACCACCACGCAGAGTACGTATCATCTTTCCTGTTTCACAAAAGGGAACGTTTCAAATCAGAAAGCTTAAATAATTCAGAAGTAGCAAGGCTGGGGTGCACAGTCCAGCCAGTCGGCTCTCACAGCCCAGTTCCCGCCTCACCCCATGCCGCCCAAAGCTGTCAAGACCAGGTTCTGGCCGACTCCCTTTGTGGAAACTCTGGGATCTAAAGATACAAATTAAATGAATTCAAGTTGATTTTGTCTCTATTTTGCGACTGGAAATGTGATTCCTAAATGCCTTCTGGAGCTCAGGAGAGAAAAAAAACAAAACTCTTAAGGTCGTCCATCATCTCCATGAAGCAGTTTCCCCTGCAAGCACTTTTAGCTCAGACAAGGGGTGATCCCAACAGAGCTGCCCACAAGGCCAGACTTCACCTGGGAGAGCTGGGTGCTGAGCCCTGTCTGACGCATGTCAGGAAGGGCGAGGTCTTCCCCAGCCTGCAACAGACTCTGGAATCTCCACCACAGTAGAGCTCTTCATCTTGGTGAAGCTGTTACCCCCAGGAGTCCTCTTTTCAAATGCATAGGAGCCTAGCAGAGTAATTAGACCACTGATACCCTGGCTCATCTGGTTTGTCGAGGAGCAGTTAACTAATCACCTACCAGTCTTTAAAGGAAGTAGACTAAGACGAGCAAGTTCAGAGTGTGGAACCTCTTCGAAGAGATAGGAGCGGAAGTGTACTTGGCCTCTCCTTCCTTACGAAGTTGTCGGCAACCAACCATAGCTAGAGTGCAAGTATAGACCGTCCTCATTTTACTCTATGAAGAGCTGTGTTTTGATGTTCTCATCTGTAAAATGGGGGGGAAGGCAACCACTACCTCATGGGGTCTCTTTAAGGTAAAATGACTGAAACAAGCATTAGGCATTATTCTGAGCACTAAGTGTGGAGGCCTGAATCCCTGCCTGGCACACAGCAACCATTCAACATTGTGTGTCTGAACCTCTTCAGGCCTTAATTTTCTCATTTGAAAATTAAGAATAACAATGCTCAACATTGCAAGGGCCTGGTTTTTTCCTTGATTCATCCCACAAATATTTACTGAGTGCCTACTCTGTGACAGCCACAGGGATACATGGTGACTATAATACACCCGTTTCCAACACTCATTGAGCTTAAGCTAGAGGGAGAGGCAGACTGTCAACAATCATCAACTCTCAGTGACAATATCACACAAACATTTAACTACAGTTGTTACAAGTGCTTTGAAGGACAAATACTGGACCGGTGCAAACTCCAGAAGGCCTTTCTAAGGAAGTGACATTCGAATTGACTTAGAGATGAGCAGGTTGGACAGATGAACTGGAGAAAAAGCACTCCAGGCAGAAGGAGCACTGGGTGAAGCCAATTCAAGACAAGCCTCCGGACAGCCAAAAGCATTATTGCTTCTGAAACAAAGCTGGCATTGGCCTCTGCTGTGGACAGAGGCAACTGTGGCCAACTCATGGTGGGTAGGCACCCCTGGGTCACTCCCCAGCCCCACAGCAAGAAGCCGCATGGCTTGTGAATGCAGCGGAAGTGAGCCAGCCAAATGTCTTTGGGAATGTCTGATCTCAGTGGACTTACCAGCCCCTGAACATTCCAGAACAATTCCTCTCACCTTCCCTTCCCTGTTTCCCCTCTGGCTCTCTGCTGTTTCCTATTTCCGTTTTAGGTTCTTCTCTTACCATGGCAGGGAAGTGTGAAAAGCGAGTTTTTAAACATTTTTGGTCAGATTGGCAGAAGCTTAAAAGACTAATAATAACAAATGCTGGAAGGGATGCCAGGAAATGTACCTTTACCATTCATTTGGGAAATGTGTGACTTAGTGATGCCTTTTGGAAAACAATTTTGCAGCATCTATCAATATTTTAAGTGGACGTGCCTTTTGACGGAGCAATTCCACCTTCAGGAATTACGCTTTAAAAAATCCTTGCCCATATGCACAAAAGGAGGGTGTTAAATATCGTGTCACTACTTCTCATGGATGAGAGTGAAAAACCTGAAACAACTTCAATGCCCATCATCAGCTGGGGGGCAATTTATATAAATGGCGACATGTCCCTATTCTGGAATACTATAAAGCCAATAAGGAAAGAACTAAGCCCTCAATGACTTCCAAGCCAT
Source organism: Trachops cirrhosus (assembly GCA_028533065.1). Taxonomy (NCBI): domain Eukaryota; kingdom Metazoa; phylum Chordata; class Mammalia; order Chiroptera; family Phyllostomidae; genus Trachops; species Trachops cirrhosus. The sequence goes on from CM052541.1 coordinate 11,731,682, forward strand.
GTTGGTACCTGAAAAGAGGGAATTGCGGATCAGTTAAAATACTGTGCACTCATCAACGTTTTTAAAGAAACTTGTAAACAAATGGTATTGTAAGCCTGTGAATACAGAGGAAGGGGGTTGGGAAGATCCCCCACGTCTGGCCGTGGAGAGAAGTGGTGATTGTGTGGAGGAGAGAGGAAAGCGTTCACGGTCTCCTAGCTATAGGAGTTCTCCAGAATACTAAACTCATAGAGACAAAAAGCAGAGTAGAGATTCCAGGGCTGCCGGGAGGAGCAAATGGGGAGTTCCTGTTTAGTGGGTACTGAGTTTTCATTTGGAGAAAGGATCTAGAGATAGAAGGTGGTGATGGTCACAGAACAATGACAATGCACCTAATGCCACAGAACTGTATACTTAAAAAAATGGTTAAAGTGGCGAGTTTTATGTTATGTGTATTGTAGCACAATTTTTAAAAAGTATTAATACAAATAATTCCATTGGGATTTGTTTTCAGATGGGACATCTGAAGACAAGGGCAGGCTCTTGACTGTAGTAACAGCACTTAATGCCGGGGGGTCACCACGGGAGTAACCCACCAACTCCCCGCCCACCAGGCTCTGGAATGGGCATGTTTACAGGGCATTTACAGGTCTGTTCAGTCCAAGTCTCCAACCTCAAGACCCTTTGAAATGATCTCCTTAAATGACCCAACCTTCTAAACTCTGGACATCCAAATGTGTGAATGAAGGACAGACTCATAACTGTCATTCAAGAAAATAAACAACAAATAAAGGGCAAAAAGGGCACAATTTAGCTCAGGTCTTAAATACTCCTAGTTGGATCTGAGAGCTCAGTGCGTCTTCCAGCCTTCTTAGAGTGTACGTTTACATTTACAGCAGGCTGAGCAGGGGCTGGTTCTCTCCGAGACCGGCTCCTTGGAGACACATCCCTAATAACATCAAGTCACACATGCACATGAGGCTAGACTTAAACTACCTGTGCCCAAACTCATTGTGTTTGGCATCTGCGCACCATTGCTTGAAGCCTGTCGAACAAACCGGCCCTGATTGCATCCAGCCAGACCACTTTGCAAAGAAAGCAAACAAACACAAACAAACGCATGTCTCATAATGTGTCATTGCTCTTCTACAGGCCTCTGTCAGAATGAAAGAGAGGAGACGTTTATGCTGCGACAGGAAATCAGGTCAAAGGTGGAGGGAGAAAAGGCCCCAGTACTTAAGAAGAAGCCAGGGCAGGAAGGCAAATGTCACTGATACAAAGTCCATCATTGCCACAGGTAACCAAATATGCACAGCCTTGGATTTTTACAGGCAGGTGATTTATGAATCATCACAAAACAGAGGGGACATACCTGGAGCTAATGCCCATTTAGATGAGGGGATAAAATACCATATGATCTCACCTTTAACAGGAACCTAAACAACAAAACAAAGAAGCAAGTGAAATATAACAAAAGACACTGAAATAGAGTTGTCAGTGACCAGAGGGGAGAGGGGAGGGAATTTCAGGGGAGAAGGGAAGGGTTTACAGGAACAAATATAGAGGACACATGGACAAAACTAGGGGTGGTGGAAAGGGGAGGGAGGAGGGGAGGAATGGGTGGGTGGGCTGGAATGGGAATAAAGGATAGAAACTGTACTGAATAAACTAAAATAAAAATTTAAAAAAAAAAACCCTGGTGTTTACTCTCAGCACTGTTAATATCTCAAATGAATACTAATCAGAGATGGTTATTGAAAATGAGAACGATGCATTTTCCCGCTGTATCTCATGCCATCTGAATGGCCTTGCACTTGAGAACGGCAAGGCAGGAATTTATTCAGTCTCCAGGAAATTGTGCAAGTTGCAATTAGCAAATTCAAGTTACCCAAGCATCCCTTGAAAATTATAGAACAAAACACTGAAGAAGAAGCAAACCCTAATGTTTGGCAGGAAAGGAAACACAGGCTTAACCTTCTTAAGGTTAAGCAATGTCTGACATTGCTTTCACACCACGACACAGCAGAAGGAGAATTGCACTTTCTGGTGACTGTGGCTACAGGGCTGACCCACCACCCAGAACCCGTCAGAGGAGTGCAGCTAAATCACAGTACGTGGAGTTTGGAGGGCCTTGGGGTGTCCCCTCCCTGCCTCCTGCTCACTGAAAGATGCCCTTCAGCCCTGCCAGAGCCTTAGAGCTCACACGTGCCCTCTCACACTCGCCCTGTCCCCGGAGAGCTGGGGAGCTGGGGAGCTGGGATGAGATCCTCTCCGGGCCCCTAGCCCTGCACACACAGTGAACCGGCACCAGGCCCCCCATTGCTGCTACCACTTCCCAGGACAGCTCTCACTTCTCTTTCTCAAACTCTCCTCTGGGTGAAACATCAGCGGGTCTCCGGGTGAAGTGACTTTTGCAAACACTAGACACGGCCCCTGATATCCTGGTCAACATTTTCACCCTCTTTAGCGCAAGAGTTCCTTTGAAGCAAAAACTTAAAAAAGCAAATGCCTCCCACATCCCCACTAATACCACTCTAAGCTGTTAATGATCAATGACCCCGGGGATGTAGGAAAGCAAAGCGCCTACAGCGGACTTTGAAAAGAAAGGTTAAAGCGGAAAGGGAGAGAGGAATAAAGATTGGACCAGCAGGGAGAAGCAATGAGAACAAACACAAAATAAGAAAAAGAAAGAATGACAGGAAATATCTTAGCCTTCATCATAATGTCACCCAAATGGATGTGGTGCACGCATGTGCACAAACACACACAGGCGTGCAAACACACAGACCCCACACTTGCTAAGTAGCCCAGACAAGCAGCCACAATAGCCCTGATGCCTTCCTTCTGACTATTAATGGATCCTGTAATTTCTCCATTTTAACAGCTTAATTGCCTACCCATCATCTTTTCTCCAAATGGACTTACAGACATTGTTTGGTTAAAGATCTTCAATCTCTTTACAAGCGGCCCAATAAAGATAAGTGGAAATATCAAAATTCCCTGTAAACCAAAACCTCAGACTGCAAAGATTCCTCACATAAAATACTTTGTAATGGTAACCAGGAGCCAGATGGAATAACCTAATAAAAGTTAAAACCAGGGGCAGGCAGAGCTATAATGCATATGGTCAAGTGAGCTATTCTGATACGGAAATTTTCTATGTAGAAATAAATAGGTTTTCTAAGCATTTTCCAGACTTCAGTCTCTCTGGTTGATTTTTCAACTCAAAGTCTCCATCATCATCCCCCTTCTTCACCCAAAATCTGTCTAATCACACATGAAATCATCTAGTTATTCTAGTCTTTTGTTTTAAGGATATTAGGAAAAAGCAAAGCCTTCTTCTGACTGTGAATGTCAAACTCAATTCAATCATTTATTTACCTTTTGTCTACTATAATTAAAATAGGAACAATTTTCCCCTTGCATGCTGATGAATCCTAAATATTACATCATTTCAACTGGTTTCCTGGTATTGCACCAAGGAGCACAAGTGGACATAAGGAGAATGGAAGAGGGAATATTGAAAAGAGTAGTAGAAGGAAGTGAGATACACATTACTCAGTCATCTATGTTCATAATAAGAAAATTATGAACATGTTCTCATTTCATATCAACTTTACAAAGCACTTTCATGCAAATGACCTTGAATCTCACAACACACTGCAGAGTAAGCAAGGAAGTAGTAATTGTCCCCATTCTACACAAAGAAAATTGAGGATCGGAGAAGTCAAGGAATTTGTCCCACATCCCGATGACTCGCAGACACAAACACACAGTCCAGCCTGTATTTGGGACCCAATCGTCATTCCTCCAAAAAGCTAGATTGCCTGACTCTGGCTTCCTTGCAAAATTGGAGATTCTAGGAACTTGTTATGCAAATTCTCCTGGTTGTGTCTCTCTCCTACCTTTGGATCCCTTTCCTGTCCAATGTCAACACCAATACCATTGATACCTATCAAAAGTACCTGATTATGCCCACCCCTTCAGCCAGCCTTCATATGGGCAAGTGACATGATAAATCAATTCCCAATTCAGCTCAAGGAGCTTAAGTACTTTGCCAATGTCCACTACTAGTTAGTGGTAGCACCAGGATTTGAACCCAAAACAGGATGTAATCCCAGGTCTTATAGGCATGGTGAAGTAGCCATTCCCAGAAATTCCTCATGATACCACTTGGGAAGTTATATTCTCTGTATGTGTCATATACGAGTTGAGAATTATCATCAGGAAAGAGACTCAAAAACATTATAATAATGCCATGCACGAGTGTCAGGAGACAAGCCTTTAAAGATTCCCCAGACAGAAGTAGTTTGCACTCGGAGTGGTCCTGTCACAGGTGATAAGGATGCCCTTTCCAATCACAGCGGATTCCACAGGGATCTCCAGGTCCTAGATGGACCCAGAACCTATCTCAGAACTTCAGTGTGAACCGAATAACAGACCCGTATCTCCCCAAGCCCACTACCCTGCCTCTCAGATCACATGTTACATCTGAAGCCAGTTCCCATCCAGCAGGTACAGCCCTGGCATGCCCCTGACTCTGTTTCTGCCCAGATCCTTTAAAAATATGCATCTAAGGGAAATTGAATTTCACTCAAAACTTAGAGCTGCACCCTCAACAAAAATGGAGAGAATATTCTACATTATTCTATGAAAGCCTCTGATTCAGGTTAACATTTTGTTAAGCACAGATACACGCCAAGCCCTGGTGAGTGGTTACAACTTGATGACGGTAGTGACGGCACCGGTCACCATTTCCTGAGCTTTGACTCCGTTTCACACGCTGCGGTAATCCCTTTAGTAACATTATCTTCTTCACTTCTCATTAAGCCCAGGAGGTACGTTGTTACTCCCATTGCAAGTGAGAAAGCTGGGGCCTAGAGTGACTAAGAAATTCGCCCATGCAGGGAGGGGTCCAGCCAGGATTCCACCCCTGTCTGCCTAATTAAAAGTCCTGAGCATCATTAAAACGGGCCTAGGCAATGAGAAGAACTCAAATGTTTGAGACTGGCTGGAACAAAACCCAAATATGCAAGTGCATATTTCCAATACCCAGTCAACACCATGATGCTGGATCCTGGCAAACAAACAGACACTGAAAATAAGCCCCTTTTCAGAGCAGTTTCTGTTCTGGGGCCAGTTCTACATACCATATAACCAGACTTTCTCTCTGTACTTGTGGAACTTTCTCAGGCATAACAGAAATGAAAACACATCCACCGTAAGGGGAAACGGAGATGAAGTGTGGAAGAATGCTTAGCAAGCAGTGCTGGTGTAGGGGAGGGAAGGTGGGGAGGGGAGGGAAGCTGGGCTCCTCCTGCCCTGTTTTAGGAAGAGTGGAACCCACTCACCTGACTTGGCCACTTCCCTGAGCTCCTTCTCCACCAGGGGTGTCCAACATTTTGGCATCTCTGGGCCACACTGGAAGATTAAGAGTTGTCTTGGGCCACACATTAAATACATTGCGACACCCAATCACAAAAACATCTCTTAATGTTTAAAGTAAATTTACGATTTTGTGTTGGACCGCATTCATGGACATCCTGGGACCCATGCGGCCTACGAGCTCCAGGTTGGACACCCCTGGTTCTAATCCGTCCCTTTCGACATCTGTCTTCTTTCCTCTATGCTCTTTTCCTCTTGACCACTATCATCACTGAATTAGAAGGGGACACAGATGGGAGGGTACCCAGAAGAGAGATGTAGCTCAGCTCCTCTGCTCCTCCCAGCAAAGTCTTTACTCATCCAACAACAAGACAATGCGAGGGAACAATCCATTGGCCTAGGAATTAGTAGCTCTAGGTTCGAATCCTGACCCAACTAAGTATATGACCTTGAGCCTCTGTTTGTTTGACTAGAAAATGGGAGGAAACAGAACTATTTCTCAAGTTTTTTTCTCATTTTTAAACCCTAAAACTTCTGTAGCTGGACATAGCGTGACAAAAATAAGGGTATTAACAAAATTATAGTCATGATAATAGTATTGCAGAATAATCAATCTACGCTCTGATGAAGTGACTCCTAGGTAAGACCCAAAGAGAACTGCCCTCCTCCGAGAGAATTTCTGATTGGTCACTTGTTGTGGACCATTGTAAAATCAGGTTAGATAATCTTGGCCTTCCCATGTAGATATTTGTCTCTCAATAGCTCGCCTTGTCAAACGAACCCAACAATTGCCCAACTTCTGCTTTGGGCGCAGGGACACACCTAGAGATGAGGCTATGTTCTGATCTGAGTTTCCAAGCAGCAAGTGTGAATAATCTTTTCCACCCCGTGCGCTTTGGCTGAACATTATTTCCACACTAGTGTTGATTTTTGTCAGACTTCTCAGGCAGAGACACTTAAAGACAAATAAGAATAAAGTTTACATACTAGACATTCACTTTCTTTTCAATCCACCTTCAAGGTGAACACTTCTCTTTATGGGAAGGACAGGTCTTCTCATTTTAAGAGCTTATCACCAGTCCCGGGGCAAAGTTACAGTCTGTTAACAAAGAACCATTGTAATCAAAGGAATCTAACAGAAAGGTTTCTATTGCTGCTTGCCTGGGAAAGAAAGTTTTTCTTTCCCTAACTAGTTATTAAAGTACTTATGTTTAAATCAGGGATATTTCAGTGACATCAGAATACAGACCAACCCTAAGCCTTTGTGAAAACTTAAATTACTACTGGAAAATGTTCTCTTAACTTTGAATTTTTCTGAGTTTTCTATTTTCTTATATATCCTCTTAGTGGCTTGTCTCAATTCAGTTAACCAAGGGAGCTTTTTTTAAAAAAAGAAGGAACATAGGAACAATGATATTCTTTGAACTTAGTTGAAGGTAGCTATTTAGAGTTTGCTAAATTAGAAAGACTGGGCATTTCAGTTCTATTGAGCCCACTCATCTGATAAGTCTTTGATGCCTATCTCTATTGGCTTGTGGTAATCGCAAAAATTAAAGGCAGGTGGGGAAAGCAAGCCGCGTGCCTAAGAGGCAAATCTAGAACATGTTATAACATTGTTGTTATTGGCTGGGGTCAGGGCTCAGCATCTTTCCCCTGCATCAGGAGTCCGGGTCTGTTTGGCTACACAGAGGGAGGCCCTGATTGGATTCATATCCAGCTGCCGTGGGAGAGAAAGCAGCTGGAACTGCCACCAGGCAGGAAGAGAGTGTGTCCTGGTGTCTGGGAAAGAACACGGCAGAGGGAGGCATGGCTCACCGCTTTGGAAGGTGATGACTATGAGTACATTCTGGTCTATGAGTACATTTTGACAACATACACCTTTAGTAAAAGTCATCATTACTAATGGTGTTTAACATCCCACTTTGGAAATTGAAATAACTGTTTCCTTACTATTAGGGAGAATCACGAAGTCGGATTCCAAAGCAGAAGGTGACTTTAGAAATGCCAAATACGACAAAGATCAGAGATTTATAGCAAAAAGGCAACTCTTTGCTCCGCTTTTGTGTTTGTTCCCTTCCTCCCCTCCTTCCCTAGAACCGAGTGGTTGGGGGGAAAGAAAAGAAAAGGGCTGCAGAGAAAGGGAGGGGTAGGCAAATTTGGACAGCCAGCTCTCTGCCTCCTCTTGTTCACCCAAGAGGCATCCGCCCCTAGACTGGCGACCTTGAAATTTCTGTTCTCTGTGTATGAAACCCCCCTCATTTTCTTCTTTGGTTTATCCACAGTCCCTAGTCAGCAGACTTTACCCCTCTGACAAAACATTGTGAAAGCAAGCAGACTCAGTCGAGCTCTGAGACTCGGACACGCCCTGGGAGAAAGGTTTAACGTCTTTGTCAGAGTCCAGGGACAGTACATTTGCATACTGGGAAAGGATAAGGGGAATTTTTTTCCCTTACTGCACGCCTGAACTATTTGTGCATAAAGTGGTAGGCATCTGGAAAAAAAAAAAAAAAGGTATGTGTCAGAACCCAGAGCAATGTGCTGACAAAGCCCTGCTAGCTTTCTGGAAGCAACTGCCCCTTGGTTGCTGAGTCACCCCCATAACACAATTCTAGGAGGCGTTAGCCAACACCCCGGTGCTGGAGGCTGCCCAGAGGATGCTGTGTGGAGGACACAGTCACGGTAGACTTGTAAATGGACTTCATCCCCACATTATACCTGACTTTTGCTGCCACTCAGCACACCGAGGAGTCACAGAAGTTTGCATGGGACAGGATGAGATGCACCCATGCATGTATGTCCCTTATTAGAAGGAACTCCACCTTTCTCCCTGGTCATATGCAGCCCTTGGGGTCCAAGCTCCGTGTTTTCAGCACCTCCCACATGCTGCCCCTCCTGCTCAGCTTTCTTTCGTTTTCTCCCAGCTCCTACCATACTAATAACAGCTAGCCGTCACTGAATGCTCACCTCATAATGGGACTTTATGTGCGTTAACTCAATTAACTCTGTTGTGATTTCCATTGTAATGATGAGGAAACTGAGACCAGAGGGCTAGCAGCCTGCCCCAGATCACAAAGCTAAAGAAAGGATTTGAAGGCGAACTTGAACCACCCAAACTCACACCCACAAACCATTACATTATCTTTCCCCATTGTTGAAATATTGATCACATCAGGGTTGCCCTTGACATTTATTTAAAACCCAAGTAAAAATAAAGAGTGGGTAGTGCAGGGGTGGGGTGCAGAGCAGAGGGCACATGTAGCTTTCAGTTTACACAACACCAAGGATAGCCCCGACTAGAAACTCTGAGAGCATTCAGTAAGACAGAAGTTACTCCATGTGTCACGTACCTTCCCCTAGAGCAGAACCTCTAGATGGGGAGACTGCAGAGCAACAGCATCAGAATCGCCGAGAAAGCCTGGTAAAGACCCTTGCTCCTGGACCCATCCCCGCACCTGCTCAATCACAGTGTTGAGGCTGGGACTCAAGAACCTGCATGTTCAGTAAGCTCCCTAGGTGATTCATATTTTGAGAACCACTAACAATCGAGAACCACACATTTGGAGAATCACAAAACTCCTCTCCTCTGACCTACGCAACATCTGTCGGCACTAACTTTAGGGGAGGTCAGGGGGAGATGGTAGAGAAATTTTTCCATGTTGGTCCAGTGAAGCACAGATAGAGTGACTACTATCACGTCTGAAATAGGGTTCATCTGTTCCCTGACCAAAATTCTTAGGGAAGGAAAAAAGACCCTCCAAAAACATTGGAAGTGGCGGGGGGGTAGTTCAGGTGGTACCTCTAAGACTACTTGGATTATTTTGTTTTCCATGTGTTTCGTTTTGTCCATTTTGTTTTGGGGTCTTCCCTCGAAAGATCTTGATGTCTTAGTCTGCAGGGCTCACATTCCTTAAAATGTTCTTGCCCTGCAATTTCTTTCTGGGGCTGGAGGTTTATGCGAGAAAATTGCCCAGAGGCCCTCAGCACGCATTGGGAAACAGGGTGGTGCCATGACCCCTGGTGATTAACCAGGTATGTATATAAGCAGTCTCCTGGGGGAGGGACTATATTTTCAAAATATTATGGAAGCATAGAACTTTAGACCTGGAAAAATTTTCAAGATTATCCAGTGGAGACCCCATCAATGTGTACAGTCCTTCACAATTGACTTCCTTTCCGCCTCACCTTTCTGTGCTATTAACAATTCTCTTTAAACCAGCTCATGTTTTTACTCAAATTTATTCAAGAAGCAACTTTGAGTTAGTACTGTACGTGAAAGAACCATGTTGATTGCTAGAAAAGGATGTCAAACTTCCTTGTCTAAATTCCCTGAAACTTGGGGACCCTGTGGTTTTAGAGAAGGAGACACTGCAAAATCATCAGCTGCCTGGGCTCTAAGCCTGGGGCCCGTTCTCTCTTTGTCAAAAAAAGGAGCCTGGCAAGTGCCAGAGACCTGTTAGAGCCAACTACTGGGCGCCCGAGACATGCCTTGATTCATCTGAGGATTAGAAGGAGAATTGAAGAGGGAGCATAATTTAAAATGTAATTAAAACACACCCTATCTGCTGCTGTGTCCCACCCACCAGGGGGGCCATTCTTTGGGTAAGGTTGCATACCCTCTGGTTAAGGATGCCTACCCTTTGGTTCAGGATTCCTACCCTCTGGTTCAGGATGCCTACCCTCTGGTTCAGGATGCCTACCCTCTGGTTAAGAATGCCTACACTTTGGTTAAGACCATGCTCCAACACCCTGCTGTCCCAGGTCATGTCTTCACTTCTCCCCCTGGCTATTTCTGGCTGTGCTATGAAGAAGGACACTAGACCCTATCACACAATGGCATTGGCAATGGTCACCGCTTTCCAGCCACAAGTCTGAAGTAAACAACTTCCTCTTTTCCTTTCTTTCCCTGATGAGGACTGTCATGCTCCAAGGCAATTTGACGTACACAGGAGAGAGGTTCTAAATTATTCCTCTGTTCATACATCTTACCTGTCTCTTGCTTCCTATAAAACAAAGTACAAATTCCTTGGTCCAGCATTTAAGGCCCTCTTCCACCTGATCCCAACATACTTTTCACAGAATCAAAGTCCCCTGGAGTTAGAAAGGATTTAGAGTTCTCTCATTCCAATGGAGTCTCTGGCCAGCCCTTCATGACATCGGAATCCACCAGAGATTATGGCTCTCTTGGCTGCCCATTACAATCACCTGTGGTTCTTTGAAAACCTCCCCCCTCCCAAAGCCTGCCTGTACCCGACTGACTAAATCAGAATCTCTAGGGCTGGGAACTAGTTTTAAAAGCTCCCCAGTAATTCTAGTGCACAGCCAAGAAAACCACAACTCTTGGGCCACACCTCATACCTATGGAAACATGATCTCCAGGGTTTGGGATCCAGGAATCTGTATTTTAAATTAACACTCAGGAGACTGTAATGTGAAGCCAGGACTAGTCTCAATTTAATCATCAATAAATTAAGAGACAGAAGCCCTAAGTATCTAGATCACAGAGCCTACATCAAAACTAGTTCATGGCAGAACTGAAAACAGACCCCATATGTCCCCATGCCCAATCCACTGCTCTTCCCATGATGCTCTGATGCTTTCTAACCTTTTTCTAACCTCATTCCAACTTTTATAGATACCATTTACTCCAGCTGGGCCCATCTGCCTACTGACCCCAAAAGAGTCTGGCTTTTGTCATGTTGGTGCTGCTGCTTCCCCCACCTGGAACAGCCATGCCATTTACCCCAGTTTAAGTCCAGGCTTGGCTTTCTTTAAGGCCATTCCTCTTCCTACATAGGCCTTCTCAGCCGCCACTCCAGCACACTCCGCCTCCCCTGCCCTCCACCCCTGTAACACTTACAATCACAGTTTAGCATTGAGTCGTTCTGTAGTAATGCAGGAGAGAAACTCCCACAGGGCAGAGACCACGGCTCATGTTCTTCCCATACTTGCCTAGAGCCCCCGGAGTAAGCACTCAGCAAAGCTCTCCGATGCCCAGACAGCCAGCCTCAAGGCTCATTCAAGTACACCGTGTTGAATAACACCTGTTGGGCCCCTTTCAAAATTCTGTTGCAGGGGAAGAAAAAAGACTTTCCGTGTTTCTCTGTTTTTTCTACTTCGTTTTTTTTAATGGCTTTGAGGTTTATGTCACTTGCAATCAAATGGCAGTGAACTTGATGCCCAGAATACTTAACTTTTCTAGGAACCAGCATGATATATGCATAGATAGTATGCATGTCTTCTTTTCTGTGCTGTCTTTCAGCAAATGTCAATGGCTTTTCAGAATAACAGACAATCCTGGGATATAGCAGCACCTGCCTGGGTACTGCTAGAAACCACTCAGTCCTAGAAATAAACAGAAAATCCCCCTAATCCCTCAGGGAATAAAGGGAAATACAAACACAGCAGTTCTCAACATTTGCCTCTTCAGCACTTCGCTCAATTAACATCTTTAAATCAGAAAGCACCACCCTGGCTGGTGTGACTCAGTGAATTGAGTGCAGCCTGCTAATTGAAGAGACACCGGTTCAATTCCCAGTCAGGGCACATGCCTGGGTTTCAGGCCTGGTCCCCAGTATGGGGGCATGTGAAAGGCAACCAATCAGTGTTTCTCTCCCTCTCTTTGTCCCTCCCTTACCCTCTATCTAAAAATAAATAAATAAAATCTTTAAAAAAAAATAACACTTTTAAACTCAGCATCAACTTTAAGATTTTTCATTAAGAAAATTCTCAGTTTCTAAAGGGTTTTACTGGAGTTTTACTAAGTTATATGGATATTTTTAGTGCAAGTGACCAAGGTATAAATTACTTTGCTAGTGATTAACACTGGTAGCAATGTAAAATGGCACAGTTGCTTTGTAAAAAAGTCTAGCAGTTCCTCAAAACGTTAACCAGAGAGTTACCATATGACCCAGCAATATCCCTCCTAGGTATACACCCAGGAGAAATGAAAACATGCCCACACAAGAACTTTCACATAAGTATTCGCAGGAGCATTATTCATAACAGCTGAAAAACAGAAACAATCCAAATGTTCATCAACGGATGAGTCAACAAATAAAATGTGGTATATCCATACAATAGAACACTATTCAGCCATGAAAAGGAGTGAAGGGCTGATACACATTACAACATAGATGGACCTTGAGCACATTGCGCTAAGTGAAGAAGCCAGTCACAAAAGACCACACAGGCAAGTCCTGGCGGAATGAGAGCGGATCAGTTGCTGCCCAGCGCTGAGGGGAGACAGGAGGTGGGGAGACACAGGAGGAATGCTAATGAATACAGAGTTCCCAAGAGAGGAAAACATTCTAAAATTGATCGTAGTGATAGTTGCACATCTGAATAAACTAAAAACCATTGAATTGTACACTTTAAATGGATGAATAATAAGGTATGTGAATTATATCTTAATAAAACTGTTATATAAAAATAGTTTTTAAAAAAGAGATTGAGCGTTCCTGTCTGTCTGCCTCTTACTAGATGTAATGTTGAGCAACTTAAGTCCCTAAGCCTCATTTTTCTCATCTGTGAAATGGACAAGCATTATTGTAAGGATTAAATAAAATAATCCTTACTATAGAGTTTACGCCTATAGTAAGTCCTCAATATGTGAACTATGTTTACTATCATTTCCAAATTCCTAGAGGAAAACTGTAAATCTTGGAGCCTCCTGCATGAACCCAACTGAATTCTATGTAAGTGGCAGAAATCACAACAGAAAAGTGAATCAGAAATAAGAGAAAATCTTCTCTAGAATCCTCTTTTCCCTCCGCATTTCAGCCAGACCTCACTCTCTCCTTGCCTCCAACCCCCAACTCCAATGTGAAAAAGGGACTTCAAAGATATTTTCCCCTCTCTGCATAGTTTCTGTGCTGGGAACTGTGATTTCATTTCTGCAGAGATGTTCCAGAGCTTTGGGAGTCTTGGAAGAAACTAACCAAGAGAAGAAAAGTATATTTAATTAAGGCAATGGGCGGAAGGCAAATGGAAGAATGCTTCCCTGCCGGGCACACCTCACACAACTTCACAAGTTCAGAAAAATTCCATTCTGAAGGGCACTGAAGCTGCAGCTACCTGGAGCCGCCGGCCAGTGAGAAATCATGCTCTGGGTTTCAGCTCAGCCGGCTTTCATGGCTGCTGAGAAGTATCACCGTATAATTCAACCCAGCTCGAGTCTCACCTCCTCTCTCAAGACGTTCTGACCGTCCAGTCCCCAGAAATCACTCCCACCATTGAATTCCTGTAGGATTCATGCGATAATATATGAAATCACCTAGGACGGAGGCCAGCACATTAGTGACTGCTCAAAAACCATCAGCTAGCCATCCTCTAACACTTATTATTGGCACTGGTCCTTTGGCTCCCAGCAAACTCCACCCTGTGCTGTCATTTATCTTTATATAACCACCTTCCATCCCCCTAACCCATCTGCAAGCCCAGGGAGGACAGGGAGCCTAAAGGACACTCTCTCATTTCTTGGTATCATGAGCTCCTCTGTGATAAGTTACTTGATAAACATTTGTTTATGGTGCTAATCCTTATCCCCTCTCTTTTTGCAGAATTATGCCTGTGACTATGGAGGAGTAAGCAGTACTACAAGTATTCAAAGTAAAGGCCTATTTTGCCATTGAGACATCTAATCAAAGCTGCATGAATAGGTGAGAGGATTAAATTTTAAAACAGCAGGAGTTAAACAAAGTTGTGCTTCATAAAGAGCAAAATCTATTCAAGGAAAGTTTATAGCTAACCTAGCTGATCCAGCCTTCCCCCAGCCTTTCTTTATGCAGTTGCCATTATGAGTCCAGGGCTGATTCTCTAAGGAGTCAGAGTAGGAAGCATTATAGAGGGGTGTCCAGAGGTAGGTTATAGAGTCTGAAAGAAAGGAGTCTGCACCCAAGTCCTGCCTCATGCTAGTTGGACATGTTACAGAACAACCCAGAGCTCCAATTCCCTTACCTGGCACCTGTGGGATGATAAAAAGTGTCTTAGTATCATTGTGAAATGAAAGGCCCAATAAATACCAATTACAGTTACTGTCATGCTTTAACTGGGAATCTTTTTGAGCTGCCAGGATACTCTCTAATCCCAAATCCTTTCTCCGTCACCTACTAGCTGAGTTATCTAGGATAAGCTCTAGTTTCCTTACCTGTAAAATGGGAATAATAATTTCTACCATTTCACACCTGTGACAAAGTCCACTAGCTATTCATCACACGTCCCATTCCCTCTTCTTTCTGGGTCCTCAGCGAGGCTTCATTTGCCAGCCAGCCGTGAAGTCAAGGATGTCTGTGAGACCCAGTTCTAGCCAATGTAATGGGCAGAAAATAATAATAACCTCTAAGCCAGAATCATAAAAACTTCTCACACTCATTTCTTCGTGTCCTCCTCCCTCCCTCTGGACACTGACATTGTGCTACTGGAAAGCCACATGTTGAAGAGGACAGAGCTTCCAGCATCCTGGGTTCCTGCATGTGTGTGGGGCAGAGGTCCATCCCTTCCACTGACCCTCAGCCTTGATACCATTGTCCTGGAACCAAACGGGGCTGTTTTTGTAAAGGAAAAACAATCTACTGTGTTAAGCTACTTAAACTTGGGGTTTTATTTGCTATAGCCATTTAACACTAATCCTCACTGATACTCGTCCATATAATCAAATAGTCCCCAACTTAATGATAGGTGACTTACGATTTTTTGACTTTATGAGGATGTGAAAGTATACACATTCAGTGAAAACTGTATGTGAATTTTGATATTTTCCCAAGCTACCAGAATGCAATATGATACTCCCCTGTGACGGTGAGGAGTGACAACAAGATTGTTTCACCCAACTGCAGGCTAATGTAATTGTTCTGAGCATGGTTAAGGTAAGCTAGGCTAAGCCATAATATTCTATAGATTAAGTGGATTAAATGCATTTTCAACTTAAGATATTCTCAATTTATGATACGTTTATTGGGATGTAACCCCATTATAAGTCAAGGAGCATCTATATAGGCTTTTGATAAAGATTAAATAATGTATGTATTAAAAACTCCTGAGTCATAATAGCTCAAATAATGGTTAATTCCTTTCCACTCAAGGGTCTGCTACATACCTGGAAGATACAATTAAGTGTACAGATTGGGGCTAACTCCTTAAGCTTATCAAGCAAACTCTGGGGAGAGATCTGACCGTTGACATCATTAAGTCACTCTGATCTGGGATACGATACTTGCTTTGAAAACGAACTTGAAGCTCAGAGGTAGAGGTCCTGGACAGAGATACCCACCCCACTCAGGGGACAGCAAACCGTCCCAAGCTTCCAGAGCATGTCAAACGACCTGCAGCTTACTAGAGGCTTTGTAATCACCTAAATGCATCTTTTTTTATTTTCTTACTGGGACCAACTTAGGACTATTTCTTTTTTTGTTTCTTTTACAATGAAAATATTTATTCACAGTTTATATACAATGCCATAGAGTTCAACAGCCATATAGACACAATTTTACAACTACCACGTTTACTTAGAAGCTTCTTATCAAAGTCTGGATGTAGTGGGGTTTTTTTTAATATAAACCCTGATTAAAGTCTTCGGCCAACCTCCCTTCCACAGCCAAGCTCATCCTACACCCACAGGGGGCCTCTGTGGAAGCTGGCGATGGGCGGAGGCTCAGTGAGAGTGAGTGCAACGGGGAGGGTGGCAAGTGTGGGCTCAGGACGGAAGGATGGGTCCACACAGACGGGTGGAGAGAAGCCAGGGCTAAGGGCAGCAACCTGAACACAGAACATGATGGGTAAAGCAGGAAATTATGGTCAGTTATTCCAGGCAGAAACAATGAAACCGATCTATGGGAAAATAATTTTAAATGGACTGAACTGACATTTCTGGCAAGTGGAGGCTAGAGCCAAGAGTTCATTTTGGACACAGCTGAGAAGTGCTTCCGTGCTGTGTCCCCCCCACTCCTGGCATGCTGGGCTGCCAGGGCCCGTGGCAGGAAGTGGTCAGAGGAGCAAGCGAACACACTGACGGCCCCGGCCAGAGTGGCATCTATGCATGTGGGCACCCCAGGCAGCCCAAAAACTGGAGCCGTTTCACACTCATATCCCGAAGGGGTAGAAGAGGTATTGGAAAGACATAATTTATTTTCAAATTCCACTCGGTGTGCTAAATACTTCTCTAGTTAACGGTAATAACCTGAATTAACTGGAATGCTATTTCCAGCTTTTCCAGTGATGTTGTAACACCCCTGAGCTATCGCCCAGCAGGCCTGCCCCTTAATTGGGCTCTTCTGAGTGACATCCTCTTTTGAGGTAATGCCAGGGAGCAAGCTGGCAAACCCCCTCATTTTAACCCACCCCTCCTCTCTCCCACCTGGAACCACACCCCGTGTTTCTGACTCACTCTGGCAATGGGGGAATGGTAAGGCAGGAAGAAAAAGAATCTGCATGATGGGGCAAAAAATATTTCCAATAGAAGCGTCTATTAAATTAATGTGCAATCTCATAGGAACACTAAAGCCATTCAGTGATTGAACAGAGAAAATGACAAGAAAGTGTTTTACTGATGAGGCAACCTGCGTCTGGGAGCTTTCTTCGGCGTGCCGTTTTTATTCCATTTCTACCCTTCAGCCTTCCTGCTGCACATCTTTTTCTCTGCTGTCACATAGGTACATGTGTGTGTATGCATGTGCATGCGCGTTTGCATGCATGCATGTGTGTGTGTGATTGCAGTCTGCAAGACTGATCCTCGGCTAGGTTATTTCAAAATTCCATTTTACGGAACTGTGCAAACCACAGATTCTTATGCCAGGGTTTCCATGTCAAGGCTAAATTATGTTGAATGAAAAAAAAATGATATGTTTGTTCAGGTATTCGCATCTGAGCAGGAGTTCTCAAATTGTACAAAGTCATCACAGAGAAATAAAAGCATTTTTGTGACAAAACACAAAGACCCAGGAGGGAGAGAGAAACAACTTTAATCTGGAAAACTCACAATCATTCTGTGCTGTCCCTCAGTATTGAAAAAGTGACTTGGACTAAAAATATACATATAATTAATAAAACTTAATTCTTTACCCTTCCTCTCCCTAAAAAAAATAAATTACCTGACCTTCAAAACATGTCTGTGTCTAACTTCGTTAAGGGTCGCTTTTGTATGCTCTTTCGGGGGAGGGCCGATGGTTTAGTCCAAGCTGCCACTCACAGCCTCCAGGTTAGAAGGTCTCCATTTATTTATCTTGGGTGCTCATATTAACCAGTTAAATGGTTGACTAGCAGTCAATGACTGAGAAAAACAGACATCTGAGAAGTAAAACATTTGGTGCTTGAAAAATCACAGAAGTTCTTTGGTGGAGTTTGTTATTCACTAATTATTGACTAAGCATAAGAAGTTGTATATTTTCCTAGCTTTGAAAATAATAAATCATTCGAAGCTCCACATGTCGCTCTCAATAGCTGGTAGAAGCTGCCCTGCAGACGTACCAAAAACAGGGCTGCAAGGAGCTCCTAGTTCCCAGCTGCTGACATGCTTGAGAGGAGAAACCCCGACACACACCCGCCCGCCCCTCCAACACGCACACAGGTAAAGCCAAAATGGAAAACTAGCCTTGACGGTTGTAGGTCGTGGTGACTCTCTATGTGTGGGAAGGGCCTTCTACACTTTAATGAGGCCAGAATCTCCCCTTGAAAAGCAAATCCACCAGCTGCCTTCCCAGCATGCGTCACCGTCCCAGTCTCCTCACATCTGTCAGTAGCACCCCTGGTGTCTCTACAAGACATCAGTCATCATCGGCCCCCCCTCTGGCCGTCAGCCCCTGTGGGCAGTCTGTGACCACGGCCTGTCATCTCCACTCTTCCACAGGGCAAAGGTTTGTAAGTCTCAGCAAGGACAAGGGGATGCTGTGGTTAGAATATGTTGCCCAGGATTGCCACCCTAGGCCTTGCCTTCACTACCCCCCAGCACACTTCTGTTCTGCCCTTGAGGGCACAGGTCGTTTCAACAGGATCTTCTCTGGGGGTGAATGGGAGGGGCAGGTCCCTGCCAACACCTTGATGTTGGACTTCTAGCCTCCAGAACTGTCAGAGAATGAACTTCTGTCGTTTTAAGCCACCCAGCTTATGATACGCTGCTACAGCACCTACAAAAAAACAAAACAAAACAAAAAAAAAAAAACCTACCTGATATAAGGGCAGAGGGAATTACCCAGATAGTTAGCAGCTTATCTAAACTATGTAACTGAGGCCACAATGCTCTTGAAGACCCAAATCATCTCCATATTTAGCTTTACTTAGGATATGTATAGGGATATGAAATAGTCCCTGTGTAATTAATGATAATGATGATCCTTATTTTTATAATGATATCCACCACTTATTAGGTGCCAAGTTCTGGTTACTTCCATAGGTTATGTCATTCTCTTTTCTATCAGTTAGGCATCATCATCATCAGCCCCCTCTTTTGAGGACCTTAGCCCATAACAGAGGTAACCTGAAAATAAATTCAGTTTATTTCTCTAGACATTTATAGAGCCCTGCCCACTGGAAGCATCTAACCATACAAATTCTGTCCATTGACAACTGGGGATGCTAGTAGGTCTCTTGACCGGCATTTTTCCAATGTAGTTTCTCTTCTTGCCTTAGGAACACAGGTCCTTCCTCCAAGGAGAGTCCAGGCCAGCTGAGGATCACATGCTATTTAGGGTCTTTATTCCTAATAGAATTCCTGCACCAACCAATCACCTTCTGTTCTAGGACCCCTCTCCAAAAACTCTACCAGAGGAGACGTCTGATGAAGAAAACCCACGCCATCCTTGTCTGCTCCCTGGCCATTCCTGCAAATGGCACTGTTGTGACAGGAAATTTCAAACAGATGCCCCTCGACCCTCAGTGCCCTTAAGGTGACTGACCATAAGGTCAGCACGTGGCCTCTTCATTTGGGCAGAGCCAGAGCCCAGGCTTTTTAATTGGGGGTGTCGTCTGTTGCAGCTGCAAGCGATTAGGAACAAATTCTTTTCAAAGAAAGCTTTTCTTTTGCTGTTGCTGTTGTTGCTCTTATTATGCCTGGAGACATGCAGAGGGGGAAATGCAAGCTTATTAAAAGTGTCAGGTAAGCAGACAAAGCATGTTTTACGACGAAATGACAATAGGCTGCATTTATATCTAGGAAGAGTAAGACACGGGGAGCTTCCAAGGGAAGCTGAGATAGAAATCTATGCTAATCACTAATGTGACCTTCAATGCCAGACTCCACACTGAGTTTCTCCCTCACTTTTCCCTCCAAAATTTTACTCAATTTTACCAGGAAGATAGCACCACATTTTTTATTCCACTTCTGTTTCCCCTTGGGTGAAGGAGACCCCTTGGTGTGGAACAAGACAAACCTGTGCTGAACCGAGAGCCTGGTGTACAACAAAGGTACTAGAACTGGTACATCTAAGTCTGCCACCTTAATTCGTGTTGGGAGATGAAACACTCAGCCCAGCCACGCCAGAACTTTCTTCAAAACATCTTGGCACTTCTTTATGGAGAAGGATAATGCCTTCAGGGTCAGCTTCCGAATCAGCCACGTAAAGAGAAACAAACATGCTTCATGCTCAACCACAGTGGGGGGGCAAAAATAGCACTGGCTCCTTAGCTATTCATTGTGCTCAACCGGCCAGTGGTCCCCAGTCAGGTGCGATTTTGTCCCTGGGGAGACTGAGCCAATGTCTGAAGACATATTGGATTGTCACAGCTGCAATGGGGTGGAGTTCCACTGGCCTCCTGTGGGTAGAGGACAGTGATGCTAAAAAGGACCCTACTGTGCCCATGGCAGATCCCCACAACAAAGAACCGTGCAGCCAAAAATGTCGATAGTGCCGTGACTGAGAAAACCTGCGCCGAATCAAGTTCCAAGTGACTTCAGGAGGCCGAATCCTCCCTTGGAAAATTGAGGTGTTATTAGGAAGAATATCCTAAGTCTTTTGATAGTAATTGTAACAGTGAACAGCATTTTGAACAAATGCAACATGGTTAGAAAAAGATTTGGTTTCCCCAAAGGAGAGTTTTGAAGAGAAACCACCCATTTCATCTCTCTTCGCTGTCTTGGTTCCCAGGAAAGTCTTCTGTGTTCAGAGCTGTCCTCCTGAGATGCTTCAATTACACTGTCTCCCAGGATGGAGGTTTTTCATCTTCCTTTCTTTTTGAAGCTGCTAAGTCTTTCCTCAGAATGAAATTGCAGTTCTATGGAATCCAATATTTTCAGACATTGTAGCTGCACTCTGCTTGCAGGGTAGAAGAGAGGACTAGAGCCTCCCTGGTGCAGGGCCAGCCTGACCCAGGACCCCCTAGGACTCCGAGAGCGTCGCCCCGAAATCATTGTCCAGC
The DNA here is from genome assembly GCA_028533065.1 of Trachops cirrhosus. Lineage (NCBI taxonomy): Eukaryota > Metazoa > Chordata > Mammalia > Chiroptera > Phyllostomidae > Trachops > Trachops cirrhosus. The sequence continues at coordinate 11,752,388 of CM052541.1, forward strand.
AGCGACACTGCGAACGAGATCTCCACAGGCCAGGGGCCCTCTCCTGCTCATGCGCCAGCCCACTCCACCACAGTGCACTCTGACCCTCTGACCCCAAATACATGCTGTTGGAGGTGTTTCTGTTATGTCCATGAATCTACTAGGTTCTGAGGAACAGCCGCATTGGCCGTCCTCCCCTGATGAATCCCTAATTGATTAGAACATCACTTATGTGAGCAATACCCACATCTACAAGCAGGGGAAGTGACCACAGAGCAGGTGATTTTACTTTTAAAAATCTACCATCTGGGCATGCTTTAGGCACTTCTCTCTGCCCACCTGACACCCACCTTTACTGCGTGGAAAATAATGTCACACCTACAAAGCAAAAGTTGGAAAATTCTACTCTAATTTGTCAGTTGGAGTCTAGGAAATATGATGGTATAAGGCCAAGATCGCATTCCACACTCCTAACTGTATGAGATGCTCGTCTTTCTTCCAAACAGTCCAAAGCTGTATCCGCTAAAACGATGTACCTAGAATTCTAAAATGTGTTCGGATTTAAATTTCAAAACATCAATAAAGAAAATAATTCTCAAATCCACAAGAGGCCATAAGAACGGAGCACCACCTACCTGGGAAGTTCTCGAAAATGCTATTTTCCACTGGAGACAAAACACTCCGATTCTCCCGATGCCCCTCACCTCCTGGTATTCCCACCAAGGTGCAGTCTCCTCCCACACCGCACCAGGGCTGGGTCTGTCCAACCGACAGCATATGGCAGAAGTGATCATCCGTCACTTCTGAGGGAGCTAGCTGCCATGTCGCGAGCAGTCTTATGGAGAGTTCCCCTCGGCAAGGGGCTGAGGGACGTCTCCAGCCAACAACCAGTGACAAAATGAGGACCTCCATTTAAGACTTTGCAGGGAACTGAGGCCCGCCGACACCTGCTTGAGGAAGCCTGAAGAGGATCCTTCAGCTGAGACTACATTCCCACCCAATAGCTTGACAGCTCATGAGACACCCTGAGCCGAGACCATACAGCAAAGGCACTTCTGAGTTCATAACCCTTAGAAACTGGGTGAGATAATAAGTGTTTGGTATTTTAAGCTGCTACAGTTTGGGTTCATTTGCTACATAGCAATAAATCGCCTTAACCATATCCTTGGATCCGAGAGGACCAATTATAAAGAATGGGATTCGTTAGACATCTGAAGGTCAAAGGAATGAGAAAGACTGGGGAGCTCCAACTCTGAGCACAAAGCAGAGGACCCAAGTCTAGTCTGGTGATGAGATTCCAGTTGCTATCACAGAAAGGGATGGAGAAGGTGGCGGGAGAAAGCCACTGTGAGACCTCTCTGTGAGCTTCTAGAACCAGCTTGTTATTTTTATCTTCTATTTCTATGAAGTGATCAAAACATGAAAGAGAAAAGGCCTGTGGACGCTTCACTGAGACAACAAAAAGGCTGAACTGAGGAAAAGGCAGTCCTACTCTATAGCCAAGTTTCGAGCAGTGGAAGAAACCCAAGACAAGGAAGCAGGCTGAGGCTCTGGGACCTCGTGCATGAAGGAAAAGGAAAAAATGCGGATGCAAGATGAGCCTGAAATGGGGGCTGGGAGCTTAACTCACGGAATTGCTCATTAAACACACATTAAACGGGCATCTACTATATTCTAGACAGTGTGCTAGGGATGATAATAACTCCACAATAGCATAATAAAGAGTCAGAGAGAGGTGTGCATTTAATGCCATGGGAACCTAGTAGAGAGACATTTGAATGGTAATGGAGGTGGGAGATCAGAAAAGGCTTTCCAGGGTAATTGGGATTTGATGTGAGTTTTGATGAACTAGTTAACGAGAAGAACACTAGGAGAAAAGCATCTATGACAAATGTAACATGTAAAAAGGCACAGAAATGGTAAAGATGATGGTATCCTGGGAGAAATGCAGATAATATAGTTTACTTGGAAGGAAGAATATTTCCAGGAGGATCATACACAATAATAATAAAGAGGCAACCGGGACAAAATCATAAAGAAATTTGCGGATGAAAGTATCAACTTTTAACTTAGAAACTGAAAGCTGTGGTTAACCATGGGAAAATCCTAAGCATGCACACATTCATTCATTCAATGATATTAATGGAGCATCCGTCCTGGGCAAGGTGCTGTGCTGGGGCAGAGCTAGGGACACATCACCGGACAAGAAAAATGTGCTCTCCGCCCTTGTTCCACGTATGGGTCAGAGCGGGGGAAGTGCATTAATGAATTACTGTTTTACGGAGATTCCTTTAAAAATCTTGCAGGGAATTGACAGGAATGGGAGGGGAGAAGGAAGGTGAAGAGTTTCCCCAAGGTATTTCCAAAAACATCCTTGTATTCAATCCCCCTCCACACTGGCCTCAACCTGCCTTCATATGTGCCAAACACACCTTTGAAAATTCCATTTCTAGGATGACAGCTGTGTGTGTGCCAAGCAAAGCATTTTCTAAATCTATCTACCCTCAAAGCTCCTTTTCTCTATCTGTGGCAAAAAGGACTCACTAACTAAATGTCAGAATTGAGTAAGACCCAGGGGATCATCCTCTGGGATCGATGCATGCTACGAACATGGAAACTGAGGCCCAGAGAGGGGAAGGAGACGCTCCTTGTCCTCAAGGCTGGTTGCAGCAAAACCAGCTGGACCTGGGGTCTCCGGGTTCCCAGCCAGTAGTTTCTCCCCTGCATCGCACTAACGCCATCATCCTCCAACTGCTGTACTCCAATAGCCTGCGAGAGCAGCATGCAAAAAAAAAAAAAAAAAAAGCCCAGGGCATGGCAGAGATTTTAGCCTCACTAAAATGGCTTCATTCGGCAGCTGTCCAGGGCCCTGCTAAGGCTGTTTTCCTCTACTCAATTACACAGAGCACTGGGGGAAGATCAAGCAGAGAAATTCTCTGGGGTTCCATCTGTTAATTAAAGCCACCGTCAGATTTTCCACACCATGACAAATGATCAAAGATTTCTACTCCCTTTCTTTATCACCCTCTTATTTCAAGGCAACATTAGGCTAAATTACAAGTAAGAAATAGCACAATCTATTTTAAAATGGAAATAAAACAGTCAAAAGGGACCAGATAAGCCTAATCACTTAGTTTCAAATTTTGATGCCAAGGAGCATCCATTTTTTTCGAAGGGGAGGAGTACATCACTTTGGACAATTCTATCAATTGGTGGGCCTAGTCTCTTCCAGCCATGTTTCAATCACCTGCTGTTCAGTGTCTGAGACCCTTCTGACACTGGATACATCAGTGACCGGCAAATTAACAGCCTGTGTCTATATTGACATTTGTGTTTCTCAACATAATGGTTAATTTATTTAATGAACAGCTTCAGTCCTCATTAAGAAGGTATGATGTCAAAGAGTGAGTTGGACTGGGCAATGTGATAAACAGGTGATGGGGGTTTTACCCTCATTCCCAGAGTTAATATTTTCTATTTCATTCATTTTGTAAACATGTGTTTTTGAGTGCCTACTATGTGAGGGCCTCCAGGCAGAAGGCTCTCCCTCTACCCAAAAAGAGTTCAAGCTCAGTGGGTGTTCCATACAAGCCATTTCACACAAGGTACCCCACAACGACATGAGAGCCTGGAAACTCTGAGTCAAATGGAAATAGTGGAATAAAGTAGTAGCCATGAGGCTGAGGACTGAAATGTCAACCCAAGCACAAATCTGTGACTCTGCTGATTATTGGTAGACATTAGCCACCCTCCCCCCCAAAAAATCCAACTCTATCCAACAAGGAGAGAACAAAGAATTGCCCATCCCAAATAACAGGGACAAGAAAAGTCCTATTTAACACAGACAGAACCAACAATTATCTTCAGGTGAGCTTTTTCAGTCCCTAAGATGAGGATGAAATTTCTCTGGCTTCCTCCTTTGTTCTGACAGAGAGTTCTCTCTGCCCCTCAGAGCACTGGCGACTCTCTGTCGCTCAACACAGCTCTCTGCCCCTGTCTGAGCACCCTGATCACACAGTACATTCCTGGGCATTCCGAGTCCCCGGTGCCTGCACTGCTGCCTGACTGTGCTCATTTCTCAGTTAACATGAGCTGAATTGAAGTGAAATTCCAAAGTGGAGAATGTGTTTCTTGTCATGCACCCACCACCCCCAACCCTCCTCTCTCTCAAGACCACAAATGTAGCGAAGGGGTTGAAAAGCGCAGAGCCGGCAGCCCCGCTGCGTGTTCGGATCCTGGCCGGCACTTCCTGCCTGGGGCCCGGTAGTAACCGTGCTGCGCACGGGTTTTCTCGTCTATAGAATGAGGATAGAAATAACACTTCTTAGCATTGTTGCGAGAGCTAAATGTGTTAATATATGGAAAAAATTCAGGAGGAAAAATACTGAGAATGAGGAAATCCTGCCAAATTCGTCCTTCTCGGGGGCAAAACATGTACCAGGAAAATTGCTTCCTATTATAAGTGGATTTGCCATTTCCGGAAAGGTACCCCCTCGGGGGGCTGAGCCCCACTGCAGCTCAGTCTCAGTCCCACGCTTCCAAGTAGTTTCACCTAACTTTCTGTATTAAAGAGAAAGTCTACCAAAGACCAGGCAGGTTTACATAGCTCTGTGATTCACGCCTTCAAAACAATGAAAGTTAAAGGAAAACTGACAGCCTCCATAATATTGGAGTCTCTCATTAGGCTATTCCCTTTTTTTCAAATACATATTGCAGGAGGACACTGTGAGCCCTGAGGAAGCAGAAGACACATCTTCTCTATCTTCCATGGCGCATCACCTAATACTGCATCAGACACATAGTAGGTCCTCAGTACTGTTTCATGAATGAAAAACTCTTTTTATTTCTGGTCACATCTTTTATGCATTTCCTTGACATGAATAGCATTAACGCATAAGCACACGTATGTGTGCATGCACGCGTGTGTAATTCCTCCCCATTTTATTGAAGTCACTCTAGAAAGAAAGAAAAAAAAAGGGCTCCAAAGGGACCATGCTGGAGGCTGTGGACAGAGCAGCAGGCCCAGATCCACCTATGACCAAAAGCAGCTTTCTGGGGACACTATTGTCCCCGGAGAGGACAAAGAGCTGCACGTTTTATTTTCTAATTCCCTGCAATGAAATCAGAACCCAAACTTATGAACTATGTGACTAACATTATAACTATTTCTAGTCCAATTAACACCAGTAATTCCAAAAACACACGAGGGAGCAAACCCCCCTAATCCAATCCACAATGACCTAAGGGCCACCAGAGAGAAATGGAGAAAGTTCATTACACTGGGCATCCTCGGTTTACACCCGAGGCCTTCCTGGCTTCTTCACATTGCACCTGGAGACGAGAAAATTCCCTTCTCATTCCCTCCTGGAGCCCTTGTTGGTTGAAAGAGGAAACATTATGAGATCATTTATCTTTAAACAAGTAACAAAAACTAATTCAAATCTTGTTCAGTTTTCTGTCTTCCTGCTGGGCATTACCTTTGATAACCCAGGTACTAAACAAGGCTGTTAATTAGGTTTTAAAACTATTGCACCCAGATTAGGTCAAACACGTTCTCACACTGTGTTAACCTAGAAGGGAAAAATTGGGGGCGGGGGGAGTCCTAAAGGGCAAAATAGCATATGTACTTGAATCCATGATGAACACAAGACTTTTTAATAGGCATAAAGAGGTACCATTTACAATTTCTCTCTTCTTCCTAAACATTTAGTTATAAGAGGAATTTTAGCAAGAATTTAAAAAGCAATGTTTAATTTTACGTCATTTTAAATTATGAGAGGGAGAGAACTCCATTACCTGAAGAAAGTGGTTCAGAGAAAGGCGTGTCAAGAAGAGTGGTCCTGCAAGAAACAGAAAATGGGAAAGAAAGTCCTTTGTGTGTTTAATATCAAGACCATGTTTTTAGCTTGGTTATGCTAAAGTACATATGAAAAATGTATATGATATTTCTGTTCGTATTTTCTATGAAGTCCGTTTTCTTCAGCTTGCATTGCTTTTTTCTGAAGTAATCAGATCCTATTTTTGTCCAGTGTTTTAGCTCAGGTACTCACTCAGACTGTCATCAGTGAAACTCCGGTTACTCTAGACGGCTCTGAGCATATAGAAGTAGCTCTACTGCCACCTGATGCCGGCATCTGGAAATTGCAGGCGCAGATCTTTCAACCCAAAATTCCTTGAACTTGAAGACTTTCAATTTGCATGACAAAGACAGCTTTGTACTTTCACAAAGAATGCAGCTTTGACTGACACCACGGCAAAAGAGAAAACGTAATGACTAAAAAAACTCAATAAAAGCATTAAGGAGACAGTTTCGCAGTCTTGATAAAATTACCAAGAAAAGATTTCTACATAAGTTCACCTCATTGTTATAGGGTTGCAGTGTAAAATTCTGTGCTTTTTTTCCCTCCTTCGGCAGAAACATTTTCAGAGATTTGCACCATTCCTTACACAGTGGTTGAGACGCTGGCATGGGCCAGGTACTCCAGTAGAGTGGCGGTAAGGGAGAGGTCCAAAATAGTTGTGACTCAAAATAGTCATAAGACAGAAATTTCTTCTCTCAATTAAAAAATGGGGTACAGATTTTTGATACCATTAAGTAGTTATTGTTAAGTTTTTTTTAGGTATGACAGTATGGTGTGGTTTTTGTAAATCCTCAAATTTTTGAGAGAATAGGGGGAGTGGGGGTGATCGGGTAGGTAGCCAAGGGCTGGTATAGTTGCTTCAAATTATCAGAGATATTTTGTTGATCAGTCTCAAGGTCCAAGACACCTCTCCTGCCATCATCGTCATATCTTTATTTCACATTGCAAAAAAAAGGGGGGGGGGGTAGTGAAACCCATTCTTTCCCTATAAGGCCTTGATCTGGAGATTGTGCACGTGACTTCCGCTCCCTTCCCATCGCCCAGGACTGCAGTCACATGGTTACATTTAGAAGTCATCTGGGAAGTGCGAGATCGTTAAGTGAGCGACCATACTTCCAACTGAAATTTTTATTACTATATAATTATATTGCAAAGATTAAAGAAATTGGAAGGCTCCACAATATTTAGATTCTCTTCTTTACTCTAGATGCACTTAAATACGGATTGCTTCAGAGGAAAAAAACTAGAAAACTGTTTCAAAGTAAGAGGCTGAGGAGACACGACAACTGGATGCAATGCATGATTTGGGATTTTATTTTGCTATAAAGAACATTATAAGACAATTGGCAAAATCTGCATAAGGTTTATAGATCAAATAATGGTATTGTGCGAACGTTAATTTTCTGATTTTGATAACTGCACTATGGTTATGTAAGGGAATATCCATATAACTAGGAAACACACACTGAAGAATGTACAAAAAGAGGTATGATTTCTGCAACTTTTTCTTCAACAAATTTATATATATACAGAGAGAGAAAGAGGAGAGAAGAGGAGATAAAACAAAAGTAGTAAAATATTCATATTTGGAAAATCCAGATAAAAAGTATCTGGGAAGACTTTGTACTATTCTTATAACTTTGCAATGTCTTAAGTCATGTCAAAATAAGAAGTTAAAACAGTGCTACCTTATTTCTGACTCACATTCATTCACAAAATTTTTTAAAATGTGGTTCATTTACAGTTTAGCCTTTATATAACGCCTTGGTTGACATGAAATTTCAGAAAATTTAGTAGACTTAGTTTCCTATTTGCTTTCAGCCTTCCCCCCACCACACACACAAACATTAAAATCGGTAGAGCAAAAATGGAGATGTTATTATTTGCAGCATTACATATGGTGAGGAGAGCCTTGCGCAGTGGCAGCATCGCAGCCAGTGAGGTTTATCCGAGGCACTAATATTGCTCATTGAAACAAAGGGTGAGGAGAGGAGGCCACATTCGTGCACAGATGTAGGTTTCTATACTACGTAGGCAGGGACCCGGAGGAGGCAGCAAGGAGGCTTCCTGGCCCAGGAGCAGCTGCAGAGACTCTGTCTCAGCTTCTCTCTCTGCCAGAGTTGGGAGAGAACCCAAACGCTTGCCTGTTCATTCAGGCTTACGTCACCAAGACACTAGCAATCTACGAGCTTTCATTTTGGGAATGCCTAGGAGCTGCAGGTCTTAAACCAAATTCAGCATCAGCCAAGGCCTCGTGCCTTATCCTTGTCAGAGCAGTCAAAGCCATTTCACTGCCCAGGTGTCCCGGAACAATGCTCCAGCATCCAGTGTTGCAGAAAGCCGATCTCTCCACACAGATAGTCTCCAAACTGTAATTGAAGACATCGTGTTCCATAGTCCTCCTGGAGAAATGTTCCTTGTGACTCATCGGATCTATTGTGTCACAAGCAGTCCAATGTGCTAACTCTCCCCCTCCCCCAGTGTGACCTCCACCTTTAACATGGGCCAGAGAGCTTCATTCAGACAGAAACCTACCCAGCTCTGCAGTCCCAGCTGTCAGCAACAACCAGTGGTCCTTGTCCAGGATCAGTTATGTTTCCATTTCATTTTAAGTACCGAGCTGCCACATAGTTCCTAAAATGTCACACCCCCCTCAACGCCCCCCACCGCACCCCACACTGGTTGTAACAGCTCCTATTAGCACTTCCCAGAGGAGGCACATCAAAGGAAGAGCCAGGACTAAGTGGAGACCCTGCCCCATATGTGAGCCACCATCCAGCTGTGTTATGTCGGGCTGACTTGAAAGCAGCCAGCAGCCCTCCTCTCCAGCAGCCCATTAGGCATTGGCAGCAAGGAGCACCTCCTTTGCTGGAATCACTCATAAACAGGACCCTGGGGAAGGGGGCCTCTCCCCCTTTATGCCTAGCTGCACTCAAAGGGAAAAGTAAACTTATTAAATGTTTTTAATATTTGCAGCTAATAATGCGCTAAACTTGCCAGGTAACAGTCACACCTTCTCCTCCCTTTGGATTTCAAAAACTCTTATTTTTCAAATACATGCTCCCACGATTTGGGGATTTCCTGATAGAGATGCTCAGTTCTTTTAAATGTTGGTTTATTGGGTTGTTTGGTTGGTTGGTTGGGTTTTAATAGGAAGTGCTTCACAGGGATGAATGAGAGTATTTCCTCTTCAGTCATCCCCTAGAAGAGCTGGGCAGCCAGATAGGTTCAAACATAACTCAGCATCGTCACAAACGTGTAATCCACCCAGTGGGAAATCAGCTTGGACAACAAAGGAAGTGTTGCATGTTCTAGCCCTGAAAGTGGTTGATTTCTACTTGGTCTCAATCCTATTGCTCTGCTTTAATTGAATTCATGATCCCTATAATGGCTTACAACAGCTGCAACAGAAGCAATGACATAGATTCTACTTGACCTTCCTCCAGCCAGGCACTCAGAAGCCAAGACTTCAAGGCGGACCCCTGTTTTAATGAAACAGACTATTTCAAGCTGCTGTGATTATAAGCTACAACACATTGGAGGCTGTGGCTATTTCCTCACCACTAAACTTGCATCTGGACCTGTCGATGGCCCTTTTCCCTGCATGACCGCTGATCTGATGAGAAAAAAAATTGCTTTGGCGAAAGGCACGTGTTCCATTTCCTGACCTTGGCAGCTCCGAGTTTTGCAGGACTCTCTTGGAGCCACCACTGAGCAAATCTCTTTATTTCACTGTAAATTTGTTGAAAAGGAGAAGGAAAGTTGCAGAAACACTTGCAAGTAAACAGCCTCTGAAATCAATGCAGACAGAGAATTACTCTTGTTCCTAATCCCTTTTTCCTCCCTCGCAGAACTGCCAATAACCTTGGCCTCATTCTAACATGGATCAGAACTGACTCTCTCCCTACCTTTGACAGGGCATAATACAGCACATTCCGAGGAGCCGGAGTTGAAGGGGCACTTGGAAATGCCACACCCACACTCTATACAGAGAGCGAAAGAGGAGAGAAGAGGAGATAAAACAAACGCTTCTATTGAAATTGGCATATTCTAAGCCACGTGGAGAACCACTCGCTGGTGAGGCTGTGGCTTGCACAGCCTTCAGGCAACTGGTTTTTACAGCTGCTCAGGATACTGATATAATGAGTGTGGAATGGCCAGACTGCTCAGAGTCAGCCCTCTGTGGCTGACTTTGCACTTGGGCACACAGTTTGCACCATGAGCATGCCTAGCAAGTTATGACGTCATTACAGGGCCAAGTAAATCAATCCTGTCTAGTATCACTTAATACTTACTCGACATTTACTGGTGTGGCCTAGAGATTAATCCCAAGGTCTCTGGTTTGAATCCCAACTCTGCCACTTAACTAGCTGTGGGACCTTGAGAAGATACTTCACTTTTTTGCATGTTAATTTTCTCATCTGTAAACACAAACTACTTCATAGAGTTGTGAGAATTCAGTAATACCTACAGTACTTAGAACAGCACCTGCCACTGAGTAAGCTCTCAATAAATATCAGCTTTGTCGTGATAAACTAATCCTAATACCTATTATCTGTTCGCACTAATTTTGGCCACATCCACCAGGACCTGGAAGAACCTGAATGAAGGCCCACCCATTTTGGGCTGCTATCCTGGGTCATCCTAAATGGAGCAAGAACAGGGTCGATAAAGACCTGGGATAAAGGGTAATTCTAAATGTCAACTTTAAGCCTCTGACACTGGTTCCCTCCTACCCACCATGAGTCCTAAGACACATGTACCCATTTCCCCCCTTTACCCACCTCCATCCACCCCTACCCTCCTTCCCTCTGGCCATCACCACACTACTATCTATATCTATGAGTTGTGCATGTATGTTCTTTGACTGATCCTTTTACCTTCTTTCATTCAGTCCCCACCCGGCCCCGACAGCTGTCAGTCTATTCCATGTGTCCTGTCCTCTGTTTCTGTTTTAATCATCAACTTTCTTTTGTTCCCTAGAACACACATATAAGTAAGATTGTATGGTATTTGTCTTTCTCTGACTGGCTTATTTCACTTAGCATAATAATCTCCAGGTCCGTCCATGCTGTTGCAAAAAAACAAGAGTTCCTTTATTTTTTTAACAGATGTATAGTATTCTATTGTATAAATGTACCACAGATTTTTGTATCCAATCTTCCAGTGATGGGCACTTGGGTTGTTTCCAGATCTTGGCTATTGTAAATAGTGCTGCTGTGAACATAGGGGTACATATATCCTTTTGAATTGGTGTCTCAGGATTCTTAGGATATATTCCCAGAAGTGGGATCTCTGGGTCAAAAGGCAGTTCCATTTTTAATTTTTTTGAGGAAACTCCATACTGTTTTCCACAGTGGCTGCACCAGTCTGCAATCCCACCAACAGTGCACTAAGGTTCCCTTCCTCCACACCCTCGCCAGCACTTGTTTGCTGGCTTATTGATGGTAGCCATTTGGGCAGGTGTGAGCTCATTGTTGCACTCTCTTGTTTAATACCTGTATAGGACATCAGGCTTAGGGCTTCATTAGTGGCACTGCTTAGCCTCATAAGCCTAAGATTTCTCATCCCTAAACAGTGCATGAAACAATCTTAAAGAGGCATGCTGTTTACAACTCAAGTGTTACTCTGCTTCTCCTGGCTGCAGGAGTTTGTGTAAGGTTGGTGCAAAGTATACCAAAAAAATTTTTTCGGATGGATTGACATTTTGAAAAAATATTTACAAGGGGCCCTGGCTGGTGTGGCTCAGTGGACTGAGCACCGGCCTGTGAACCAAAAGGTTGCCGGTTCAATTCTCAGTGAGGGCACTTGCCTGGGTTGCAGGCTGAGAGGCAAACCATCAGTGTTTCTCTCACACATTGATGTTTCTCTACCTCTCTTTCTCCCTTCCATTCTCTCTAAAATAAGTAAAATCTTTTTTAAAAAGAAAAGAAAAAATATTTACATGGTAAATTTAAGGTTGCTTTTGAGTTTTTGAAATAAATCATTATTATCTCATCCCATATTTTCCTACATCATGGAGCAATGCAAGAACAGTGAGTCAGAACAGTTAAGAGTAGCTTTTAGTAAATTTCTATCACTTGTTAATCATATTACCTTGGACTAGTGAATTTCAGGATTGACATCTAGCTAAAGTTCAGAACAACAATGCCCAAGTCTATTTTACTGGGAGTTATAGGATCCAGTGAGACAATATATAGTTAGCCAAAGAGGTCGTCTGGTTTTCTTCGTAAGACAGCTGTAGTAGTGCTCAATTGGCTTTAACTTCATTCGAAACAGTTTTGTTAGATTGTATCGTGACAGCTGTGATATCAGCACGCATTTAAAAAAAACATCAAAATTGGTGAATTTCTGTGTAGCCATTTCAATACTAGAGATGGAAGAAAATAAGCAACATTTTTAGCATATTCTGTTTTATTATTTCAAGAAAGATAAAAATGAAACTAAAATGCAAACAAAAATTTGTGCAGTGTATGGAGAAGATGCTGAGACTTATCAAATCTGTCAAAAGTGGTTTGCAGAGTTTCGTGCTGGAGACTTCTTCCTGGACGACATTCCCCAGTCGGGTAGACAGTTGAAGTTGACAGCGATCAAATCGAGACAGTGAGAACAATCGGTGTTAGACCGTGAGGGAGATAGTTGATGTACTCAAAATATCCACGTCAAGTGCTGAAAATCATTTGTACCAGCTTGGTTATGTTCATCGCTTTGATGTTTGGGTTCCACATAAGCAAAACAAACCTTCTGGACCGTTATTTCCACATGCCATTCTCTACCTAAACATAATGAAAATGTTCCATTTGTAAAACAAAGCGTGATGGGAACAAAAAGCGGACTTACAGTAACGTGGGACAGAAGAGATCCTCGGACAAGTGAAGTGAAGCACCGCCCACCACACCAAAAGCCAGCCTCCCTCCAAAGAAGGTGATGCTGTGTGTATGGTGGGACTGTAAGAGAGTCCTCTACTATGAGCTCCTTCCAGAACTCCAAATGATTCACTCCAACAAGTACCGCTCCTGATTAGACCAACTGGAAGCCGCACTTGATGAAAAGCGTCTGGAATTAATCAACAGAAAACGCATCATCTTCTCTCAGAATAACAGACTGCATGCTTCTTTGATGACCAGGCTAAAACTGTTCCAGCTCGGCTGGGAAGTTCTGATTCAACCACCATATTCACCAGACATGGCACCTCTGGGTTTCCATTTGTTCTGGTCTTCACAAAATTCTATTATATTAATGGAAAAAATTTCAATTCCTTGGAAGACTGCAAAAGGTACCTAGAACAGTTCTTTGTTCAAAAAGATAAAAAGTGTTGGGAAGATGAAATTATGAAGTTACCTGAGAGATGGCAGAAGGTAGTGGGACAAAACAGTGAATATATTGTTCAATAAAGTTATTGGTGAAAATGAAAAATGTGTATTTTTACTTTAAAACCAAACAAACTTTTTGGCCAACCCAATATGAAAGTGTTTTGAATATTGCAGATTGGTTTACTAATATAAAATGATATACTATGTATAATGTATCTTATGACAAGTTCTAGAAAACATAGAGCTGAAAAAGCATCCAACAAGGAGTCAAAGGTTGGAATTCTCATTCCAAAACTGCTACAAGTCAATTCTGTATATTTGGACAAAAAACTTCCCCTCTCTGGTCCTTGGTTCTCTCATCTGCAAAACCAGAGTGTGGGACTAGATGAGCTCTAGATTCTCTTCTAGTTCAATAGTCTATGAATCCAAGCCAAACCAAATAATCAACGTAAAATGAATATGTAAAAAAAAAAGACTAAATTTCACAGTGATAAAGAAAATGAAAAAGTTGGTGGTGACTGTAAAGGGCTGGCCAAGGCAGACAGGTTTATTGACCTTGACTCTCCTTCCCCCAACTCACACTTGCCCTCATAGCCTGCTTTGGCTTTGACAGTTGCCTGTCTTCATGGGCCCACATGCAAGCACACACACATGCCCACACAACTCACTGACACTTGCAAGTGCCAACCCTAGTAAATGTGGCCTTGGTTGCTTTAATGTGTCGGAGTCAGTGCCCCTAAAAATATGCATTTCCATAGAATTTTAAAGCCTCTTTTGATAGACAAGAAAACTGAAATATTAAAAGGGTAAAATGAATTGCCAAAAGTCCATGGCTATTTAATGACCAAGAAAGCAAGTCACCTGATTGGCTCTGGCTTTTGTTCTATGTTGATACTTTCTTGACCTTGACATTAGAATCAATCATAATGTCTCGATATCTTACCCACTGATGTCCTTTCAAACAGGGGTGTTTTTCTTGCAGGCTTGCTTTTCTTAAAAGATGGCTCAGATCCTGTGCAAAGTCTCTTTGTGTTAGAGTCTTTACCACATTTATCCATGAGGTTGATAGCTGTTAACTTTCTCATGTATAAACACACTCTTTGTCTCCTACCTACCAGTCATTTGCTCCCAATTCTATGTTGAAGTCTGTTTTTAACTGAACTATATAAATTGAACCTTCAACTTGTTATTTTAATAGGAATTCGAACAATTAACCCATAACTGTTTTCATCACTAAGATAATTATTAAATAATAACTTGTGTGTTCATTAACATAAGTCACATTAATTGCATGCCTCACAATGAAATTAACCTATGAAGATCAGGCACAAAACACATGATGTAAGCAGAATGAGAGCATCTCTTTGGAGCTGGCTGGGCAAACCTTCAAAAAGATTAGGCCTCAGAGGATGGGGGCAGGGTGTTGGAGTAGGGAGGCTGCAGTGTCAAAACAGTAGCAACAATAATTAGAGCAATTAAGGGACAAAAAGGGTTCATGAGGTACTTTAAACAATAAACTGCTAGAGAAATAATACTAACAAAGGAATTTAGGAATGATTGTAAAATCAAGGCTTTGATTTTCATAAAGAAGAGAATGAATTAGAAAAAATTTCCTCTCTCCCAGCCACTTTCTTGCAGGGATATGGTTTACTGGTAACTCCCTGGTGTTGATATTACGTGTCTGGAGGTTCAATCAGCAATCACTTACCTTTCTACATTTTCTCTCTTAACTGCTTCCCCTCCCACCTTCACCTTTATCCTTTATTAACTTACCTCCCTACAATCTCCATCTGCCTACAGAACTTCACCACTATCTTAGCCCATCCATCATGGACTCTCTCTCGGGTTTTTGCTTTTTGTTTTCCCAATAACCTGCCAGATGATAAATACTTTTGGCTTCTCAGGCCACACAGTCTCTGTCACAACTACTCAACTCTGGCACTGTAGCAGGAAAACAGCCACAGATAATGCATAAATGCATGAACACAGGTATATTCCAATAAAACTTTATTCTTGAACACTGGAATTTGAATCTCATGGTACTCTCACATGTCACAAAACATTATTAAAAAGTGTTTTTGAACCACTTAAAGTGTAAAAACCATTCTTAGCTCATTGTCCACACAAAAACAGGTGGCACGTTAGAGCTGGCCTGTGCTCTATAATTGGCTGACACCCTGCTCGAGACCGTGGTTTCAGCCGAGGGTGCACATCAGAACCACCCGTGCTACTCTTATAAAAACAGAGATGCTCAGGCCCCACCTCAGACCCGCAGAGTGAAGACCTCTGGTGGCGGAGCCCATGGTTGCATACAATTTTTTAAGTTCCGTAGGGATTTCTGATAAGCACCCCTGATTTGGACAGGGCGCTGTAGGTCCTGCTCCTTCTGGACCTTCACGGTGCCGCCCACATAACACAGTCTCCTGTGCACATCGCCCCCTTCTTTGACTCCAAAGCAAGTCACATAATTGCCTAGTCAAAATAAGCTGTCACAACGCAAAAATAAACACATAAAGGACAATAACTAATTTCGATATAGCTTTTGCTATATTTCCTGTGAAAACTACCAAAAGCCTACAATTAAAAAATTTGATATATGATTAAGAATACATCGTAAATCCAAAAAAAATGAAAAGGAATTCAGTCAACCAAATAGGTTCACAATTCAGAAACAAGAAAAATTTATATCTATATCTCACACCAGGCACCAAAATAAATACCAAATGCACCGAAGAGTAAAATATAAAAGGATTAAGCCATAGAAAGAAACTGAAAGGCAACTGAATTGAATATTTGTCCAACCTCTAGAGTAAAGAGGAATTTCTAAGCTTAAGAGCTTAGAAAAAGCCATAAAGGGAAGCAACACAGATTTAACTGCCTAAAAATTACAGGCCTCTGTATATAATAAGATAAAATAACTGAACTAAAAGAGGTACACTAAGCAATAAATTTGCATAATTAAGGAAGTGCAACTAGTTGGCAAAATATGGAAAAAGAGAGTCTGAGTGGTAATCAAAAGACATGCAAGTTAATGCAAAATACTACTGCGGTCTCTCAAATTAGCCGAGGGCTCTCACATGGGAAGCCAGACCCGTGATGGCTAGAGCGTAGGAAGCACACTTTCGTATTCTGCATGGTTCACTGTCTGGAATGGCAGAGAAACAGACTTGGAGAAGCAGAGGAGGGCTCTAGTCAAGGAACATGCATAAAGGACCCAGGATAATGGCCAAGGGGGTGGGGATTGACTGGGGGAGCGGGGAGAGCAACGCCGGAAAACTGCGACAACTGTAATTGAACAACAATAAAAAATTAAAATTAAAAAAATAATATTTCAAACCCAATTTCTCCTCTTGCTAGCTGTGTAACCTCTCTAAAAAAAACTGCAAACAACCTATAGATCTAAAAGAGGGGACTGGTTAAGCAAACTATAATATATTCACTTAATAACAGATTATGAGGCCATTAAACATTATGTTTACAAATACCATAAAATAACATGGATAAAGGTTACGATACATTAGGTGAAAAGGGCAGGATATAAAATTGTGTAAATACGGTGGTTACAATTCCATAAATCTTAAATAAACCGATTCATAAGGGGGGAAAGGTGAAAAGAAATACACAAAGACATTAACAATGTTTGTGTGGGTAATGTACCTTGGTGATTTCTTTTTCACATTCTGTTCTCTAAGACTGCATTACACTTAGAGTGAGAAGTAACCTTTTAAAGAGAGAAAATGTTTAAAAAATCAGTGTGTGGCACAGCAGGCAGCAAGACATGGTAAAGTTTCAGAGCCATATTCTGAAATTTTACTATAAACCCCTTGATTGACATAAATTGTTCATGTGGCAGAATTCTAGAGCACAAAGCTGAGAATTAAGTTTTAATTCTGCCCTGTGTTTTCTTTACACTTGTTGTATCATTAAAACTATAAAGTGAATAGCTACTGTCCTCACTGATAACTTAGTGAAGCCTAATTGTGTGGTTTTAGTCTCAATTAAAATTACGGAAAACATGAAAGCCTTTCTAAAACTCTCACAGATGAATAACATTTTAAATGCACAGCCTTTGAACTCTTTAAGATTTCCTTAGCTTCCTGGTAATCTCTGCACATAAACCTTAAGAACTTTAGATAGTTTCGTGATGCTTAAATTTACCCTTCTGCTTTGTCTGACCTTGATACAATTTCCCTGTTTGTTAAAGGACCTTTGAATTTCAAGACCATATGCAATTCTTTAAAAGACAATGGCACGCAATTTCAGCATCCACCTTGCAACTGCCCCAAGCCTTTCGTCCTCTCTCAAGTCACAAAGAATGTGTTCCAATTCTATGATTTCTGCGAGGAACTGGCAAATCAAAAGCAAGCTCTCCCCACCCCAAAATGCTCCCTGGACCCCCATCTTATTTCCTTCAGTGCTTTCTAACCTGCATGCACACGTGTAAAAGAAACATCTGCCCTTAGGTGAAAAGCAGCATTTTTAATAGGAACATGAACTGTCTGGTTTCCTTGTTCCTGCTGCTAATGTGAGAACAAACCCTGCTAGTAATGTCTGCCTTCAAGATCTCTTTTTTCCAGGTGGCCAAGATGGAAACTGCCTTCCACGCAGATTGATGAACACAGCGTGACAAATCTCATCTTGAGTCACAGCCAGCTCTTCCTGGAGACCCTGTTTTAGGGCTTTGCAATGTGGAGGACCGTCCTTTACAGCGGGGCATGTATGCCTTCCAAATGCTCATTTCTTCTTATGAGACAATAAAACACTTCCTGCAGCAACAGCAGGTGAGCACAGAAAGTGTCTTAAATATCTGACCTGAAGTGCTAAAGATGCTTAATAATCTTTAAAGTTACCAACAATATTGTTTCCTCCGTTACCAGGATGTTGTAAAATGTCCTAATTAGTCTTTATGATAATGCCGACACCTCCACAGCACATAAAAAGGACTTTTAATTTTTAAAAGGACACCTCTGGTTGGTTTGATTTTTATCTCTAATTGGCCTATAATGTCTATTCCTCTGGTACTCCAGACAGGCAAACATTAATTTAACAAGCAACTCATACACCATGGGAGACCAGAGAATCGAGTGTGAAAAAGAAGGTTCCAGTATCCTGGACATGTAATTGGTTCCATTCTCTTTTACCTCCTGGAAGGTGCTAAACAAGTTTGTCCACTACTCAAAGGAGGGGTCCTTCTAAGGCAGCTGCTTCCCGAAGACCCCCTTCACGCAGCCAGTCCCTGCTGTGGCACAACCAGCACTCCAAAATCCTGGTGACTGGTCCCAGGAAGCACTCCAGGAGAAGCCCCACAGGAGACCCAGAAGGAACAATGCAGTGGACCAGGCCGAGACACTGAGGACTGGAAAGCAGACGCCAGTTCCTGGTTAGGCACCAAGGGCTCTGTGGTCTCAGGCTGGTAACTCTCCTCCCTGGGCCTGCTTCCCTGACTATAAAGTGGAAATAATGATCTAAAATCATCTCCAAAACCCTCTCTAGCTTTCACATCCCAAGCTTTACTAGTGGGCATAGCTCTGCTAAGAGCATGGATGATAATTTCAGGTTCCCTGCCAGCTGGGAATGCAGAGGCTGGCTCACGCCACTGGGAGCATCGGCTCTTCCTGCAACAGTCAATCCAAGGCTAAACCCTCTCCAAGCCCAGCTCCCCACCACGCTGCCCAGGGCAACCCAGGCACGTGAGGAGCAGAAGCTAAGTGTTGCACTACAGGAATGAGGAATGCACTACAGGAATGAGGGTTGGTTCTCCCAGCCTCTGCCCGAAGAAATGTGTTCTAGATTTCAGGAGATTGAGCTGAATGATTCTGACTATCTCACTTCTGAAGTGGGAAGCTACAGCCGTGACTAGTTCTGAACCAAAAGAATATTCATTACCTTCCTATTAACAAAGGGAGAGAAAAGGCTTTTTCTGTGCTTTGAGTTTTGGCTCTTCCTGTGAATATATCTAAGGGTTTGATACGTCTTTGGGGGACTCGAGTGTTTCTGTTACAACGGAGACATGGCACCGGGACACCACATATTGACCCCAGATGATTCCGGCTGCTGACTAATGAGACTTCACTGCCTGCCCACTTACACCCCACCCCTTTTCAAGTCCCAGGCTCCTCAAGGAGCTGCTGGCAAAGAAAGCAGGAGCTGACTTGAATAACATTGCTGTTGAAAAGCTTTGTTCTTCTGAAACCAAGAAAACCGTGACAATCTTTTATTTATATTTCCACTATTTCGATTTAAAGCGATACGTGCGACGGCGCTGCTCTTTCCCTCACCACCCTCCCCGGTCACAGTCACGGCGCCACCGGCAGGCTTCAGGCACAGCTCATCAGCAGACCCCGGGCCCGCGCGGCCCCGGGCCGCAGAAGTCGTTGTCTTACTCTCACTGCTAGAAACGGAAGGAGATCCCCAAGTGCGACCCAGCGCTATTGAGAGAGGGGTCCTCTGGGCGGTCTCGCCGAGTATCTGTTAAATCAATCACGCTGTTAAACACATTAACACCACACACATACTTATTTTTAACTCCAGTATCATGAAGTCTGAAACAAAACACAAACTATGTAGAGGAACTTGGAGCCAAGTTTTCACTCAAACCTCAACGAGGCCTCCACTCAACTTCTCATCCATTTTTGTTTTGTTGATGTTTCCGCCTTTGTTCTCCTAGCCCAGGCCCTAATTAATGACAGGGCAGGAGGAAGAGAGAAATCGGCACGAGAGCAGTGGTCGGGACGATTTCGGTTTGCACAAGTTTGGATGATACTCAAGCTGAATGCTCATTCTCCTGCTGAAAGTTACTATTTTCTTCTCTTTTTCTTTTTCCAGGCCATATGGTACCCATCAGTCCTAATTCTAAATGCACTTCCTTTTGTTCTGTATGGGGTCGAATCTAATCACTACTTTAAAATAGAATTTAGGATATGTTGATTGACTTCCCTTCAGCCACAAGGCTTGGAGAGAAACAATTTCTCATGCAGAAATGCTTATGTCTTAAAGTGGTACAAACATTATAGTCTTCCATGAAAATATATCCAAGTATGAGTTCTTTGCGGGTTTTTGTGGGGATCCTTAAATTGTGGAAGACCAGTTTGTGGCACCGTCATCCACTATTCTTTAAGTCACCTTGGCAGGAGGTGGCAAAGGATCCCATGCTCGTTTGGCCTCATGGTTCGGGAGGAGTGAGTGGCATGGGGCGCTGGGTAGATGGAGGCTTCGGCGAGTCACAGAGCCGGGTCCACTTCCCTCCTCCACCACTCGCTGTGTGATCTCAGTCAAGTTTCTGAGCCTCAATTTCCTCACTCATAAAGTGGGAGTCATAATACCTCCTAACATAAGGTTTTTGAGAGGGTTAAAAAGATATAAGCAGATATGGATTCATGAAGTATGCTTAGCACACAATAGGAGGAAAACAGTAAATGACACTATGACATTTAGAACTCATGAAAGAGATGGGTTATGGTAGGAGTGACCGCCACAAGGAAACCCCACATAAAGCCGACACAGCACTTGTATTGGGAGAAACAGAGGCAGCCCTACCTGGGTTAAATGGGACCTTGTGAAGTGGGAACATTTGGGGGCTACAGCGACATGCTGGCAAACGGGGTTCCCTTGATGCAGACACCGGCCCACAGTGTCCTCGTCCTTATGGATGAAATGAGACATTCACATGGAATATCGAGTCCAGTGAAGGAAAAGGGACAGCATGGCTTTTCTCTCACAGGGAGCAAAAAGCCTTGACCCTTGCTGTTAGTGGCCTTTATAAGGTTTCTGGGCACATTACATGATGGTCCTCATTTACTATGCACAGGTTGGCTTTAGGAGGTTACCTTTTACAGAAGACAAAGGAGCCAATGCCGCTAATCACATCATAGAAGAGGGATATTTGCAAATGAAAAGGCAAAAGTGGTTGAACCAGTTACATGCATCCTTAGAAGGTTTAGTATGGATTTTAGGAAGTAACTTTGCAGTAAATGTCCTCAATTAGGGTGAGGAAGTTTTTTAGCAAGAACAAGACTCAGAGAAGCCTAGGCACATTGCAGGCCTGATTCCCCACAGGAGAACCTATCCGTGGGCGTGAGTCCTGTGCATCTCAGAGTGGGAGCTGGGCCCAAGCCATCCAGAATGGTCTCTTACCTTCCCTGTCATTCAGACAGGGGGGCGGGGCACCCAAATTCGTGAGAACCTGCATTATGAGCCCTGCACAAGCACTCTACCAGCTGAGATTTAGTTTCAGCCGATGACAGTGCTTCTGTTATCATATTAAATCAATGTCATTAAATTGAACCATTTTGTATTTTGAGTCTTGTTTGTCACTTATTTGTAAATGTTTTGGTTTGATAGGTACAAGAGAGTTAAAGCATACAGTGATGATATCTGCTTTTATAGAAATCCATATTTAAGCACGATAGTGGAAAATACAGCCTCGGAAAGCCCAAAAGTTATAGGATACATTTCAGCAGCTCAAAAAGAGCCTGGCCTCTCAGATTCAGAAAAGAAAAGGGTTTTGGTTTGAGGACTCAGTGACCTTGCTTGGGCCAGTACCCGCGCTTGGAGCAATCGGTCTACTGCACAGACAGGGTTCTCATTGCAGGAAAATAGTGGGAAAGGACTAGAAGAAATTCTGCCAAATGGAGCGTCAAGCTCCCTTCCTTTGGCGCCTGTGCGCTCCAGACTAGAAGACACAAGATACAGGGGCTTCCACGCCAGAGAGAAGCTGTGGACCCTGAACATCTGCTCGCAAGCAAGAGGCGAATCCTCGGACTGAGGCAGCCAATCTACCAGTCAGCACTCAACCAGACTCCAGAATATCAGAAAGAGCTGGCGATACGCACACGTATCAAAAAAATTTCACTGGGACCCTGCTTATGGACTGCTGGGGTTCATCTGCAGGTATTTCTGCAAATTACCTGATCATTCTTGGGGCACAAATCCTTTGGGAAGCTTCAGCACCTGCCATAGGAATGGCTACCTCCTCTGCCAGCCCATGACTGGACCTGACTGTCCCATCTGTCTTCTTGCGAATGTTCATGACCGGGGCCTGATGACAGGGTGTGTGTGACGAGACTGTCTCCCCAACAATGGGTCCTGGAAAGAGATCTGTCTTTCAAATAGAAACAAAATGGAGCCACGTGGGCAAACCACCTCACTTGGAAGACACTTGCAAGGTAGAGGGATCTCAGGGCCTTTCCCAGGAAGTTCATAGATGGACAATTTATGCAGCGATTGTGGTTGGAGGTAAGAAGAGATGCCTCCAAGTTCTATCGACATCAACTACAATGAAGCAGAGTTAGCGATAAACAGACAGAAAACAAGGCAGGGAGCAGGAATGCCGGGGGGAAGGTGACCCTTCTCAAGCAGAAGCAGACCACCTGTGCTGCAGAAGCACCACAGACCCAAATCAAGGGGCAGGAACGTGGATAGAAACTGAGACGCCTGTGGTGGCGCCCCACCCCTCTGATGCCGGCCTCACTTCCCCATTTAGAATTCCAGTGGCGGCACCAGACAGAACGGTGCTTTTCCTCTCGGATCCTATTGCAGCTGGAGTCCTACCAGACGGTTTACGAGAGGATGCAGAGCACGAACGGTCCACCTGACCAATAGCAACCAATCAAGTCAGAGATTTTATCTAAGCCACAGCTAAGTGCATATAAAAGGAGTAAATAATATCTATCTTAGCCACAGTCTTTTTAAAAGAATTTTTTTCTTATTCTGGGGATTTGTTTATAATGCTTTCCAAATCACCCAGAATTATAATTACTTCTGAGCCAAAGCCTCCTCGGGATAGACTTGGACTGTAAGCCAACTTAGAATCAAAACCTATATTGCTTCTCCCAACCGCCAGCTGTGGCTGTTTCAGCCTAGGAAATTGTGATTTTCTTCTTTTACAACTTAATTTTGAAATAACTTCTCACAACTTTCAGCTGTGTTTTCTCATAGTTCTACTTTTCTGTATAGTTTAAGTGAAAAGGAAACTAAAAAAGTATGTCATAAGTCTCTACCAAGATTTCCTGGGGATATTTCTATCCAAAGGATGTCTTTTCCAGTTAGGCTCTTACACAGGAGGGAGTAAGACCACTTATCTCCCACCTTATCTCCCTTTCACCCCTACTCCATCGTCACCCGTGTTGGTTCTGTTTCTATCTGGGCTCAGGAATTTAAAACACGTTGCACACAGTAGCCCTTCCCTCCCCACTGGGTTAGCAATCTTCAACATTTTAAGTTGCACAGTAGATCTCTCCTATAACAGATACACTGGGCTGCCTACCTAACCCATTGCTGCCCCTTCTCCATCCTAGCAGAACCCCAAGCTGCTCAGGTGTCTACATAACTCAGAGAGAGCTGACTCTACCCCCAGCTCCAAGGGTAGATCCTGATTTGCTCTTACCCACACGTGGGAGTCCTAGTTTCCTTGCCAAGTATCAGTCTACAAATGGGCATGTACCCTACTCAAGCCAATGAGACATGAGAAAAAAGTCTACTTGGGGCTTCAAGGAAACATCTTCTCACTTCTAAGAAGGAGACACTGGAAGACGTGGGCCCTCGTCTTCCTTGGAAGACTTCCATGCTTCATTTTTAAAACTTTTTAATTTTTCAATCACGGTTTACATTTAATATTATTCTGTATTAGTTTCAGATGTACAGCATAGTAGTTATACAATTGTGTACTTTACAGAATGGTCCCCCCCATATTTCAAGCAACCCTGGCCCCCATACACAGTTATAATATTTTTTACTATATTTCCTATGCCGTACTTTATATCTCTGTGACTATTCTGTAACTGCCAATTTGAACTTCTTAATCCCGTCACCTTTTCACCCAGTCCATCAACCCCCTCTCCCTTCCATGCCCTGTCTTGATACCTAGAAGTGCTTTAGCCATCCTACTAACAATGTGGGGGCGAAATCAACACGGCAGAGGAGGGCGGAGCCAAAAGAGTCACAGATCGGGGAGAAGCGAAACCTAGGCTCTGATGAACCAAACTTGGTGCCTACTCCACTCCCCTTAAGGGAGATAATAAATTTTCCTATGGTTAGTTCAGATTGAATGAGGATTTTTCTGTTACTTGCAGCTGACAACATCCCCACAGATACAAAATTCCTATAGCAAACAAGAAAGTTTGCATAAGGTTTTAGGAGACAGATTAATTTGGTCCTATGGCTCTCTCCTTTGCCTGTCCTAACAACAGACTGATTGCCGCCGGCATGGCATGTGATATCATGGGAAGATGTGTACATGGAGGTGCTTAGTTCGCATTAGACTCTTCACATTGCAACTCTGCTCGATGTTCAATGGCTTCGGTGGGGTATTCTGTGAAACTGGCCCGCTGTAGAATTGGGAAGAAATCTTTTGTTATTGTTGTTGCAACATTGGCATAGCTTGGAGACCCAGAGGCTGAAAAAGTGCTAAGAAATAAACCAAGAAGCTACAGTAATAATTTGCAAGGGAAGAAGACCATGGAAATGAAGTATCTCACAGTCAAAGCCAGGAATAACTACAGAAAAAAATTACAGAATGTGGGATGTAGGATTTATGGGAAAATACTCAGTGCAAGGAGGATTGGATTCAATGACAGCAATGTGTCCTGGAGCTATAGACATTCTTGTTCGTGACTCCTATCTGACCCTTTGTGAACGCCACAGGAATCCTGGTAAGCTCTGACACCACCTCTCATTCCCACGAATAATAATTAGCATCTGTGTAGACTTTCTGGTTTTCAAAACACTTTAACTTTTATTATCTCTCTGGATCCTCCCCACATCCCTATGAAGTAAACATCATTGCTCTCATGCTGGCCAGGTGGCTCAGTTGTTTATAGCCTCATCCCGTACACCAAAAAGGTTGAGGGTTCAGTTCCTGGTCAGGGCACATACCTGGGTGGCAAGTTTGATCCCGAGTTGGGGTGCATAAAGGAGGCAACTGATTAATGTTTCTCTCTCATATCAATGTTTCTCTCTCGCCCTAAAATCAATAAGAACGTATTCTCAGGTGAGAATAAAAAAATATTGCTCTCATTTTATTGATGAGAAAACTGAGGCAAAAAAGAAGTTAAATAAGTTACTCAAGACCATCCAGGCAGTAAATGAAAGAGCAGAGAATTAAGGTCTTCTACCTTCAAGTTCAAAGTTCCCATTTTGCTCTGGCCCTCCCCTACTCCCCATTCCTGTAGGCTGTAACAAATTTGAAGTTCTGCTACTGATCAGCAGCAATTGGTTTGGAATAAGAAATCTTTGTTTTCAAATACAAACATGAATATGAATATTTGAAAATTGCTAATTTGGGCCAAATGTTGGGCTCAAAATGATTGCCAGCCTCTTTTGTGTGCTCAAACTCCCTTAAACCATTTGTTCTCATATAACATTTAGCTTACGATGAAATACACAATACACATATAGTGTTTCCCATGTACAATGTTTTCCAGCTTCTAATTCACTTTAGGCCATCAAAGGAGGACATAAAATAACTCCAGAGCTCTAGGTTTTTGCAATTACCTTGCGGAAAGGGAAAGGGAAGAATGGGAAGAGTTTTTATAACTGAGAAAATCCAGATTTATTAGTCATGATCTAAAAATGACAGTCCCCTGCCTATCCAGTAAGCCTCGCTTTCCACGGCACCCCCAACCCACCAGCTGCAGCTGGCAGAGCCTGCTGCAGGCCGCATTTTCCTGCCCAGCAATCCATCCACAGACCCGGGCAAGGAACCCGTTTTTGCACCAGACAGACCGGTCCCCGTGGCCTTAGGGGCAGAGCACCACCCAGGAGGACCGGAATGAAGCACATAGGAGTACCCGGCTCTGGCCCCAGGCCATGGCACCTGGCTACCCGTAACCCACTGAGAAGTGGAGCCAATGGAAGGCCCCTCCACACACACACAAGCCTCCTTCCCCTACCAAGAGCTCACAAGTGAACTTAATAAGGTTTCCCTGAGCTCCCCCACCTTTCCCATCCCCAGAGGCCATTGTTTATCCTACTGGACCACAGTCAGGAGAGGCTGGTGAATTAGGTGAGAAAGGTTACCCTCCCAGCAGAACTGGCAGAAAGTGCAGCAGCCACACCTTATAGCTCAAAAGGAAAGGAATATGTGACTTCTGAGGTTCAGAAAGCTTCCAGGCCCCCTAGTTGTATTTCTCCAACAACAGTTCGGTTACCTACATAATAGGGTGAAATTCTAGTTAAAGATATGAGACCTAAAATAGAGGCAGTCTATTTATCTTTTCTTTAAAGATTTTATTTATTTATTTTTAGAGAGAGGAAGGGAGAGAGAAAGAGAGGGAGAGAAGCATCATTGTGTGGTTGCCTCCCATGTGCCCCCTACTGGAGACCTGGCCCTCAACCCAGGCATGTGCCCTCACTGAGAATCGAACAGGCGACCCTTTGGTTCACAGTCTGGTGCTCAATCCACTGAGCTACACCAGCCAGGGCTATCTTTTTCAAAGATATCTTTGACAGAACTAGCCCTCTTCTTTCTCCCTCTTTTACTCATAAGGTCTTTACAGCAGCCCTCCTCCCATTTCAAACTGTACTTCCCTTTATCAGAAGGCACAGTCTACATTCTCTCCACATCTCCCCAACTCTACCTCCCATATTCCCAAAGCCAACCCATTATCCCTTAGGCATGTAATAATGATTGGTCATGAACTGAAAAACATAACAGTGACCCACGCTACAGATGTGAAGAGCTCAGAGCAAAATAGTTAGAACCTTTCTATACCCTTTTCCCAGGAGGACAGATGCATTCTATCCTATTAACGTTCTAGGTCTTGGCTACATGTACGAGCACCAATGAATTGGTTTGAGTTTATGTTTTCATGTCAATGCATCTTAAATTGGGATCCTTGGAAACAGACTCTTAGATGGAAAGTGGCCCACTGAAGGTTTACTAGGGAGTGCTCTCAGAATATAAAGGGAAGCAGGATTGGGTAGACCCACAGTGTGCTTGCAGTAGAGACTTTAGGCAATCTGATGAAGCTAGAATGGCCCGTAAGACTTGCCCCAAATTAAGACAAGAGGCCAGGCCTTTTAATCTAACTATCAGGCACTTATTGGCCTTAGGTTGTCCTCTAGGAGGAAGTGCATGCATTGGGTGAGGCAGTTCTCTGTAGCTGAGAGCAATATCCACTGAGGGCCAGAGGTGTGAGCCACTGGCGACGAATATTACCAAGAGCTGGGGGATGGTTGCATCAGTTCTGATGAAGTATCTGGGTGGAGAATAAGAATATGCATTATAACCCACCCCTAATGCACTTGTTTTTATAGTAAGCCCACCCCATTAAAGGAACAGCTTTTCCATGATTCTGGTTAACCTTGTTTCCAGAAGAAACTTACAAGAAAAAGACTTGTACAAAGACTAATTTTTGCTGCTACAGCTGATCTCAAGGCTGAAGCTGATAATCACCTTTCTCCTCTTCTACCACATTTATCCTAGATTCCCGTCACCCTTGGGGAGACCCTCTACTGGTCTACATGGCACAGCTGATGGGATGACCCAGACCTTCACCTCTGAGGGCCTCTGAGCTCCTGAGACCTGTGTCAGTCTCAGGCGGGGGCTGTTGCACTTTCCTATTTTCTATTAAAACTGAGCACGTTGTCCCAGCGATCACCTAGGAGTCAAGCATTTTCTTCCCTGCCTTCACTGTGTAACTCCTTTTCTTGGTTGCTGGACTTGGCACAATAAATCCAAAGTGACCAGGTGGCTGCCCTAGTTCAATGGGACACTTACTGTGCCTCCTTGCAGAAGCATTCTTCCTATGGAAACAAGGACTTCTAGGCTGGTTCCACGGAACCCAGAATTGTGGGAAAGAGAAGTAGCAATTCCCCAAGTGAGTTACTGAGAAACCTGGTAAGGGGCCACACCTACTTCTAGCTCTACAAATCCATGTGTTCTACCTACTAGACAATAACATAGAACGGTCATTGATTTAAGGCACATACCTTAAATGGAGGATGGTATCCCATCTCTGCAGTACATCATCTTTAAGCTGGCATCTAAGTGACTTCTACAATAGACCATTCTACCACTATATTATTTTTGTGGCTTCTGGGTCATGCAGTAAATCATATAACCAATGACCATGTGCCCACTGCCACATCTCGTTTTGCTGTGAAGTGAATCCCCTTGTCCAAGACAATGCTATGTAGGATCTCACGTCAGCGGATTCAATTTTCTGTAAGTGATCAGGTAGTAATACTTGCTAAAGGCCTGCAAGCAGGGAAGACAAACTCATAACTGGAGTATGCATCAACTTCAGACAAGTTGATTTGTTGCCTCATTCAGGGTAGAATGTGTGCAGTGTAGCCAACTCGTCACAAAGGGGCTGACTGGTCTCCTCAACAGACAATGCCATATTAAGGGCTCAGCACTGGTCTGTTGCTAGCCTCTTGGACATTTGGCAGTGGAAGTAGTTAGCGCAACCTTGGTGCACGGGAGCACATGCTGTTGGGTCCGTGAATGACTTTGATCCTGACACTGCGGTTGCTCTTTTATTCACCCATTTTGGCAGCACTGAGATGATCCACAACAGAGGTGGGCTGATGTCACGTGGCTGCATCATTTTACTCTATTGTTTTGTGCCTCTTCTGTGGTAGATATTCTTATGATCATTTACATGCAATCAAAATTCATGTTCATTCCTATAGATCCATCTAGACCTCCCTGGTCCCTGATCTTTCTATATTTTCCTTTCCAAGCCTCTGACCATGCCCTTGTTCTTTAAAAGCATTTTCTACCATCAGTCCTGGCCTACCAGAGTCATTACCCATTGGGATTCTTGTCAATGCTGCTGCCCCTCTTGGGTCTCCTATGGCACTTAGCTAGTGAGTTTTCCAGTCTTGTATAGTATATCTGCTGTAACATGCCCACTTCTCTGACCCTTTTTATTTCTTCTTCCATCATCACATCACCTGCTTCACATAGATAGGACTTTACTTTTGCCAAGCTTCTGAGAGCTGAGCTACATATTAGTGCCATCATCTGGAATCCTTGCCAGTATGTTAAATCATGCATCACAGAATTCTGCATTGGTGAATTTACAATCCATCCATCCCTCAGGATCCAGCCCCACACACCCTTTCCTAGCTGCTGCCGGCACATGTGCACCAGTTCCTGCAGCTCCTTTGGTGCACAGTTCCTGTCTTCCCTTAGCCAATCTAGCTCATCCCAGCCTGGAAGTAATGAACTCAAGCCTTGTTATGGATAGAGCGGTAAAAAGAGGAGGGAAGAGCAGATCCTGAAAGAGCAAGCATTGTCTTGTAAATCACGTGCCCCATTTGAGCCCTCTGCACGGTCTTCAAGCAAGGGAAGGTGGCTAACAAGTTGTTAAATAACTTACTTTCTAACAAGGTAAGTGGGCCGCTTCTGCATGTCAAGCAGGTTTGGAAGAACCTGGAATTTCAAAGTTCACAAAGGTATCTACCTAGATATCCCCATTACACGTGGCAGGTCCCTCTTCTTCCCTGTTAAGTCCTCAATGTTGGCACAGGAGACCTCCCAAGGCTGAGAATTCAACCCTCTCTGAAGTTCTGCTACTCTTACAAATAAGTTCTCCACTCTCTCTGCCCCCAGCTGTAAGAGATTTGTTCCCTTAAATACCGTCAAGGAGGCCCTCTGGTTATCACGTTTTGCCTTGAAATGGTCGTTAACCACCTGAGCCTGTTACTGTTGCTCTTCCTAGGAATTAATGGCACTCGGCAACAGCCACCTAATTCTACTGTTCTTAAAGCGATCATTTTCCTCACACCACTCAACGGTCAAGGATACTGTACCAGTCCCTCTTCCACTAGCAACCCATCCAAGTTCACCTCTAATGAAAGGTTCAACCATTGCAGCCTCAGGCTGCTGGAGGAAATCCCACCGTGATGGACAGTGCCAGCTGTCAGTCAGTGGTGATTCATATCCAAAACCCCATTTAGAATCAGCTTTCTAGGGCCACGCCCAGGACAACTATATTAGATTGCATTTCCTAGAAATAATCTCTAAAATGGAGAGTAGTATGCTGAAGGTTAATTGGATTGTGCCTACTGGAGATGAGCCTGTAAAAAGAACAAGGAATTTGGGGTTGGACAGAGACCTCAGCTAATCTTACAGGGGGCTGGAAGTCCTTGAGAGTCATCTCAAATTGAGTCAAGGACCCCAGACTTTTGAAATCCCACATCAGCCAGTCATACTGTTCTCTCCTCATCTGTCTCCCTGACCACCCTATACAAATAAGCTTGTTCTCACAACCCTATTTTTATAGTTCCTACATATTTTCTACTAATACCTATTAGAATCTGTAAATCTTTGGCATATTTGCCGGTTTACGTATTGTCTGTGTCTCCCTCCAGACTGTAAACTCCATGAAGCCAGGAACCACATTCATTACAGTCTCCCCAGGTCCTGGAACATAGCAGATGGGACCTCAAGGAACAGTTGTTGAGTGAATAAACTGGAGGAAAGGAATGATAAGTTTAACAGACAAAGAAAAATTAGTCATCAAGAGTAATGGTCGACAGGGTATACAAAGCCATTGCCACGTTGTTGAAACTCCCCTGGATGCACACCAGGGCTATCTAAAGGGAAAATGGTATGACAGGCAAAGTTAGTTTGATCCCAGTGTCTCTGCTTCCCATTCCGGATCATCACTTACACCCCTGAGTGGCCACGTATTTTCGCAGAGCCTAAGCTGAGAGTCCCAGTCTGCTTCTGTCTCTGCCCGTGGGAGCCATGAGCCAGAAAAACAGGGGTCCCAGTGTCGCTGGAACCTGTTTATACCCACTGCCTGGCGGGGCCTGGCCAAATCCAGGGTGCTTTGGCACTAATCCGAACCAATACCTTCCCCAAGGGTATTTTCATTTTTAGCCTAATGTTTATTGACAAACAAGAGGCGTTTCTTCCTTATTATGATTTTTTTAAAGCTTCAAATACCTGGATGGATGCAGCAGAAGTAATCTTTAAATCACAGGACTTGTCCTTAAAGATGGATCAAAACCAGCAGACAAGCATCAAGAGGCCTGCTGGTCACCATCAGCCATTAACTAGCCATTTGACCTTCTTAGTAAGTTGAGCTTAACCTCTTCAGAGTTTAGCCTCTTCGTAAGTAAAGTGAGAGCTGACGTGGATATGGTAGAAGGAGTCTTAGACTGGGCTCAGCCGAAATCCTGCGTGACCTGACAGAGCCACTTCACACACTTCACCTCTCTGGACCTCAGTTTACAGTCTGTAAGTGAAGGACTAGATATCATCAGCTTCCCTCCAGTGTAACGAGTCAAAATTCTTTGCATGCACGTTCCCAGATAAGCTCAACCCATCCTAAAAAATGGAGTCTATTTTTATGACAATGCCTTGCTTATGGAAAGTTTCAGGTGTAAAAAGAACAAGCTTGTAAAACAGATGACTGAGCATTTCTCAAAATAAACATTTGCCAATGTAAGTTAGACAGGGAATCGCCTCGAGTTATGAGCTTCAAATGCAGCATTAAAACTCTTAATGGACTCCGCAATTCATTTGGAGATTTAGTATTTATTAATATCCCCACTTATTCTACAATATTTTCCACTCCAAATTCAATGCAAAGGCTGTTTTTACCAGCATCTTTATTACATTCACTGAACGGCACGAAGGCAGCTTATAGAATCACACAGAAACGTCCTGAAGTTGCTTTCAGAAATGGCTATTTTTATTCCGTAGAATTAATTGAACCTGCCGCTATACATCTAACTTATGTAAAGTACGAAGACAGCAAGTTGTTTAACAAAGTGTATTTAGTGCATAATATTAGGAATTACTCCCCTTAATATTATGGAATAGAGGCTATCAAAATGATTTTTCTCTTCTAAATGTAATTGCTGGATTTTATTTATAGTCGCATATTTTATATATTAAAATCTGTCTAAGCCAATAAATGTGGTGGAATGCAACAATTTTTTCTACTACTATTGGCATATAAGGTTGCTTAATTCAATATTTGGGTAATTTAAGTATTGATAATCAGCTCTGGAATATATTAATGACGATCCATTTCACTGCACATCATTGTCGGGATCAATTTGTGTATCCTCTCTTTCTATGGGCCTCACTGTCTCCACTTCTGTTCACAGGCATAAAGTGCCATCAGTACACATTACTTTTTAGGACTGCTTCCCTCAAATATTGATTTTTAATTTTTTTGTCCAAGAAAACACGTACTCCATTTTATACTACCTGGATACACACACACACACACACACACACACACACACCCACCCCCCACCCCCCCCGAGCCATCACATTATATGTAATATCTCTAATAGGTAGGAGCTGTTATGCAGGAACATGAATATTTTTAAAGTTATTTTTGTTCCAAGAAACAGAAGCTGACTTTGACTTGCTTAAGTAAAGGAAGGTAGGCTCCTCATTGGAAGGGTCCCAGGTTATCAGGGGTGTCAATCTCATTTTCACAGGGGGGCCACATCAGCCTCACGGTCGCCTTCAAAGGGCCGGATGTAATTTTAGGACTGTGTAAACGTAACCACTCCCTAACTGTTAAGCGAGAGCTCGGCACTGCCGCCAGGTAGAAACAAGGTGCCAGGCCGGATAAGACAAGGTGGAGGACCAGATTCGGCCCACGGGCCTGGTGTTTGCCACCTGTGATCTAGAATCAACAGGAGCTTCGAATGACCGGGACTCAGAGGGAAAAGGAGCCAGGGTATGTCCTGGCCCTCAGTAGGACATAAACAACTGATATATGTTAAATATTTACTTGTGTCCAGCACTGTTTACATATTTTAAAGTTGTTTTCTTATTTAGTCCTCAAAACAACGTCATGAGGTAGGCTCTACTATCTCCATTTTAAAGAGGAGGAAACCGGGGAAAGAGAAGCTGAGTAACCTGCCTAAAGTCAGGGAGCCAATACGCGGCAGATCCAAGACCGCGCAGCACTCCAACGCGCTGCCTTTGTTCTCCAGCGCCCTCTCCAGGGGACTCCGTTCCGCAAACTGCTGTTCTCCGCGCGTCACTGTTGCAGATTTCACATTCACGGGAGGCAGGCTCCTCCCACCACTCATGTTCAGGGAGGCGGGGCCATACTGTGCAATCACAGCAAATAGGGGAAAAGTACCCGTGTATCCCAAGCTGGCGGGAGAGAAAGGGAAATCTTGGTAAGTCCAAATGCCCGACCAAACAGCATCTATTGGGTTACTGTAACGGGAATACCACCGAGCCTGACCTCAGAAGACTGGGTTCTAGTCCCGGCTCTGGTGTAAATTATGTAACCTTGGCAAAGCTTAATCAATTGGGGCCTCAGTTACTCCATCTATGAAATTAAGCAACTGGATTACATTTCCCTATTCTTTCTACTCCTAAGATTCCTTTATATTTAAAGAAGTACAGATTCATCCTCTTAGGCAGCCCCTCCAAAGAGGTGCTGAAGTCTCTAAGCTACACAATTTCCTCTCCTCCAAAGTCTTACGGTATCAGTCACAAAAGCCTATCTCCTTTGAGACATTCCCATGCCTTCTTCATCCAGACATCATCGAGGCGGGGAGAGTGGTACCTGGACTCCAGCTGAAGAGTCTCCTCTGAGAAAACTGCCAGCGTGCTTATCATGCCCGGTGTGCCAGCCAGCCTCCTCCCCCAGACAGAGATGTCCTCGGAGGGCTCTGGTCTGAGCACCAGTACAATATGTACAGGTTTTTACTGCGTCTTTGTCTATGCTCTGCACCTGGTAGCCCTCAGTAACTATGAGGGGGGACCCAAAAAACAGAATTTATTTCTAAAAAATTGTGTATTTATTCTTACATGTTTAAACTTCAGTCACCTTCAAAGTACTGTCCATGTGACACAATACAGCTACAAGATGTTTCCCCCACTGCTCAAAACAGCTTTTGAACTTGCCAATTTTGATGCCTTTTAGTGCTTC
The DNA here is from genome assembly GCA_028533065.1 of Trachops cirrhosus. Classification (NCBI taxonomy): domain Eukaryota; kingdom Metazoa; phylum Chordata; class Mammalia; order Chiroptera; family Phyllostomidae; genus Trachops; species Trachops cirrhosus. The sequence goes on from CM052541.1 coordinate 11,786,411, forward strand.
TGCTGTTTTTTTGTTTCACGTCTTCCACATCAGCAAAATGTTTCCCTTTGAGGACTTTTTTCATCCAGAGAAACAAAAAAAAAAAAAAATGTCACTCATGGTGAGATCAGGTGAATAGGGAGGAATAGGGGTCATGCTGTCTTTGGTCAAAAACTGCTCAACACTCTGTGGTATGGGCAGGTACGCTCGTAAATCATCCATCATAAAATGGGCAAATGCCTTCAAAGAGTCTTTGAAAAAAATTCACTGATGCTGAACACAGCCTCTCACAACAACACCAGCTGGTACACTGTTACAGATGGGTTCCTAGGACACTCACCTAGTGGGGGAAGCCTGTACTACAGGGGGCCTACCCTCCAGAAGATAATTCCAGGGATTTGGGGGGATCCCTCCATATTTTAAAATCAGTTTTTCATTGTCCCTTTTTCTGTATTTTTTCAGAAGGGATTATCTGGGGCAAAGGGAGCAGGGACTTAAAGGCAAATGGGTGTGTCTGTTAGTGAGGCTGTTCAGGTGCTATAGAGTGAAAGTTTGTGCCCCACAAAATTCATGTAGAAGCCCTTATCCCCAGTGTGATAGTCTTCGGCAGTGAGGCCTTAGGGAGGTTTAGATGAGATTATGAGTCAGCAATCCCCATTTTGGGATTAGTGCCTTTATGAGGCGAAGAGACCAGAGTACCCTCTCTCACCAGAAACTGGATTGGCCGGCACCTTGACCTTGGACTTACCAACCTCCAGACTGGTGGGAAATTAATCTCTGTTGTTTACGACACCCAGGCTATGATATTTTGTTACAGAAGCCCGAGCTGACTAAAACAGCAGATTTTAAACTTGGGAGAACCTAAATGAAAGTGTTAGCCCTAATTCTCAGTCTTTCTAGTCCCACATAACCAACTGAATTGCCAAATAAAATCATCCAAAACACAGAGCAATTCACTATTTCCCAGTAACAGGTGTTTTAAAATTCCAGGTTAACACAAATATATACATTTTTAGGAACTGTGGTTGTAGAAGGCAGAATCAGGGCCACCGATGATATCAGGTCCAAATCCCTAAAAACTGTAACTATTCCTTTACCCGCTGAAGATTTTTCAACTGTGAGTAAAGACCTTGAAATGGGGGTGATTATCTGGATTATCTGGGTGGGTCTTAAGTGCTCTCAAAAGTATTCTTATAAAACAGCATCCAAGGGAGATTTGACACATGTGCAGAGGAGAAGGACAGGTGAAAAGGAGCACAGAGATTTAAAGACCCTGGTCTTGAAGGTTCCAGTGATGCAGCCATCAGCCAAGGAATGTCAACAGCCACCAAAGCTGGATGACACGAGGAAAGGATTCTTCTCCAGAGCCTGTGGAGGGAGCACAGCCCTAGCAGCTCCTAGCAGTGATCCTGATTTGGAGCTTCTGGCCTCCCTCACTGTGAGGATATAAAACCATAAAATTTGTGGTCGTTTGTTACAGCAGCCACAGGAAACTAATTCAATGCCCATTCACCTCCTCTCCTTCACTTCATCGAGAAGAGAATATGTCACTGCTCAAGCAAGGCTTGGTCATAAGACTTGCTGGCGCCTCGAGGTGAATGGAAAGTGTGTTTCTGCCCCTTGACTTTGGGCTCAGCCACGTGACTTGCTTTGGCCAAGGGCACATCAGTGGATATGATGCAAGCAGAGGCTTGAGATATGCTCACATACTTGGCCTTGTGTTTCAGATATATTACATATAATACGTGAACGTAGCGTTTCTTCTGTTCTCAGACTTCTTGAAGCAATTGTGTTAAATGTTCACGAGTAACTTACACGGCGATGCCATTTTCAGAGCACACCATCTTCGTTTCTGACCTAAGCTGTGTAAGAAACTGAACTGTTCCATTTTGCCCTGATAATGTACACAAATACCCAGGCTCAGAACAGAACAGGTTTTGTTTTGTTTGTTTGTTTTTTCTTTATTCATTGCAATTCTCTGAATGTAACCACTATTGCTTTTTCAAATGGTCTTTAAAATTAAGGCTGGCTTATAGAGAATTCAATACTTGTAATTATGAGACCATAACTTCAGGATTAATTACTAGATTGTGTTACATTTTTTGCCTCTTTTTCTTTAACCTATTAAATTAGGTAATTAGCTAGCACTAATCAAAGTCATTTTAAGATAATGTGTCTTTCTCAAGCTGTTCTCCACCAGTCGGTGATATGAGCTTTCTCCAATTACCTGGTGAGTGTACTGCAAAGCTCAGTTGAGGATTCCTACCAATAGTTTATATGATCAACCATTTTTGCAAAATTCGCAAAAGTAAAATATTTTAATTGTTCTAACTTATTCTCCAGGAGGCTCTCCCCTGTTACAGGTGTTTTGGGAGTGGTCATAAGCATTTTAGAGATCTAGCTAAGAAGCTGAGTCGGGGCTCATTTAGTATGAGCTCAGTGGGGTGTATTTCAGTGGTTCACAGTCACTTCTGTGCACAGCGAAGGTGTTAGCTGTCCGAGTGTAGGAACAGCTTCACAAACACCCCTCCCGCCCACTGCGCCGACTCCTCTGGCACCAGGACCCGGGCCAGGGCCCCTGTCAAGACATTTGCAGGTCTCATGGCACCCAGCGTGGAAGTGTCTGGGTGCTGGAGGGAAAACACAATCTGAACTGTGTGGGACCAGAAGCCAGTCTGGGGAAAATTCTTCCAATCATCAGAGATTTAAAGCTGTAAGTAAAAGATTTGGTTCTCATTAATGCTTAATAAGAACAGAAGTTCTTTCCTATTGAGGAAATACATTCAATAATGCAGCATATACAATTATAAATACACCATTGAGGGGTTTCTTTCTTTTTGATGAGAAACATGTGATATAAATATATCAGAATTCCTGGGTCTGCTGGGGGAAACCCACAGAGATACCACAAACTGTGTACATCATCTGCACCGGCTCAATTATAAGTGAAACTCACTCCGCTTTTCTCCACTCTGACAGTCAACCTGAATGCAAATGACAAGACCAAGAACAAATTAGGAAGTTCAAAAGAACTTGCCTAAACTATTTATAATTCATTTAAACGCCAACCAACTGAATTATCTTTATGCTCTCGTTATGGAAAATGATATTATAAAATCATTTTCAGATGAAAACACTTCTTTCTGGATTTTGTAGGGCTCGTTCTATTTATCAGCTTTTGAAAAAAAAAGAGCTGATTTCTTTTCTCATTCTAAGTAACTACTCAGCTTTGAGCAAATTTTATATTTTTTTTCTTAAAGTGAGTCCCTGAAAATTGATTTTTAAAAGGTTTCTGTAACTCAAAGCCATCATCAGAATGGGGCTGGGGTCCGATGTGAGCAAATGTCGCTCTCCCACCAACCCAGCCTTGGTGCCCTCAAGGGCCACCTGTGCTCCACCCGCCTGCTCCCTTGCCTTTGCTCCTCACGCACGCGCAGTATCCTCTCTCTCAGTGGGCGTGTCTAAGGCTTAGAGGCAGAAGGAAAGGAGAGGGGAGAACTTATTAAGCTGCTACTGCCAGGGTTCAAATCCTGAGTCCTTCTAGCTGTGTAATCTTGCGTAAGTTACTTAAACTCTGGGAATAATTATAGCATGTCTCTCATGCAGCCATTGTATTAAATCAGTTAATATAGAGTGTTTTGGTCAATACCTACTACTCGGTGGTAAACTCTCAGTAAAGGTTAGCTCTTCTTAGATAATTGTTATGCCCACCTGCCACGCCCTGTTTGGAGTGCTAGTAACTCATTTAGTTCTCATAACCAGCCTTATCATACTCATGCTGCAAAGGGACAAACTAAGCTTCACAGAGCTTCAAAATTCGCTCAGAATCTTATCACGTAGCTAGTATGAGTGACAGAGGGAAAACGCAAAGCCGTGAATCTGACTCCACCCTGCTTCTTTCCCTTTGACCATGAAACTCACAAGCTGATTCTGTTTTTAATACACACAATTGGAAAAGATAAATTATGTCAGGGCGAAAGAAAAATGTTTAAAAATTTTTAAAGGCTGTCGTAAGTTGCCATAACTAAAAAAATAATTGGTGGCTGGGCCGTGAAAGGGCTTGTTTTTTGTTTGTTTGTTTAAATAAACAGAAAATCAAAAATGTTGAAGAAAATTTATATAAATGTAATCCTTGTTATTCATACCCTTTACAAATCTAGAATTATTTGATTTAGGTGCATAAAAGCACATTTTATGTAAATTGTGCTCTTAGAATTAGTCTATTATATCAAATTAAAAGCATTTTTATTCCAATTGTGCTACTTTTGAGTTGTTTTCAGTTTTGTTACAAATGGAGCTACAAGCTGCTGAACTTTAAGAAATTCATTGCTGCTTTTGGGGTTTGTTTTTTTTTTTTTTTGCCAATTTATAAGACAAACCATTGAGAAAGGAAGAACTCAACCACACTATTAAAAAAAAAAACAAAGAGCTATTATGTTGTCTGGAGTTGGGTTCTTTACAGTAAGGGAGAGAGACAAAAAGCGCTCATTTGCAGAAAAGGAGTTAAGAGGAAGAAAGAAAACTCTCACTTCTTCCGGGCTCCCCAATGGGCTGAACAAATGCCTGCCACGTAGCACACAATCGTCTAGCAGTTTCCAGTGCTTTGTGCTTTTGGTGATTTTTAAAAGAATTTTTATCATTATGCACAGAATTCTAAAATCCTTAATTTTTTAAATCCTTGCTATTATGAAATCTGTATCGTCATAGTCACATATCACCCCGCTCCAGCACGGAGCTTTGTCGACCTATGAGCCTGGACCAGAAGCGGCACCGCGTGTCCCAAAGGTAGTATCCTGCCCCCAGGTAGGCTCCCTTCTGTGTTAAAAATATCCTGAATGTGAAATTGGGAGATTTCACACTAAAGTCTGGAATTCTGGCTTTTCTTTAAAAACTAGAACATCTAGCAACAGTGGGGCTGCCTCCGCGTCCACAGCAACAATCAGCAGAGCCTGAGGGGGAGCCGCCCCTCTTGTACTTCTTTTTCTGTTTTTAATCATCCGCACCCCAAGACATTTTTTCGTTGCTTTTAGAGAGAGAGGAAGGGAGGGAGAGCTCCCATCACTCCTGGACTGGAGATTGTTCACACCCGGGCCGGGCATCAAACCAGCAACCTAGGTATGTGCCCTGACCAAGAATCGAATCCACAGCCCTTCGGTGATGGGATGATGCTCCAACCAACTGGACCGCATTGGCCGGGGCTCTTGCCCTTCTCATAGTACAGTAGAGGTTCTTGGGTATTTGGTCTTCGGGCTCTTTTATCTTTTATCCTTCTTAGCAAAGAGTTTCTGCTTCTGTGTGTTATATCTGTAAATATTTACTATATTAAAACTTAAAACTAAAAAGTGTTACAGTATGAAGGCATTTCAGGTTAACCTCAGTAATAGATTTTTATGAAAAATTACTATTTTTCCAAAACAAATAAAAGGGTTATGTGAAGAATGGCATTGTTTTACATTTTTTAAAATTTCTTTAATGTCTGACTTCATAGAATCATCTGGATTCTCATATCTGTTTATGCATTCAGTCCATTGTGATAGGTTGTTTTGGTTAAAACAAAAAATGGGCTTCACACAGTAGGATAAGTAGTTGGAAACTGGACAAACGTCTGCATGGCCTTTTCATACAACCCTCTGACACTACACTCAAACTCAGCACATAGCAACTTTTTAAAGGTTGGCTGTAATGTGGAAGCGGAAACCATATCGAGGAAGTCATACTCTGTTGCGTTAAAATCCACTGGTCTGTCTTACACTTGAACGTATCTTCCATCCACCTGCGAGCTTCGATGCATTGGTCATTTGGAAAATATTGGCTCACTGGGTTATGCAGATCTTCAAACGCTGACACGTTTCACTGTATAACGTCAAAAAAATCACATTTGTTTTCAATGTGATCACATCCGAAAAGTCTTTAAAATATTAGCACACTACCAAATTCATGGTGGAGGATGTAAGTTTTTCTAAATTCTCATATAGATTAAAAGTTCCAACTTCATCTTTGGCAACAAATTCTGACAGTTGTATTCCCTGAAGTGACAAGCTAACTTCATTTATTTTTGAGGAAATATCTGCCAGATACCCAAGTTTGAATGACTGTAGTTTGAAAAAATGGTGTTCCAGGAGAAAAAAGAAAATAAAAAGGCGACTAGTTTAACTTGCAACTCAAAACAATTGCATGACTGCTTTTCCTTAAGACAGCACTGTATTTCAAAGTGCAGAAGAACTTTCTGTGGGCTTCCCATCTTTTCCCGCAGTATATTAATAAGATGTGTACTCAACGAGGGTTGAAATTTAATAAAACTAGTAATTTTGACTGTTTCACCATGGACATTTTTAAGTGAAACTGGTTTGTTTGCTTTTTTTTTAATGTGGACGCATGGCGATGAAGAGTATGACAACTGGAGTATCTGGTGCCACTGCCTGAATTTGTGTTGAGTCACCATTGCTTTGGCACCATCAGCACGAATATCAATATGACGAAGCAGGAAAGTAAAATGTCTTGTATTTTATGAAAAGAATTTGACCTCATGAATCTCCTGAAAGGATCTCAAGTGTCCCCGCAAGGGTCCACAGAGGACATTTGAGAACTGCTATAGTAAAAAAAATATTTCTCTCTGTCCATGTCTGTATCAAAAGTAGGAAAATAAAAGATGCTTTCAGAGGGTAACACATTCTCAGAAATTAGAAGCGAGCATCCAGCCTGCATCACTAGTTTAAGCTTCCTGTCTGGTCCCTGGAGCCTCCGAGTTTGCAGTAATGGCCTAAGCACGTGCCACAATGGCCACCGTCACCCCATCCACCCTGCTTCCCCAACCCCCAGTGATCTCGCTTCAAGTTGTCACCAGCCCTTCTCTCCTTGTCTGTATGAATGATGGCAGTTTGCACTCTGATGGCCCAAGGGAGACAAAGTTTGGAAGATGAAGGAGAGTTTCTGGAGGCACCAAACACAGAGTTAGCCTAGTCTCTCTGTTTTGCCTACAAGAGAATAGTAAGGAATATGACTATTAGTTTTTATTAAACCTTTAATTATTTAACATGTATTAATCCAGTACTATGTCCTTAATCCTTCCAATTGTCCTGTTGTGTTAACTGCATTTCACTTGGACTCTTAAGAGTTTGCACACTGCCAGCTAATGAAAGGAGGGGGCACTGAACCCCAGAACTCCATGACTCCCAAGTCCCTCGGCTTCAGTCAGTCTGAAAATTCTGACATTAGTAATTGGGATTCAAAATGGCATGGCATTTATAAAAATTATGTATAATTTTTTCTACTGATGATAGTCATATAAAAGGAACAGGTTATAGACAATAGTAAATGGTGCTGGTAATAGAGATCACTATCTGAGTTTCCATGTGTTGTGACAAAAATGAGAACATTATCATTTTTTATTCAACAACATCAATGTATCAATACAAGGCTAACTTTTGGGGCTAGGCAGTGATGAGAAACAAGGGGCTCTGTGTGCCAGTCCTCAGTCTAAGCTTTCTTTTTTTACATATTTCATCTGATTCATTTCAACAAATGAAATTACTTCTATTATATGAAGAAATAAAGGCCCAGAAAAGTATATAATTTTGTCCAAGATCTCATTTTTTAGGACAGGAGTCAGAATCCAATCCCAGGTCTGTCTGCCTTCAAAGCTCTAGTTATGACAAGTCAAGCTGTGTCCCAGCTCAGCGCCAACATTGTGCCCACCGAGTCGCTGCGGCGCAAACCCCCTGCCGTGGAGACGAGGGTGGGTGAGCACCGTTACACCTACAGGGCGCAAAGCAAGTCTGAGGCCCTGTTTTACTGCTTGAAGGAACAATTAATCGGGGCAGAGTGAGCTGGGAGTAACCGAAGGTGAAGAAATCAGATCCAAAGTCAGTAGTCAGGGAGAATGCAGACGCAGCCCTGGCTCCAGGGTCTTCTCCCTAGCCTGCCAGTTTACTAGCACGCTAGTGAATTCTTGTTTCTAACGCAGGTTCCCCTGGGAGTGTTAAGTGTTAATTCACTTTGTGCGTGTGTGTGTGAGTATGAAATCACAGCAATGACTAGCTCAAGTAGCTGCACCAAAGAAATTCAACTGTTTTGATCAGGGCAATAAAAAGGGAGGAATAAATTGCAGCCCTGGCTCTTTGGGGAATAAAATCAAGAAAGAAAATTACAGCCATGCTAGCTATTTCTATGTCCTATGTTATTTAACCCTCTCGACACCTGGCCAGGTGATTTTATTAGCTCTCTTTTCAGATGGAGACACTCCAGGTGAGAGAGAATAAGTCACCCACTCAAGTGTGTGGATCACAAAGCCCCTCCTATCTCCTCCAGACCAGCAGCTGGCAAACTCTAGCCCACGGACCAAACCCTGCTCACTGCCTTTCTTTGTAAATAGTCTTACTGGACCACAGCCACACTCATTCCTTTACATACTGTCTCCAGTTGCTTCCGTGATGGAGCAGCCTCCCTGAATAGTTGCCACAGAGACTGTATGGCTTGCAAAGTCAAAAATGCTTAATATCTGGTTGCGGAAAAAGTTTATCAACCTCTGCTCTAGAGTAGGTTTCTCAGCTGTTGTGCTATTTTCTCACATTAAATCTTATCAGGATCCCCAACATACATGCAAAACCAATAAAAAGCCAAATAATGTTAGTACTGCATTTTATACATTCCAAGTTATAGAACATTTACTTATTGGAAATTCAATCAATAATTTCATAAATTCAAATTTATACAACATTTACTTATTGGGAAACTTTCCGTTACTTTTGGGTAACACAAAATTTTTAAATAAGAACTTTTTAGAGCTAAGTTGCAGTCTTATACCAGCACTGATGTACAATTTATACTTCTGGGGTTTTTTTTCCAGGATATCTTAAACTGACCCAGAAGCTTAAAGAGAAGCATTAGCAATAATTTGCTTTCCAACTCAAATCTCCAACATCACCATTTCCACTCATAAAATTCAGACACACAAACAGTGAACAATCTGTAAATGTTGTTAAAGAAAGACATGAAAGAATTATTACAGTGTGATAGTTCACTTTCACTTATTGAACAATACAATTAATTCAGTAAGCCTCCCCGCTTGTCCATAACGTGCTTGGCGCTGGCTGGGCCCTGCGAATAAGATTCACGGAGCCTGGCCTCAGGGACTTGTGATCTGGTAAGGGAAGCGGACAAGCCAGAGCTTGTCTGGATCCACCTGAGCAGGAGGGCACATGCTACCGCCCTGCCCTTGGATCTCCAAGTTCAAGTAAACCTGTCCACTCGCAAGATGGCAGCAAGAAGGTAGGAGACGGAGAAATGTGGACCAAAAGACACCAAAGATACATGCTTTTCACTTCGCGTTTTCTCCTTTGACCTAAAGAAATGGAAAGGAGAACAACAGCAAATGCCTCATAGGTTGCCCACTCTTCTAAATTATGCTTGTATATTATCTCATTTAACCCTCATAACCACCCTGAAGCAAGAACTAGTTTCACCGTCTTATAAACGAGAAAACGGAAACTCCGGTCACTAATTGAGGGGCCAGAATTCAAAGCCCATCTTTTTTTCTCAACCGTACAGCTCAGGTTTTTCCATTCCGTACATGGTATGACCACCAGGGCTCAGGTATGAGCAGACTTAAGTCAGATAACAGAAGCAGTGTGGAAAATTACCCATCTCGGCCTGAACTAATTTAGATAAATCACTTGGAAAACTAATCCAATCACATTCAGTTCAGCTCTGGCTGGCCAGTAAAGTAGGGCCAACTTACCCTCTCCGCCCTAACGGGGGAAAAGAGAGAAAAAGGAAATAAAGGGAAAGCTTTGTTCTGGCATTGGCCTAGAAGGAAGGACCAGCAAGTGTAATCCTGGTAATATTTTCACATCTTTAAAGCGCTTTTCTCCCGTTCTGAGTTATACAACTTTTGCCCTGGTCCCAGTTTGTAACCATCTGCGAGGAGGCAGATTAGAATTTACCCATGAAGGAATGCAAAGACATATGTAAAATAATTTGCAACTTCTGCCATTGAGAAATAATATTATGTAGCAAGTTAATATCTTGAATGACACCCATCCTTAGGTCTGCCTCTAAGATGACAAGGGGAACTCCGGAGGACCCGATTCACTGACTCTCCCACAGTATAGTCATCGCTTTTGGTTGCGTATGGTGTGCACGGCACACAGGCATAGAGCCCACAGCTTCGTGTATCTGGTAACCATGTCTGATGTTAGCAATCAAGTGCTTTGTCATAACAACCATGATACAGCCATTTTCTGACAAGTGAAGAATAAAGTATCTTGACAGAGAGTCACCTTTTTCTAATATTCACAAAGGTGCTATAAGGACTAGCAGCATCCAATGCACTGAAAATCCCCTTTCTTTCTATGTTTCTTCAGCTTTGTAGTAGTTAGCCGTGGCCGCAAAGATGCTATAGAACAAACAACTCAAAAAACTGCAGTGACTAACAACAACCAGGCTGCTATTGCAGATCACAGAGAAAAAGAAAAGAGAAACATTTATTTATTTTTCATGGGTCTACAAGGTTGGCGGTGACCTGGACTCAGCGGGATTCGGGCCAGCTGCAGGTCAGGTTTTAGTTCTTCTCTATGTGCCACTCACCCTGCGAGCCAGGCAAAATCAGCTACAGCTACCTACGGCGTGTTGTTCTTCTCATAGCGGACGGCATGGACTCCAGCGCTCAACCAAACCACAAAAGTGAATTTAAAACCTCTGATCATGTCACATTCGCTCACCTCCCATTGACCAAAGCAAGCCTCCTAGCCAAGTACATCAGAGGGGTAGGAAGTATATACTCCCCCAGTGGAGGAGGAGAAGGGAGAGTGAATTTTTGCTAACTAGTAACATAACCCGCCACCGACAGACCTACTAATGGCACAGTAGTAGAAGGATGTGTTATAGAGAAAGCCCACCCGTATTACAGCTCAGGGAATATTAGAAATTATTTCCACACCGACACAAGCCATTTCCCATACACCACTGGTTCCTGCACACCGGGTTTTTCACATTGTTTTAAAAGAGATCAGTCTGCTTAGCTTTCACCTTTTTGTAGATTAGTGTAACAGATCATGGGCCAGAAAACCAAACACTGTCTATAAAGGGTCTAAAAGTAAATATTTTTGGCTTTGCAGGCCCTACGGTCTCTGGTGCGACTACTCAATTCCGCCACTACAGTGCGAAAGCAGCCATGGGCAACAAATACTCGGACAAATTGGTGTGGCTGTGTTCCAGTAAAAAATGTATTTACAAAAATAGGCCGAGGGCCAGATTTGGTCCATGAGTCAGAATCTGCCAATTTCTATAATAAATGAAACTGTAAAGGATATGTCTCTTGTTTTGGTTAACGATGGCTGCACAATATACCACCCCAAATCCTAGTGGCTTAAAACAACAGCTATTTTAGTGTCTCTCATGCTTCTGTGTCTTGGTCGGGCCCAGACTGGTGCTACTTCTGCTCCGTGTGATGTTGGCTACGTCTGCAGCATCTGAGGCATCAGCTGGGCTGGAACATTCAAGATGGTTCACTCCCCCGTCTGGCCCCTTGGCAGGGTTGACCAGAAGGCTGGACTCCGCTGGACCATGTAAAAATCTAAGTCCCAGCTGCTGTGTTTCTCTTCTGTCTTACCACATGGCAACTCAGGACCCCCCAAAGTACAGAAGGGGAAACTACCTCACCTTTTTTAAAGTTTGGGCCCAGCACTGTCATTTCTGCCACATTCTACTGGTACAGCACCAACTCCTTCATTTGTCACATAGGACCAGGTCATGTGTGCCCCAACTGACCTATGTCAGAATGTTCATAGAATGTCCTTTCTTACTTCCGACCTTCAGACGAGATGGAATTACTTTTAATGCTTTACATTCAAACTGCTGAGCCGAGTTCTCACCCTACAAGGCAGCAGCAAAACATTCTGCTCCAAGGACTTCTCTCCCAGAAAACGATGCCACAGTCCAATGGCAGATGATATTAATTAAGATAACTTAGTCGAAACACCCGGGTTGACCAAGCCCAGTTATGTCTAGCATGGCTTGAGACAGTCTAGGCATCCCCTATCAGGGGTGTCCAACCTTTTGTCATCTCTGCACCACACCGGAAGAAGAAGAGTTGTCTTGGGCCACACGTTAAACACATTGCAATATGTAATCACAAAAAAATCTCATGAGGTTTTAAAGAAATTTATGGTTTTGTGTTGGGCCGCATTCACAGCCATCCTGGGCTGCATGCAGCCCACGGGCCGCAGGTTGGACACCCCTGCAAATGGACCGAGTGTCAGTGGGTCTCTTCTCCCAAAAGACCCAGCTCTATCCCAAACACCTGGCTCCATGTGCCATGTGGGCAGCCTGACACAACAGAGCTTGGAAGTGACAAGGGGAGGGAGGAGCGAAAAAAAGCACAGAGCTCTCTGAGGCCCGTGCACAGCGTTAACCCAGTGCAATTCTCACCGATATAGCACACCCCCAGAAATAAGCCCCCTCCTTCTCCATCCCGAAAACTTGAAAAATCACCCTTTGAGATTTGATAATGGAACACCCACCCTTCTAAGGCCAAAATGTGATTCTGACCATGGTAGGCACAGTCGGCAAATGATAAACGTCTCCTACACTGGCCTGTGCCTACTTCTATCAATGCGCTCACTCTCTCCCTCTCAATCTTTACCATCTGCCCCTCCGTGAAACATAAGCATTCCGTACTCATCGTAAGTCCTATAAATAACCACACCGACTTTTGCCCCAAGCTCCACCATCTATGCACAGACACCTTATCTACCACCACTCCCTGCTATCCTGGCCGCCTCCACCTGTGCTGTCCCTCATGCCTACTCATCTCAGCCTCGAACCCAAGCCAGGTAGCCAGAGAAGGCAATGAAAGAAACATGAGATTATCGCACGCATCTTTTCCAGCTCCAAAACCTGAAACGGTATTAAGGAGGTGACCCAGAAGAGAAGTCACAGTCATCAGGCCTTAAGTGTGAATATCTCAGAATATACCTCTGTTCTTTCACTGAGGGAAATGGGGGCTGCCCTGTTCCAGCCCATGTTACATGGGAGGCCCGAGGGATGGTAGATGGGGGACAGACCCCATCCAGACCATGGACCTTTAATCCAGCCTGAGACACCCCTACACTGTGAACCTTCAGGACCATAAATCTGAGCTACCAACACCCAGCAGAGCTCACAGCAGTCACCCTGGAACCAACTCACTCTAATCTCATTCTGATCTGCCTCTTGTCTGGTTGCTGACGTGTGGGTCTTCTCCCACTTCTGGTTCTGTTAGCTTGGCAGATGTATGTATTCCTGTGGTCTCTCAACTCCCTTCCAGAGGCACTGGCTGGGTCTTGTGCACCAGCTCTCATGTTTTCTACTCTCAGCATAGTGTCTCCCAAACTGCCTGCAAGGGCACGACGCAGCTCATTCACAGGGGTCTTTATGGGGTGGGGGCAGGAATTCACAAAGGTCAGGACTTGTATCCTCAGTGCATGGCCCATGTCAGGGACTCAGCAATGATTGTTGAATGACTGAGTGATGCACACAGACCTTGACGTCATAAGCAATTTTCCCATCGCACCCAGACAACTGTTCCACAATAAGCCATTTCTAAATGAGTTTGTGTAAAGTGCTGAAGTGATACCCGGTGCAAGACTAGCCAGACTGAGGAGACAAAGCATCTTTGAGAAATGAAATTAATTGTTTCCAAAGGGAGCAGGAAGTAGGAGGTTGGGAGAGGGTGGGAAATTTCATATAAATGTCCAAAGGACAGGGACTTGAAAGTAAGCTAAAGGAACTTTCAAGTTCTAAATTTGTTAAATGCCTTCTAACATCGTGGCTTAGCAATGTGTGATAGGCACTCAAAATTGGGGTTTGGTTACGTACAAAGGAAAGCTCTGAAAGAGAAAAACAATAAATCAAATGCATACATCGAGAGGATCTGGGCTTTTTAGAAGTCACTGCACTATATTCTCTGAGGGTGATTTTAGACTAGACCTTGACAGAGTGAGATTGTGAGTACAAAAGTGAGCTTTTGTCAATCAGAAAGCACTTCTGCTGAAATAAGTTTCTCAAAATAACCAAGGGGAATTTCAAAGATCTAGTTTATATTCTCTGTGTCTGTGGGACCATTTCTTTGGGATTCAAGAAACCAGAAGGATTTTGAGATCTTGAAATAGCCATATAAAACGGTGCTTTGTATGAGTCTCACAGTACTTGGTGCCCCCGCCACAGCCACTTTATTTCCGTCCATTCACTCCACCAGATTCTGTTGTCCACCAGCCCCCAAGCCCCTAAGCCCCCAACCCTTGCAAGGTCACCAGCTTCCTAGGGAGGAGAGGGTTATATTATGTCGTGTCTGTCTGCCCTGAATCTCAGGAGCACAGCAGAAGGGGGTGAGGGTATGTCACTGGATGAAGAAGCTCTACAACCAGGGTACTCCCACCCCTGGAAGGACAAAAATCTGTGAGGTCACATAAACGTGTTCCTCTAACCAAGAAAGGGGTTTCCTCTGCAAGTATCTGGGCTGAAAGAAGATTTTGTTCAAATTAATTACTTCTACTTACCAAGTACTCTGTGTGTGTATGATCTTAATTCTACCATTTTCATCAACAAGATCGTTTAATTCCACTGTTTTACCCCAACCGTGTTTCGACCCTGCCGTTCTCAGAAATTTGGCCATCACCAGAACGGCTGTAAGTCTCCTCGGTTACGGGTGCCACATGTGTGGGCACATGCTCTCCGATTCCCGTGCCCGAGACAGTCTGCGTGTGCCCGTGCACACACCCATGTGCTGGAGTGCCTCTCGTCTGTGAGTGGTGCATTTCTCTTTCCGTGTGTCTCCGTCTCCCTCTCTATGTACGACTGCCTCTGCAAACTCTCTAACTCCTCTAAGTCTGTGTCTTTGTCTCTGCACTTTTCTGTCGCTGTATTTCTGTTTTTACATACCCCTCTCTGTCTCACGGCTCCCTCTCACCCTGCACTGCACTCTGTCTCCCTGTCTCAATCTCTGTTTCCTTTCCCTCCTCTTCTGTGTCTCTTTGAACCTGATGCAAATGAAAACCATTTGATAAAAAATGGAAAAATACAAAAAAGTATGTATCATGTTAGCTAGAGTATTAATCAAGAAATTAAATTGAATTAATGGAATTGCTTAAGAAAAATGCATTTTCAACAGAAAACAATTAATATTGGTATGGTTCAATTAAAATTCTTGCATTCACAATGTCCTTGAAGGAAAATGTCAAGGTAAAAATAATCTGGCCCCAAAACTATGAGGCTCGGGGCACCTGCAGCCTGCTTGGTCCATTCCAGCAGCTCCCTGGACTATGACCGACTCCAGACACGGTGAAAGAGGACTCCACGGGGACAAAAGATCATTGTGGCACACCTAAGATCAGGACCCAGCCCACCACACCCCTTTCCGACGAGGCTGCAAGTCCCAGTACTTACAGCTCTGCTGCAAGCAAAGAAAGACTTCGCTCAGAGCCCTGGGAGGCCCTGCCCAGGCAGGGACAGCAATCCGGGAGGGTGTTGGTTTGCTTCTTCTTGCTTTCTTTTTTTTCTTTCTTTTTTTTTCAGGTGTAACTCATTGTCTTTTTTTTTTCATTTTTTTTCATTTTAGTTTATTCAGTACAGTTTCTATCCTTTATTCCCATTCCAGCCCGCCCACCCATCCCTCCCCTACTCCCTCCCCTTTCCAACACCCCTAGTTTTGTCCATGTGTCCTCTATATTTGTTCCTGTAAACCCTTCCCTTCTCCCCTGAAATTCTCCTGAAATTCCCTCCCCTCTCCCCTCTGGTCACTATCAACCTGTCCTCTATTTCAGTGTCTTTTGTTATATTTTACTTGTTTCTTTGTTTTGTTGTTTAAGTTCCTGTTAAAGGCAAGATCACATGGTATTTGTCTTTCACTGCCTGACTTATTTCCCTTAGCATAATGCTTTCCAGCTCCATCCATGCTGTTCTTGCTTTCTTTCTTGTGCTGAAAGCCAACAGAGAAAGAGAATCAGTCCTGGAAATACTTGGATCTCACTCAGCCTTTTTAGAAAGCCTACCACCTCACGCTGGCTGGTGTGGCTCAGTGGTTGACTGCCGGCCTGTGAATCAAAGAGTCGCTGGTTCGATTCCCAGTCTAGGGCACATGCCTGGGTTGCGGGCCAGGTACGCAGTAGGGGGTACATGAGAGGCAACCACACATTGATGTTTCTTTCCCTCTCTTCTTCTCTCCCTTCCCTTCTCTAAAAAAATAAATAAATAAACTCTTTTTTAAAAAATGCCTACCACCTATGTCTTCCTTGGTTCTCTATTTGTTCAGGGTCTCTTCTCCCAGCAACTCAGTTCCACACCTACCCTTGCACACGCAGACCCCCACACACAAACCCCGTATACCAACATGCTTGATTAGGTTCCTTCCGTCTTTCTGTTCTTCTCCTGGTGAATAATAGTTTTTAACATTTATTAAAAGCTAGCCATGTGCCAAGCGCTATTTTGAACACCTTCCAGGTTTTAGTTCACTTACCTCTCGCAACATTTTATGAGAGGACTATCATCATCTCTAATGCCGCAGAGGAAGAAACTGAGGCACAGGCAGCTTAAGTAACATATGGAAATTCCCACAGTCAGCAAGGGGAAAAGCCCAGACCCAGCCTCCGGCCCCTGCACCACAAACCACTGTGCATATTGCCTGAAGATGAGTGCTGATGATTAGCAGACAGCGGGAGAGAAAACTGCGTGCCCTCTTTATTCTCTGATGCGCTCCCGGACCCAAAAGACAAGAAGCCTCCCCCAAGATCAGACAGTTTCCGTATACTGAGCAGCACAGAAAATCTGGGGTCACCTGGAAGGGGGACTGACTTCTCTGAATTCGGGGAGGAAATCACATGTTCCCTGACTTTTTACTTCAAGAATAAGCAAGAAAATGTTTCCCCTTTCTCTCTCGCTGAATACAATTTATCTTTATCAAACCAGAAAAGAATGTAACTCCAGCTGGAAGTTTCTCGCCAAGCCTCGGGAGATGAAAGTACAGTAATGTAGATACACAAAGAGGTTCCTTTTTCTCCGGGAGGAGCCGGTTTCGTGTGATCCTTTCACAGACGTGAAAAACAAGACATTGTGTTTATGTGGAGCACACACCTGCGTCACAAAAAAGCAGAGCGTGCTTGTCCACGGGGACGGCCTACATCCTGCCCGGTCTGCGTTTGGGCCAGCCCAGGTTCTCCATGAGGGCGGGAAACCTGCTTTTTAAGCACCTGAAGCACAGACCTATTGGCCAATTTAGGCTCAAAGCCACTGCATTTATTACCTGTCCTAAACAGGAACCCAACCCATATTTTTTACTCAGCTAAAGAAAGGGAACACTGAACATTTAGTAAACACAACTATTGATGGTACCTGGCTTTGTGTCTAGTAAAACCCAGCCTCTGCATTGAAAAGTCTGACCTTGAAAAGCTGGTTAAAATGGATGATGTGTGGGCTGCTGGCTGGAGAGCCAGCCGGGAAGTAGGTCAGTGAAGCTGTAGGCTGGCTTCTGTCACTCCCAGCCAGAGCCTGCGCGACTCGGGAGGGGAAAAAAATGCTCCGAGACGGAGTAAGACACTGTGTGTGGTTCCAGGCAGCACGTGGTATTGACAGAAACACCACCACCGAATGAAATCGTCGGAGGAAGCTATCAGCCCCTGCCACATCTGGGAGGCTGTTTTCTGCTTCTTTAATTAATTAGGGGTTGTCTTGTTGTGTTTATTTTTTTCAATTACAGAAATAAACTTTGTTGTCCACTCCCCCCTGGACCTCACCATACCATCACCTCTTATAGGCTGCCGGCCGACACTTCGTGGCCCTGGCGGGGCCGACAGACAGGAGGGCTAGGGAGGAAGGCCGGATCTCTGAGGGACTTTGGACAGCAGCTCTCTGTAATGGAAGTTGAGCTCTGGACCATGCCCCCCAGCCCTGACCCACCTCCCTTGCATGGTTCAAGGGCACAGCTTCTAGAACCAGACTTTCCGGTTTTCAACCCTCCGGGCTCACTGTTAGCCGTGTGGCCTTGGTCCCCTATCCTAACCTTTCTTTCTCTCATTTTCCTCACCTTCCCAATAGGAACAATAATGGTACATGCCTTGTGGGGTCATTGCACCGTGCATCCATCAGAACCCCAGAAGGAAACAGTGCACTCAACTTTGGACAATGCAAGGATTTTCTAGAACTATCTACAAGGAAGCGTGGCAGGCATAGCAACATGAGGGAGAGCACAGTTGCCCCAAAGCTAGCAACAGTCACTGTCACACCTAGGTCATTCACACCCAGCAGAAACGCACGCATCTGTACCCCAAGAAAGCGGGAGCTCTGTGCAGAGGGATGCCCGAGGCGAGTCGGGAGCTTCCATGCACAGATACAGCCACTGGCAGCGACTGACAACCAGGGAGCCGCGTGAACACATGCACTGACCTCACTCTGCTCGCTTCCCTGATGGCCTCCATTTTCCCCATTGACTGAAACTAGAAGAAACCAGAGGGCAAGGGAGCCCCTACATACATTCCTCATGGGGCACCAAGCAGGGCGGGGAAGGTGGAGAGTGAATCTGCATGGGGCAAAGGGACGCAGCTGAGCACCGAGAATTCGACGAGGCGATGGAGCACAGCGCCCAGAGCACACGCCGAGTACATTTGAACAGCTGACTCCCTGTGCGCAATTTGCATGACGCAAATTGCATGACGTGTGCAACACAGCGCAAATTGCAGGTGCTTTGTAACTGAGGTTAGGTGTCCGGTGAAGCCATTGCTTCCTTCCTGCCCTGTCCCAAGGATGCTCCCACATTCCTCCTGAACACACGGCTTCACACCTATTTGGTCCTAAGAGGCAGCACAATCCCAAAGTGGGGAGAAGTTGGTCTGCGCTCCTTCGGGGCCCCACAAGCCTCTGGTGACCCCATCTATCCTTAGCACCTCCCTAACCGGTTTCAAAAGTTGGGAGATATAATACTTTTAACAACACTTTATACATACATCGAGCATATAGAACAGTTCAGATCAGGTAGTTCTGCTAAAGTCGTGTCACATCCCCTGGACTGGGCTCTGTCAGCTTGCACCCCACGTGACAGCAGAAGCTCCTCAGTGGAAGCCAAGGGCTCCGAAGGTCACTGTTGGGAGACCCCTGAACTACAGTACCCCACAATGTTCCTCTTGGCGTTCCCAGTCCCTCTCCATGTGCGGAACCAGAGGCCCTCAACCAGCTAATCACCATCAACAAGGGAACTTTGAACCCTTACTTTCGAACAGTGCTTAACTGAGCATGAAGTTCTTTCATACGTAATATAGTATTCTATCCCCAGAACGAGCTTGTGCTTCCCCAACTTCACACCGAGGTGAACAGCACAGCCAAGGGCTGAAACTCATTTCTTTTTAAACACAGAAACTACTGGCCCCACACCAACAGCCACCCAGAGACCACAAGCCAGAGACCAGCAGATTGGGTTGGGATGTCTTAAATGATTTATGATTATTATCACCATCATTATTATTTATGAGTTACCAACAGTTTTTCTTCTCAACACTCTCTAAACTCAGTGTCTGCATTTGCTTGTGCAGGGTGTGCCCCCTCCCCTCCAACGCCGCACCACCCCCCAGGAGGAAGCCTTGTGCCCGTCTCCTGCCTAGCCCGACCCCGATGCCCAGTCCAGCATCTGACACCCAAAACGCACACAGCACTTAGTTCTTAAATGAAAAGCTGAATCTCCTGGCCCCGCTCTTTTAGGTTGTTTACTCTAGCTAGGTTTCAAGGCTCCCAAAGCTAAAAATAACCAAGTTTTGAATCAGCAGCTGGCAAATGTCCAGGTTATTTTTATCTTCGAAGGTCAGGGAGGAAGAGCGGGCCAGACCTGGAAGGAACAAACTGCCTCACAGTGCACCCCCGCTCGGCACATGCTAAAGACCCATGTGCAGCGGGTACCGGCGAAGGCTGGCTCTCCTCCTCCATTTTCCCAGGAGTCCCAGGTCTGAGCAGCCCACAGTTTCAGGAAGTTTATGATTCTTTCCCACGAGACTGTGGGCTCTTAAGGAACTGGACTCTGTCTTACTCTATTTCCCTAGGAATTAAAAGGGTGCCTGGATCAGACAAGGCCCCAAATAACGGTTGGAGGAACGTTTGTGATGGATTAGCAATGCAAGCCTGAGCGCCAGAGTCTGGAATCGCAGGACTAGACAGTATTTATTTCAGTGACCTCTAAAACTGCTCCATCCAACGTGGTAGCCAATAGCTACGTGTGACAATTTAAACAAATTGAAGTTAGAGAGAGTTGAAATGTGTATTCCTCAGTCAAGCTCCCACCTTTTCTAGGGCTCCACGGCACGTGTGGTTACTGCATTGGAAAGGGCAGATAAAGAGCATTTCCATCATCACTGCAAGTCCTCTTGGACAGCCCCGAAACGTCTTACGGCGAGAGAACTGAGTCTCAGAGACAGAAAGTAGCTCCCCAGAGTCGCTCGATGAGTGAGAAACAGAAACGGGACCAAGAACCTAAGACTCCTCATTCCTACGCTGCGTTTTCAACAATTACGCTGAATTCACACACTGTGAGGGCCTCCCGTACAAAAGCCACTAAGTGTTCTCCTCCCTCCAGTCATCACAGGTAAGAAATCCTAGGTGCACAGCACAGGGAATAAACACTGGACCCAGCAAGAAAGGATGGGAAACCGCAGCTTCCCACGGAAAGCTGGAGGCCAAGGGATCTGAGGCGTGCCCAAGTGTGGGGCGCCTTCTTCTTAAAGCCTTTCAAAATTGTTTTCATTTCAATGTTGGAGGTTAATACCCAAGATGGACGCTCTTTTTGAAGAGTTCCTTTTGATTTTAATTTCTTAAAGTCCTCATTTGAACTCAGCTTTTTGTTTATGTTATACCCATCCCACAATTTTTCTTTCTTTCCAGGTAACTTGATCCTCAAAAATGTACAGAATCTATCCAGTCCCACTGCTTTTAATTAAACGTCAACTCGTCTTTTCAACTGGGCCATTAGGACTTTACATGGCCTTTTCTACATGTATGCATTTTTTTCCTGAAATTACACCAAATTAAGTTTTCAAAAATGTATTTCTTTTCTTAATCTTTAAATAGCTAGGATTGAATTTTGGCAAAATCTCAAAAAAATAAAAAAGAAAAACCCTATACAAGGGAAGTCAGCTCCACCAGTTTCTCTCCCGACGAGAAGCAGAGCTCACGCCACAGGCCAGGGTCTGCCTGCACAGACGGACCTCAGGGCCCTTAACATCCACCTGAGGCCCATAAACCCCGGGACGGGTGTGGATTCCACCTCCAAAAGAAGTCTACACATCCTGTGGTAGAAACAGTGCATTTGCACCTTTGTTTTTGTGAAAACAACACCGTGAGAAGCAGGATACAAAGGGACAAGCGTCTGTAATGCATGGCCCGGGCTCCCGGTGGAAACATTTGGCCCGAGCAGACACACCGGCCCAGGATGGCAAGTCAGGCCCTGGGAGCCAGGCCGGTCAGTAGCGGGCCTGGACGTTGGGTAGACGGAGGTGGGGGGACTCAAGCTCCCAAAGATCTAATTAGAGTTCAGAGGACTTCAGAACCTATAGAGGAAACCCCTCCTGATGGACAAATGGAGCGGGGAGAGAGACTATTTAGGAAAATTCCACCAATGAATCATATTTTTTTCTGGTATGTCTCCTAGGGTTTCTAAAGATTTCATTATCCTCATAAGTGAAATTCTTCAAATTACTGAAAGAAGGTGCTTATTGAAACCTATAGCTCTCCATCCCTTGGCAGGCTTTGATTTGAAATATTCAAAGCACATCCAACAGCCTCTTCTTCCCTGAAGACAGGGGCTTTAATGTTTAAAAAAAAAGAAAGAAAGAAAAGAAAAAAAAAAACAGATCCCCTTACACGAGCCAGCTCCCTCCTCTTAAAGAAAAATGTTACCTAAAAATTAAAGTACTGGAGCCAAAATACAGTCGGAACCTTTAAAATGTGAGTCAAGCTCTTTGTTCCTAATGAACAAAGAAACACAACTCCCATCCCCCGGAGTCCTGTGTGCTCAGCAAGGGCTGGGATGCAAGCTAGACGACCCTCTTTGTACTACAAACGAGGAAACTGAGGTCCAGAGATTAAAGAACCTTCCCAGCTGTGGGCTGAACCCATACTTGGGCCAGGGGTCCTGAGTCCTGAACTTTTTGCACAAAAGACAAAAAAAAAATCATGCAATTACTTAGAGTAAGGACGGGACTGTTTAAAGACAGGGAAGGAACACAGGCTCCTTCCCCTCCCAGCTCAGCTGTAGGGTCTGTACAACCGGGGCCAGCTCGGGACAAAAACACAAACTACTTGGAGAAGTAGCACAGCGATGTACTGGAAAGACGTACTGGAAAGAGCACCAACCCTTCATTTTACATGACTGGTGGAAATAAAAGTCCCCGCCTGCCTCACGGGGTGTGCAAATACAGTGACGCACGCGAAAACTTTCTGAAATTGTATGGTACTATGAAAACGGAAGTGAGCTTGATTCAAGTGCATTTTGCACACAGGTTAGGGCACGCAGCCTCCCCTGGGGACATCCCTTTGTGCCTTTGTAATGGTTGCTTCTATAGGCAGTGTCCCTGCCCCGTCTCCCTGTGTCCATCCATTAGGGACAGCTATGGTGGGGGTCTGGTTGACATTGCCCATGAGGGAACTCGATCACCTTCCTCCCAATTCACTCCTGCCCAGAAGAGGGAAGGATTAAAGACCACACTGCTAAACACGGTCTTTTTTTTGTTGTTGATTTTTGTCTTTGAATTGCCTGTAGCGGCGGAGAGTGTTGTGTCTTGCTGTTTCTGTGTGCCCAGTTTGGGGGCACTTTACTTCCCACACCCACACCTGCGATTCATCTTTGGAGGATGGCCCTTGGGACGCTGGAGCACTCCCCAACACACACAGCCAGGGGCACCTGGGAACTTACCTGCCTCGGGGGACCCCTGACCAATGGTGGACAGTACAAAGGTATGCAGGCCCAGCTCCCTTGGACAACTCCCAGGGTCACTTACACTGCAGAATGCCCCTCTCCGTCAGAGTAAAGCCACCTCTGGGGCCTTTGGCCTGAGATGATCCCCTTGCTCGCCTCCATCCCCTAACATGACCTGAGAGCACTTCCTGAGCAAGTGTCTTGCAGGCAAATCCTTCCCTTGGCATCGACTTCTAAGAACCAGACACAAAACTTCCATCTCCCTTTCCTACTTATGATAAGACAAGTAGGTGCGTGATCTTTTGTCTGGGAGGAGGTGCTGCCCTGGTGAGGCCCTAAGAGGGCAACTCCCCTGCAGACTTTATCACACACTTTGTCTTTTGTGTCTCCTTGGAGTACTTTTCCATCCCAGCTTATTAGAAAAGGGCTATAATCGATTGTTAATGTCAGCCATGGGAGGACGGGTTGGCCCGTGTGTGAAGTATTTGCCATCCCTGTCCTAGAGGGAGGGCCCAACGAGAGGGGATCTGCTTTTATTCTAGGTCTCAGTTGGCTTCTAGCTTAGCCCAGAGGAGACCAGATGGGTGTAGGTACTACAGCTCACTGAGACTACCCAGGACTTACCATCCAAATAGGAATGTCCCCTCTGCAGACGCCCCTTGCAAACTGTGACAGCAGTGGGGAGCTGGTGGGGGATGTGGTGTGGGGAGCTCCTAGGCCCCCAAGTACAGAGGCTGGGGAATGGGGAAGGCAGGCCACAGAGGAGCGATTTTGGTGCAAGCAAACTCTGATACCAACAGTGCAATCTGAAGTAGGGCAAACCCGAAAGTGTGCATATTGTACAAATACAGAGGCTGAAGGCAGGCACAGGGCGCGTCTGAACATCGGGTTTATAGGCAGGTAGCAAAGCTGATGTCAGGAAATGCCGAGGAGCATAGTCCACAAAGAACACGGAAGGCGTCCTCACCTGAGTCCCCTTTGTTCCTCCTCTAGTTTCACTGAGGTATAACAGACACACAGTCAAGTGCCCAAACCTTAGGTGAATAAATGAATTTTTACATTGTGACATTCCCATCACTCCAGAGGGCTCCATCACGCACCTTCCTGGTCCATCTCCCTTTGTCAAATGTAGACACAATTCTGACTTCTGTTACCACAGACCTTGCTGTTCTTGAATGCTATATAAATGGAACCCTGCGGTGTGGACTCTTCTGTCTGTTTTCTTTTGCTGCACATTACTTTTGTGAGATTTATCCATGTTGTTGCATGTAAGTAGTTTATTTCTTTTGGTTGCCATGCACTATTGCACTGTATGAGTCTATCCAATTTACACACCCATTTGGGTATTTTCCAATATTTCCTTGTTGTGAACAAAGCTGCTGTGAACATTCTTGTACGTGTGTTTTGGCGAATATGTACGCTCACTTCCCTTGGGGAGAGGCCTGGGGGTGGAATGGCTGGGTCATAGGAGAGGCATATGTTTGCCTCACAGGGGTGTCAAACTCATTTTCACTGGGGGCCACATCAGCCTCGCGGTGGCCTTCAAAGGGCTGAATGTAACTTTAGGACTGTATAAATGTAACTACTCTCTAACTAGGGGCAAGGAGCTCAGCGCTGCCGCTGGGTAGAAACAAGGTGCCAGCCAAGTAAAACAAGGTGGAGGGTCAGATTCGGCCGGCGGGCCTGCTGTTTGCCACCTGTGTTCTAGAAGGTTTGTCAAGTGATTTTCTAAAGCAACTGACCAGTTTACATTTCTATCAGCTGTGTAGGAAAGACTACTTGACCACATCCTTGCCAACTCTTGGTATTACCAGTCTTTTTCATTTTAGCCATCCTAGTGTGTGGGTAGTAGTATCTCCTGGGTTTTAATTTGCATTTCTCACCTATGCCTATTTCTCATGTAGGACTGATCTAGGTGCCCAAAAGGTGATCACCTCTCCATGGCACCTTGAAGGGGCCACTTTGCCCCTGACACACAGAGTCACTCTGATCACATGGGCTGCCCTTCTGGGCATTTATATATACAGGTAGCCCCGGATATGAGAGAAAGATAAGGACTGCAATAAGCAGACCTTTACCATGGACCCTTAAGGGAACTGATGGCCTCAGGACTCCAACATGTGACTGCCTCAGCAGCCACTCTCTCCCTCAGAGTCTCTCCCATGGGTGAGTGGAACTTCCAGATGTTTCTGCAAATCAAACTCTAGCCAAGCGCTCATCTCGCCCAGCAGAGCTGAGGAAGCCAAAACACCAACTGAGCTTGGAGAAGAAAGGCTGTGAAGATGAACTGAAACAGATAACAATGCCCAGAGCATACAATATGCAGATCTATGTAAATTAAATATAAAAGCCAGAATGCAAACCTTCGAGCGATAATGCTCTCCAGCTGTCATATATGATGATCTCCATTCCGGAGACCACTGGGGCTCTGGGGAGCCAGCAGGCAGCATAGTTCAGCAAGAAGGGTATGGTTTTCCTCTTTCCTTTAATCTGGGAGCATGAGTTCACGGAGTCTCTAGGGATCCATAAAATATGGAAGTCTGTTGTTGTTTTTTTTTTAAACTGGTCATCCACTTTTATTCAAGTAAATGAGGCACAGCTTCTTCCGGTGGGTCTTAAGCTTCAGAGAGTCAGATGGCAGGAGGATGTCACTACCCATGGCATCTGCTGCAGACACTGGAAGGGAGGTGGTGACTGAAGCATGTATTTGAATCAGAATCAGCGGCCTGATGGAGGCTCCAGTTGCCACTAACCTTATGACCTTGAGCAAGTTACTCCCTCTCTGCGAGCCTCAATTTCCCCGTCTGCAGCAGGAGCAGATCGGACTAGGATCACTTCTAAGGTCTCTTTCAAGGTCTAGAGTTCTCTAAGCCTGTGACTGTAGGTAAGGCCCTTTCGATCTACATGTCAGTCAGAGTCCCTCTGCCAAGACCAAATGAATCCATTCCCACGCTGAGCAATTACTGAGTCCGTTCCTACCACATGTCCAAGATGATAGAAAGCCCGACCCAGATTCTGAGCTATATAATTGAGCATTAGGGCACAACAAGGACTCAGTTGCGGCATCATAATGCATGCCTGGCTGATTTATTAAGCATCCGACTGAGAAGAGCATTGTTTCGTAATGCCTCGTAGTTTAGGCGGCGCTCCATGAAAAACACTTGTGGTGCATGCGTTTGTGTTCAGATCCTGTTACTTCTCACTACTTCCAGCTTCCCCCTCCCTCCGCTGCAGCCTCCAGCTCCCTTTCCCTCCTGTTCGGAAGCTTGGCTGCCTGGATCGAGATCAAACCGCTTTGCGCAGCCAGCTCTGCACAGTCTGTGGCGCCCCCTATTGGCTCTGGGATTTTGTCAGGCACACCGGCTCTGCAACATCAGGCTCTAAACGGAGGGAGTTAATGTCACAGTACCTGGGGAAGCCTTAGCAATGACTCCAGGCAGAAGACAAATACTGCGAGGGAAACAGAGGATTCGCCCACAACCTGTCCCCTTGCCTGGCCTAATTTCCTCCAGAGCACTTATCTCTACCTGCCACATTTAGATTTATTTTTACTGCCTTCATTGTCTGTCTTCCCCAGCTAGACCCTAAGGCCAATGATAATAAGGCTTTTGTCTCTTTTGTTCTTTTTGGAATTCCAGCACCTCCAGTGTTGCCTGGCATTCAGAAGATGCTCAGTAACATTTTCTGAAGAAATCACGTATTCATTCAATAAATAAATATGCAGGTGGTGTGGCTAGGGCTATTAAGGAAAATAAAGCAGACTAAAGAGGGTGGGCATGCTAAGAAAATGAGAAGGGTTGCTACTTTAGATAGTGTGGTCAGGGGGGACTCTCATAATGACATTTAAACAGAAACCTAAAGGAAATGAGAAAATGAGCCACTCACATATATAGGGAAAGAATATTCTAGGTAGCACAGCCAATGCAAGGCCCATACCCAGGCTTACAGGGATCAGTGGGGCTGCTGCAGAGGAACGGGCAGCAGTAATAAGGCCCAGGAGGTCCAAAGGCCAGATCACCCGGAGCAGAGGTCAAGTAACTGCAGCCCGTGGGCCAAACCCAACCATTTGCCTGTTTTGTACGTAAAGTTTTATTGGGAGACAGCTACGCCCACGCCCCCTCGATTGCAATTGGCTGTGTTTGCTTTCATTCTACAGCAAAGGTAAGTAGTTGCTAAAGACCAACGAGCCACAAAAACAAAAATATTTACTGTTTGGACCGGGCCTGGTGGCTCAGTTGGTTGGAGCGTCAGCCCGTGTGCAGGTTCAATCCCCAACTGGGGCACTTACAGGAGGCAACTGATCCACATTCCTCTCTCAAATCAATGTTCCTCTCTCCCTGTCTCTCTCTCTCTCTCAGAATCAATGAACATATCTTCGGCTGAGGAATATATCTATTTATATTATATTTATAATATTTATATTTTATTTTTAATATTTAATATCATATATTATATTGTGTTTATATTATGAATGTTATATTTATTATAATTATAAATATTTACATTATAACTATTATAATATAATATTGTAATATTTATTTATAATATATAATACTTTATATTATATTTATATATTTATAATATATATTAACTGTCTGGCCTTTTACAGAAAAAAGCGTGCCAGGCGCTGCCTTTGATCACAGGAGCCCACGGTAAGGCCTTGGGCTTTTCCCTGCGGAACAGGAGAAGCCATCGGAGGACTTGGAGCAGAGGAGTGACATGACCAGATTCACAATTTAGAAGGACCGGGGTGACTGCTGCATAAAGAATAAATTGTCGAGGTGGAAGCAGGGAAATCAATTGGGAGGTGAGAAATGAAGATGGTTTGGACTGGAAATGTAATCAGATCAGCAGCTGCACAAAGTTTAGCGGTTCTCACAGCACAGAATGAGCTGGGCATGTCTTGCCCTGATCAGTTTTAGGCTTTTGTGTGGGAGTTGGCGAGTAGTCAGAAAAAATAGGCAGTTTTTTCCAAGTCAGAAGAGAAACCACAGCAATGACACTGAAGGTTGCAATGAGCTAATACCCCTTCCCAGTAACCTCCTTTGGCTGCCTGTTCTGGGTTTGGGCTGCAGTCCAGGCAAGACCCTGGTTCGCTTCCTGGCGGAGGAAGCTGCCTTTGCCTGGGCTCCTCTCTCATTGGGTGCGCCTAGCTTACTTCACTAGGGCAGACTCAAATGGTTTGGGGAGAATGGGGATTACAGGTCAGAAGGGCCAGCCAGGGAGGAGCCCATCTTTAGAGCAATGGGGCTAACCAAAGTCTCAGAAAGTCAAAGGCTAGAAAAGGAGGTGGTGCCCACAGGAGATACTCAAAATCAAGGTGTGAGGGTCTTCCCAGCAGCCTACCAGCCACCAAGACTGAGATGGGCTTTCACTTCCCACAATCTCCCTTCTGCACACCATTCAAGAGGCTGCCCTTTAAATGAGAAATGTTTTCCCTATTCACCTCTAGTCTTTAAAAAAAAAATTTATTTATTTTTAGACAGAGAGGAAGGGAGGGAGAAAGAGAGAGAGACAAACATCAATGTGTGGTTGCCTCTCATACGCCCCCTGCTGGAGACCTTGCCCACAACCCAGACATGTGCCCTGACTGGGAATAGAAATGGCAACCCTTTGGTTCGCACTCAATCCACTGAGTCACACCAGCCAGGGCTCACCTCTATTCTTGATGTTCTTTTAATTAGTCTTCTACCACACACAGGTGTCCGAGCAGGGCTCGGTGAGATCATGGCAAGTCCAAAAGGACTTCTCACCAAGAAAGGGAATAAAAGATGAGTTTTAGAGTCAGACAGCCCCTGGTTTGAGCCTCGTAACTATGACTTATTAGCTGTGTGACCCAGAGCAAGTTACTTAACCTCTCTGTGCCTCAGTTCTATCACCGGGCAAATAAAGGGGATATGAAGGCAGAGTTGTTCTGAGGATTAAAAGTAACATAGGAGAAACCCCTGACCCATATCAGCAGCTATTACTGACAAGACAAAATTATGTGATGGCAAGAGTAAGCTTCATTTACCAGCTGTGTAATCCTGAAAAAGATAAATAACCTTTCTGAACTTCACCATGTCCTTGCCTGTAAAATGAAAATATCGCCACCTATACCACAAGAGTAGGGATTACATTCATTCAGACCAAACGAGATATAAAGCACTTAGTGGACTTTTGGTATAGGATACTCACTCCAAACATCCCAGATACCTTTATTATTTGAAAAATGTCCTGAAGCTCTGAAGTTAAGACCTTCGACCAGAAGGTAGGAAGGAGAGGAACAAAGCATTTAAGATACAACAGGCCAAGACCAAAGATGACCAAAGGCCAAGGGGCCAGAACTCGCGGAGCAGTAAGGATGCCCACCCAGCACAGAGCAGCCATGCCCTGTTGAATCAAGGTCAACACAGGACATGATTGACTCCAGTGGGCGTAGGTCCTGGATTGGTCCTTCCTTCCCCTGCAACATCCAGGATTTGAGAGCAGGGTGAGGATTCCTGGGAGGGAGAAGTGAAGAGTCACATTCCTTGTTTGCCCTTCATACCCCATGGCTCCTCACACCACCACTGACAGCTAAGAACTGGCAAGCTCCGGACACTGCAAGGAATAGCACACAGTGTTTGGGAATTGAAAAGTATTATGGAATCTGCAGTCTAGAAAGGATCCGTGAGGTCAGCCGGATTCTAGCAGAACAGTGGACAAGTTACTTGTCTCAATCCTATAACTTTATTTTACAGGCCCCTCTCAGAGCCTGTAAAATGGGGATAAGTAGTCCCTGTGGATCTCATAGATTTAAATTGTTGTGCGATTAGCTACAGTTTGAGAAGAAGGAATGAATCGGTCCAGACCATCTCCATGCAGAGCACCTACACCACAAGTTCCACCTCAGAGAAGGAAATAACGGGAATGGGCAGGAGTGTGGTGAGAGAGCCTCTCCAGCTCCTAACTGGCCACCCAGACTCCTGCCCCCAACTCTGTGTATCGCGATGCCATCCCTTTATCACAAGGTGCTTATCAGAGTGCCAGGCTATGGGCGTCTCCCACTAGTTCAGTGTGTAGAGCCCTGGGGAACAGGGGGGCCTCTGAGACTGCATGGAGACCAAGGTGCTCTGATGCAACCCGAAAGAGTGATCCTGTTGGACCTACTGGGTGCTCAAAGGAGATGTGGGGGGAGCACATATGACAGCAAGGAGTGATGAGCAAGTTCACGCTTCCTGGCCCTGGCCCTCCCTACCACCTCTGAACCCCAGAAGGGGCCAGAATTACTGCCAAGCCTACTGAGACCCTCACTCCTTACCCTTACCACAGTGCCTATGGAGCACCACAGAGGTGCTCCATAAGAGAGGCTCCACAGATTTCTGCTCATTAAATGAGTGAATGAATGAATGAATGAATGTTAAATTTCCAAATCTTTATGGTTGATTCCTACAAGCCTCAACTAATGCCCTTTTCTATCCAAACTCTAGACTAGAAGACCAAAGCAACAAATGTCAGCAGGGGTCAACCCCACCTGCTCTCTTCCCCATAAAATGACAGTGGCAATGGCTACTCAGTTCACTTTGCAGGATAACTGAGAAGGTCAAAGTGAGAAGGGGTATGAACATGCTTTAAATGTGATAGAATGTACAAGATTACCCAAACATCCCATGGACCCAAGGTTGTCCGTTTGGTGTCGAAGGGAGAACACTCCACGCTGGCGTGGAGGAGGTGAAGCTCTGGTCCTTGTGGCGGCGAGGTCCTGGACCGTGCACGGCCCGCTCAGTGCGCTCCTCTCCAGAACCCCATCTCTCCTGGTGCAGAATGGGGCTTACCAGCAACAACAACAGCCACAGAAAGAGCAACTCACATTTAATGAGCACTACTCTGTGCACGGTTCCACGCTAAATGTCTCTCATCATAATCTCACTAAGTCTTCAAAACATCTGTTTAAGCTGGGGGTGGTCATTAAAACACTGTTTGGCAAACATTCACTTCCCACCTCCCTGCACAGAAGGAATATTAGTTCCCATGTTATAAAATGGGGCTTGGTCATCTAACTTGCTTTGGCCAATACAATAATGGCACAAGTGACAGTGCATGAGATGCAAGCCTAGGGAGGATTACAGGTTCCCGCTCACCCATCTGGAAACATCAGAACCCCACCATGAGACAAACATGCTCCAAGCAGCCAGGGGCCGCCGTCCTGGGCCCCAGAATGACCCACAGGGAGCAGACTCACAACCTGGGTCCAAGGCTCGCTCTTCAGCAATCTGAAGACGCACTGCCCCAGCAGGCCAGAAGTATGAGAGTAAGAACGGATGCTTATTATTGGCTGCTGCTGAGATTGTGTGATCATTAACTATGCAGCAATAATAGATACTATGAATAATTAATTTTATAGATGGGAAAGTTAAGGCTCAGAGAGGCTAAGTAATTTGCCTTAGCTCAGCCAGCACAGAAATGGCAGAACCCAGGTCTTCCAGACCAGTCAAGACTAGGGTCTGGATCATGACACTGTCCTGCCTCCTACTTGTTCCCTAAGGAGGTACGTTTTGTGTCAAGCTGTGTGAAGACATCAGCCAGAGGAACGAGAAGTAAAGGAGAAGTCTCTGGGCCTAGAGGAGAACTGTGATCGCAAATCTAGAGAGGTGTGCCCTGCTCTACCTCATGAGGTGGCTTGTCCCTCTGCACCCTGCGAGTCCTACCCATACCGGCTCTCTTCCCCTATGTCTGGGTCCAAGGCCGTGAGGGGGCTCAGTGGGGGATCCCCAAAGCCATGGACAAGTCAGAGCTCCCCCCACTAGCCCTCCAACTGACAGTTTGACCCCCCATTCAGGCAGGACTATTTCAAGACACCCCAATAAGATTTCCAGCCTTCAGATGGTAAGGGTAAATAATGACTTGAATATCCTGGGGAAAAAAATTTTAATTATGTCAGGAAAAGAGATGACCCAGTCTAGCCACATTTCTGGTTTTTGTGACTGTCCTTACTCAGAATAACTTCTTTTGTACAAAAAGACATTTTCAATTCACAAAAATGTATCCTTCCCCCTCCCCAGTGCTGGGTGACCCCCTCACTTAGAGGTACACAGTTCTCTCCTAATGGGCACTAGGACATAATTATCTCAGTCAAAGCTTCCTTTTTCTCTCAAGAAATGGAAAATTAGTAAGGAAATGAACAAAGCAGCTGTTCATTAAATGCAATTCCCCCAAAGGGAAGGGAACCCACGGCATCCCCCTGACAAGTTAACCTAGATCACCAATAAAGCCTCAAGCCACAGAGAGAACTGAGAATATGAGAAGAGGCCCAGTCTCTGTCTGTCTGTCTGTCTGTCTCTCTCTCTCTCTCTCTCACACACACACACAGTGAACGCCAGGGCTCTCCACTCTGCAGGGCCCTCCCTGCAACGGCTCACATTTCCTTCCAGCTCCAGATAACTAACTCTTCACCCTACGACACAGCAGCACACTGGGCTCTCAGAAATCCCACTGCATCACCTGCAGATCAAATTAAGCTGCACGTGGCCCATTTAACAGTGATGCTGATAAAATGGGGATCATTTTTCCTAATGAAAGAAGAAGTCCAGAGGTAGAAGGTTCTTGGCATTGGTTTGGTAGCTAAGCACATCAGGGCAAAGTCTCTGCAATTCTCTTGGTTTTTCCCTCATGGTCACAAGATGGCTGCTCCAGCTTAAGATATTTCATAGGCGTTCCAGGTAGGAAGGAAGAGAATGGAGCCGGATGGAGGGAGGAACAATGCCTATATTAAGAAAGCAAATATTTCCCAGAAATCCATAACAGACTTCTGCCTACCTGTTGTTAGACAGAACTGTGTCCCAAGGCCACCAAGCTGCAGGGAAGCTGGGAACTGTGACTTTGTAGATGAGCACATTGGTGGCCCCAGCAAAGTAGCACTCGAGGAAAAGCAGGTTACAGGTTGTTCTGAGACAGCTGGGAGTCACTGACAAACTCACAACTAAGATTTCAGGGCTGACATCAGATTCGGTTGTGCCATTTAGTCCCAGGGACAGCTTTAAATTCATCCACCTGCAGTGTTAATTATGATTTCTTTATTTTCTTCACTCTGAAACATTATTTCCTAAATACTAAAGAGGTATAAGTGGATGGACAGGAGACAATGAATGCGAAGCAGCACCCTGGGTTTGAACGCCCAGACTCTGCTGACAGGGAGATCAGAAGGAAAAGCGGCCTTGGGATTTTCCTTTGGAGATGGCATTTGCTTTTAATAGCATATGACTTTCATGTTCAGAGTAAGCCATTAATGGAATTAACCAAATGAAAGCAACTAAAAATAAAAGTCTAAGGCCATGACCCTAGAATCTGTGAGAAAAAGGCAATCAGACAAAGAGGGGTCCCCACAGTGACAGATTTTTCTGGATTATCTAGAGTGGGATTTCAAACGCCAAGTCAATTGCCTTGGTGCAGCCTGCACCCACCATGAATACTTTGATGCAGCAGGATAAAGACTTCAGAATGCAAATGTCTGTAAGTGGATAATGACTAATGCAACCAAGAAAAGGAAGTATTGCTCTGAGTGCTGAAAGAGCAGAAGTAGTAATTCGCTGAGCGCCAGCATCACTTACTCTTACGTGGGGAGACCAGCAGGAGGATCACGATCTAATTAGGAGGAAGAAAGGAGGGAACGTTAACTCGAGGTGGATCTGTCTTCACTCCTAGAAGATGGTTTCACTGCCAGAAGATATAGATGTATGTCAGGCTCCGAATAAAACAAAACTTTTAGAGAATTCTTCGGTGAATGTTATCTTCACCATGAAGACTGAATTTCTACATTTTTTATGAACACTGACAGGCTTCTCTGCTGCACCAGGTCTAAGCTGGAACAGCCCAAAAGGAATATGGTGGCCCGATTACCTCCTTTGTTGGTGGAAAGAAACCCAAGACCAGTCTGCACTTCTATCCCGCACACATGCTCAGCTCCCGGGTAGCCATGCGGGTGTTTCTGTTGGTGGCTTACAGCAGAGGATGGACAAGGTTGGTTTTGAATCCCTGACTTTCCTCTTCTGTCAGTCTCTCTACATCCCATCTTATTTAGGGTGTACTGTAAGCAGAACATTATTCCAAACAGAAGTGAACAAGCAAGATGCATGGATTTCCTAGGGCTACTATAACAAAGTACCATCAACTGGGGGTCTTAAAGAATAGAAACTTATTTTCTCACAATTCCAAAGACCAGAAGTCACAAATCAAGGCAGGGCCATATTCTCTTTGAAGGCCCTAGGAAAGAATCCTTTCTTTCCTCGCCCTCATCCTGGTTGGTTGCCAGCAATCCTTGACTCTAGAGGCATAATTCTAACTCCACCTCCCTCTTCACAGGCCATCTTCCCTCTGAGTGTGTCTCTGAGTCCAAATGTCTCCCTCATATAACAACACTAATGATCAATCAAACTTAGGGCCCACCCTAATCCAGCACGGCCTCATCCTAACTTGATCACATCCAAAAAAAACCCTATTTCCAAATAAGATCGCATTCACAGGTACCGGAGATTAAGACTTCAAAATGTCTTCAGGGGTGAGGGAGATAAAATTCAATCCAGAACACAAAACAATCCAAAAAATTAATAGTTTTTCTCGACTTGTGGATGAGCTTGAATTCCATTCCTTTCATGGGAAGACACAGATAATATAATCTGATGACACACTTTCTCCCTAAAACCCTCCTCCCAGTGTGATGGTATTAGGAGGCTTTTGGGGAGGTGAGTAGGTTTAGATGAAGTTGCAGGGGCAAAGCCCCAGTGATGGGATTAGTAGCCTCACAGAAAGAGAAATAAATGCCACAGTCCCCTCCCTCTGCCACGTGAGGACCCTGACAGCAAGACAACCATCTGCAAGCAAGGAAGAGGGCGCTGAGGGTAACATCAGTGGACACCTTGGTCGTAGACTTTCAGCTTTCGTAACTTTCACAAATCTGTTGTTTAAGCCACTTGGTCTATGGTAATTTATTACAGCAGCCCAATGCAAACTAATACCAAACTAGTTGGCATTAGCCTTTAGGTTCCGTTTGCAAATCATTCAAGAAAATCAATTTTATTACTTAAATGTCTTAGTTTTTATCCCACTTGCTCTAAATACTTTTGGGAAACTGAAAAAGAGAACAAAGGTTTATCGCCACTTGACCTCACGCTTTGAATACACACCCATAAGAGGGGTCACAGTAGCGTTTGAGCCAAAATATTGGCAATAACTTGAAAATACCATGTAGATTCCCAAGGTGACAATTTGAGGGGAATGGCAACCATTCTATGTGCTCACTGAAAACAAACCCAGCTCACTGCAGCGTCCAAATACATGCAACAAATCAGATCCACAAATTCTCCCATTCCTACGCCCACACATTTCGTTTGTCCCCAAGGTAGTGTCTTTTGCTTCCCACATGCTCTGGTGGAGGAGAAGTCCTTCTAAGAGATGAGGCACTTGCCAGCTCAGGGGAGCAAAAGAGAAACCTATTCCTGGAGACTGAATTCTCGTTCTCGGAACACGAAGCGCCATCTGTCATGTGGTCCAGCTAGACACATTCTAATAGCATACTCCACACACGCAGCACCAGTACACATGCGGAGCAATTTTAAGATAGATTTAAAATTCACTTCCAGCATATGCGGTCCATTCATTAAGTCCCACCTACAAGTTCAGCCCCCGTGCACAGTTTCCTTAATTATCATTAGTTTCTCCCTTCCGTGTATAGTCAAGAATTGTACTTGGAGAGTATGATGCCAGTTCAACACTACCAAAGATTTTCCCTTAATAAATAGAAAACAACAAAAATCTAAGCCGAACACCAGCTGCTGTAGTTTATACTTATGACAATAAAATAGTAATACTATTTTAACATGCTGTCCCAAGCAAATAAAAGACAGGAAAATAAACTCGTCGAGGCCTTTTATGTCAAGTCAACAAAGTGCTCTCAGAACCCCAAATCCATAGATCTAGACCCAACATGAACTGAAATAACTGTCATACCCAGGGTTTGGTTTTATCCTACACACAAGCTAGTGAGTTAGGTGGTCACTGGTTTATGGCCCTGGCAGAAGGGATGAGGCTCCCAGGTCACAGACAAAGGACTTACTCCTCATAGGACAGCAAGAAGCAGGAACCTCAGCATTCGTGCCGGCTCCCCTTGCCCTCAAGTCCCACTGTGTGCCTAGACGAATGTCGTGCACACAGTGGGTTTGCAACACAGATGAGGAATACTGAGGTTAAGCACCATGCTCTTTTCCGGCAAGCAGTAAGCAAACCTGTTCTTTATCCCAAAAATAGACATTACTGTCCCCCTCAAGTCTTCTCCCAGCAAACACCACCCTGAGAAATGGTCCAGGTGAAGAACAGTCAGAGCTTTGCATTCTCAGCATATCCAGCAAGAAAGCACAGGGACCCTTCGTGCCCATGCCAGACTGCAGGTCCCAGAAAGGAGTTCTTAATTGTTAAGTGAGTTCGCTATTTGCAATAAGGACAAGCCGATAGCAGGTATAGTCATCCTGAGACATAATGTGCCATCTACCTTGCACCATAATGGAAAATCTCAATCCAGTAGAACATGTGCGTATGTATTCATATTTTTCTCAGATGTGCTTCTGAAAGCTTGTAGATAAACTATACTAGTAAGTCAAGTCATATTTTAAATGTTCTGGAAGAGATCCCCTTAAGTGAACCCTTTTACAATGGAAATACTCATCCCTAGTTCATCTGTTTGTAAATTTGGTGTGTTATTAATATTGAATTTTCTTAAAGCAAACCATGCCAATACTATCAGTACAACTCTGTCATTTGTAATAAGTTGTGGTGAATTATAAAAGGCAAATCTTTCAAGCATGTCTGATTTGACCATACCCATATAAACATTCATTAACCAAATAGATCCCATCCCAATTTTGAAACTACATCTGTTTTCTTCTTTAAAACTTTCCCAAAACTATTTTTATATGCCTCAATTCCTGGGTCAAGCTAGACGCTGCTTCTTCGGATGGAATATCTTATTTGTTGGGATTCAAAACTGAGTCACTAAAGCAATCTCCCTACATATAATCCTTTTAACACTCCACACAGCATAAATTAGGAAGGTTTTAGTGATTGATGTCCAGAATTTATATTCTTTTCCAGTTTCTTTTCTTATATATTCTTGACCAAGATTTCCTCCCCCTACTCTTCCTTTTTAAGTTGTTTCCCTCACTGATAGGGATTTGGAAATTCCACTGCTTTGCTCAGAGCAATGTGACAAACCTATAAGACTTTCCAGGAGGAAAAAAAAATTTTTCCCTTTACTAGATCATATTTCATAAATGTGAGAACCACGGTTAGCAGCCGTGAAGTCAGGTCAAAGTGACATAAAACATTTCTCTGCCGCACAAGAAAAACAAAACACTAACAATAAGAAGCAATTTGTAGTACCTGCCAATGCTTCTTAATAGTCTAGGAATCCACAAAGCAGACCTAAGAACACAGAAGTACAAAATAAATTTTGTTGAAAATAAGAACACACCCTATTTGATATCTCTAACACCAAGTCTTGCATTGGTACAGCACTTTCTAATATATAAAATATTTCACATGCACACTTTCTTTAGCTACTCACCACAGCCCAATGCAGAAGAGTAGGTAAAATATTTAGGTCAAAATAAGTTTAAAAAATGATTTCCTTTAATGGTACCTAAAATGACCCTTAGTCCTTTGTTCCTCCTACTGGTTCCATGCTTGGGCACTGAAGGTGGCAGGCATTTTTTGTTAGCACCTGCATCTGGAGATAAAACCAAAATGACCAATACGTAGTCCTCTCTACAGTAAGCACACAGATGGCCACTCAACTGGCTAATCCAAAAGCAGTTAGAAGAAAAGAGTCAAAATGAAGGGCACACCTCTGCCTTACAGAACTCAAGACACGTTGGCTAAAACGAATCTGCCCCTCAGCTCACTGCCTCACCCAGAAAAGTTTTGGAGCCACCTGGCCCACAATTTTGCTTCAATTTTTAATCTAATATTTCATTTCAACATCCTAATTTATTGGCTCTTGCAGCAATTTGATAACAAAACTCTGGAGGGCTTTTGCAAACTCTACTCAAGCTTGAAAACGACCAATTCCATAAAGAGGTACAGACTTGGAGCTGACTGTTGAGAGCAGAGGCCATGATGCTTCCAGCTTCAGAGAGGGGATTGGAGAAACGAGGACAGGACCAGGTGACTGTGGGAACCCCATGTGATACTCTAGAAGGATCTTGGGGCATTTATCAGAATTGTTTAACTGACTATGGCTAAGTTATTTAGCATCTCTGAGCCTCAGTTCTGTCACCTGAAAAACTGATCTAGCAATATTTATCACAGGTGACTCGTAAAAGTATTGATGGTGATTGAATGCATTTGATATGTAATAGAGTTTCTTGTTGTTGTTGTTGTTTTGGTGTGTAGTCCTTGAGGGAACAAATCGTATCTTACTCATCTTTGTATCTCCAGTATTAATCGTGGTATATTGATTATGGTAAGCTCTCAACATGTCAAGCAGGCCTCATAGAGAAGGTAGAGTTTGAATCACAGAAGCATTAAATAGTACGTAGGGTTTATCAAGTGAACGTGCTGGGCAGTGAGGGGTGAGGGGGAACTCACAGAAACGCATGAGGACCTCAAGATCAAAGCTGGTGTCTGCCTCTAGTACAGGGAACAGCACATCTTTTCAAAACTTTTACATTGAACATCATTTTTAAATGTCACAAAATACATTATTTTTCTTATAATTTTTTCAACCATGTAAGAATATAAAACCCATTCTTGGCTCATGGGCTGTATGAAAACAGGTAGCAGAAGTCAGTCTGATGGCTACAGTTTGATGACTCCCACGCTAGCAAACTGACCCAAGGCCTGTGTGTCTGCACACTCACCTCCCTAGCTGAATCCTCAAAAAGCCCCATCCTTGCTCCCTGTCATAGTTTCCTATGGCTGCTGTAATGAACTACCACAAACTCAGGGGCTGAAAACAACACAAGTTTATCCCCTTACAGTTCTGGCAGGCAGAAGTCAAACATGAGTCTCCCTGGGCAAACACAAGGTGTTCATATGGATGGTTCCTTCTGGAAGATCCAGGGGGAAATGTTTTCCTTGATCCTTTTGATATCCGAAGGCTGCTGGTATTCGTGGCCTGGTATATCCATCCACCTCTGCCTGCGCCTCTCCTGCCTCCCTCTTACAAAGATTCCTGTGGCCCTGGCTGGTGTGGCTCAGTGGATTGAGTGCCAGCCTGCAAACCAAAGGGTCGCGCATTCCCTTCCCAGTCAGGGCACACTCCTGGGTTGCAGGCCAGGTCCCCAGTAGGACACGCGTGAGAGGCAACCCAAGTTGATGTTTCTCTCCCTCTCTATCTCCCTCCCTTCCCCTCTCTCTAAAAATAAATAAATCAAAAAAAAACTTTTAATAAAAAATAAAGATCCTTGTGATGACATTGGGACCAGTGGATAATCCAAGATAATCTCTCCAGCTCAAAATCTACAATTTAATCAGATCAACAAAGTCCCTTTTGCCATTTAAGGTATTCTTGGGGTTAGGATGTAGGTATCTTGTGGGGGGGGCTCATGTTCAGCCCACCATACCCTTATTCAGGCCTTCACAGCGTCAGTGCATGAAGCAGAAGGTGCTGCCACTTGGCACGCAGAGCTGTGACCACACGAAGAGTGTGGTTTCCCTCCCTTCTCCACCTCCCACCCCACCTCAGAACAAAGAGAAAGCCGAGGTCAGTGCGTTCCCAGTTTCACTCTTCTCACCTCATCCTTTGAATCATGACCATTATATTAGACACTGTTCCAATAAGTAAATGAAAATAACGCCTACACCTTAGAAAATCCTCTCAATATTGGCCCTGTTTTCCTCTGAGATATTTTTAATGTTACACAAATTCTTCTCAAAGGCATACCAGAAATTTTCTTTCAGCTTATCTATGCACAGCCCAGACAATTGCATTATACCTAAGAGAATTAATGTGACTTAATTTTATTATATTTGGTAGTAGTTTAATATCAAACTTCTTTTGTATAAGAAATTATTTCTTGGTGAAGTTAAGCTCACTTATTATGCTCATTCTTTATTCATTAAACTCGTTAAGATCAGTGGGAGTTGCTTATAAATAACTATCCCACTGATTCAAAACATAGCAGATACGTGAGATATTCTGAGAGTAAGAGAGCATAATGCTTCTTAGTTATTTTCTTGGGAATTCATACACTGGGATTCTGCATGTAGCATACTTTCCCAAGAATAGTTGACACACCATTTAAAACCCCTCTCTTCTACCGAAGGGAAGCTGAACAATAAATGGACTATTATCTTTCTCAGGAATGTGTTAAAAGGAGCAGCTAAAGCCACAGCTTTATGTTGTTATGTTATGTTCATGTTGTTCTTTGCACAAGAGCATCCACCAAAGAGGGAAGTAAGGCTAAAATCTGGCCTGTGCTCTTCTACCAAACCATACAGCCTGGCCCAGGGCTAGAGAAAGAACAGGGAATCTTCCCCTAATTCACATAAGTGACTCTATGCCCACAAACCCATGCAGCCCCGCTTGAGGTGGATGGCTTTTTCTCCCTTGCAGAGGCACCTAATGGACCAGCAGAGGCCTTGGCTGAAATCCATTTGGGCTAGTTTATGCAAGAAAAAATTATTGCAAGGTTATAGGCATATTTCTTGGCACCCAAGAGCAAGAGGTACAGTAAATATCATGTGAGGTTAGAACAAAAAATCGAAAGCTGTTATGAGAGGGAGGCAATAACCAAATAAATCAATATTTATCCACACATGTAGCCCTCACAGCAACTTTGCTAGAATAATTCATACTGTTCTATAGATGAAGTCCCTTGCCAAAGGTCATCCAGGCGGTAAGTGACAGAACTTCAAATCTAGGTGCATCTGTCTGCGATGCCCTTGTGCTATCCACTATTTCACAGCTTTCTCACCCTTGACATGTGGTTGGTGTTCTTAGATCTGCTCACTGATATCGCCTGTTCTCTTCCTTCCAGGCACATAGGAGAAATGCACTTCCTTTTGAGGTTAAGCATGTACTTGTGATTTGCTTTGGCCAATGAAATATAAGAAGTAACATGTGTCAATTCCAGCGGGAAGCCTCTACAAGCCAGTATGTCACTTGCCCTTTCTTCTCCCTACCATGGTGACCTGAGACATTTTAGGTGGTGGTGGCCCTGTCGTCCAGCATCCCTGAAAAAAAGACAATTTGGACGAGTCCTCTGCCACTCTGCAATGGACTGGTAACTCATGTGAAAGGTAAGCTCTCGCTAATTCAGGCCACTATGGCCTGGGCTTATTTGTTTCTGTGGCAGTCTGCAGATGTGGCTGGCACAGCTCTCAGGGGGCCTCCACCTCGAGCACGCGGTAACTCTCTTTGCCCAGCAAGCCACACCAGTTCTTCCCTTTCTGTACTTGCCCCAAACTGTGCCATCTTTCACAGGCCAGGTTTCCCACCTGCCCCAAAGGCCTTCTTTCACTCCCCCAGCCGTCATTAATCCTCACTCTTTGTAATCACAATTGTGCTATCAACATCATATAAATCAAAACCCACCCATATTGCACACAGCACATTATATTTCATGGTATGCTGTTTTCACTTGTTTCTTTAGCTCATGTCTTAACTCCTCAACTAAATGGTCAGCCTTCTGCAGGCAGAAATCATGTCACATATTTCTGTAGACGTCCCGAAGTGTGGCTGGCATACTGGCGAGTAGAGCATTAAAGACCCAATAAATAGTTATGACATTCAGTTGTCCCAAAAAAGTACCTTGAAGAGGGAGGGGGAGGACAAGACAAAGGGGAGCAGTGAGTAAACTGTCCCTTCCCCTGTGCACCTAAAGAAATCTGAACACAGGAATGTTCCTCTATATGGAGGAAGAAAAGAGTTAAAATTCAGTAGATTGTATCCTGAGACAGCTAATATCTTTGAAAGCTATATTTCTCGTTAATGTAAAAGAGTTAATTATACATCTTGGAAATTCTATTCACGCCAAATCTTCTTTTAGGGTTAAGTCATGCATGATCCGTTCATATTCAGACATTAGCCCTGACAGCGTCTTATTCTGCAAGGCCGTCCTGTTCCCTGCCCTGCAGACCCACGGGGGCTTTCGGAGGCCGTTCTCATAGTGAAACATTTTGCTGAGAAGATGACCTACACTGCAAAATACTTTATACAACCAAAGGCAGGGCATAAATATTTTATAGCACAGAGTCCATGAAAACACATCTTCATTTCTGTAATGTGCTCTCTCAGAACATATCACTGGGGGAACAGGACTTGCTTGAAAGATTCAACAGCTCCAATTTGCCATAGCTCATTAGGACGCCCTAGAGAGCCAACAGGACAAATAATCTGAGATCCCTGCTGCTTGTGAGCCAGTTACTGTGGGCTGACCACACAACAGTAAACCTTCCCGCCTCATGAAAAAACCACCCTGTGCATGCAAAGTGCATTTAACAAGGAATCGGACAACGTCGGCTGGAAAGGAGCCTTCGAGACATCCTTTTTCTACAGGAAAGAAGGCCCAGCGAGATGACAGGAGCTGGGGTTAGACGCAGACCTCATCCTTCACTGTTTCTGTCGTAACCACAAAATGAAACCCCTGGGTAACGTGAAAACAGAGCACAGGCACTGATTAGCCCTACATCACCAACTTTGAAGCTCAGTATCATGTCATCATTCAGTAAGTGGTGCCGTGTGTACATATGTGTGAATAACTTCAAGCTTCTCATTAATAATATATGTTCCCATAAATACCAAGCCTCACTGGAATCCCTAGGCATTCGAATGTTAACATCTCCCACCATTAATTCTTTCATAAGAAAATTATTTCCTAGTAAGCGCTCTATAGTGATGAAGTAGAGGCTGCAGCTTAAGTTCAGCTGTTACCTCGTCGTTTTTCCTTCACTGATCTCCCAGTATGTTCAAAATTGGTTATGCCCCACCGGACCTCTCAAGCCAAGACATCACTACACTGTGTAATTAAATGATAAAATAAAGAGCAAGGCCTTGATACAAAACTGACCTTTTGATTCAGAAATTCCTTCAGAATTTCAACAGGACAAAGAGAAAATCCTTAGTTTTCAGTTGCCCATGGGACTAACAATAGCTTTGTAATCCCTTTGTCAAGCCAAAACATACAAGGAGAGAAGGATTCACTTTTTTTACTTACTATCAGAGGTTTCTTTTATGCTTCCTCACCAAGAACTGTAGATATGAGGAAATCACTATATAACCCTGTTTTTTAATGTTCCTTTCAAGTGTGGTTTAAATTGTTCAGAGCGGAGAGAAAGGGGTGGCCCCTTTAGAGGAAAACCTTGCAGACACCCAATAAAAGAAAGGCTGAAATCATGGAGTGTCTCAGCAACACTATCACTGGCCTTGAAAGGAGGAGTGATGATCAAGTGATAAACAAGTAGCTCTCTGAGAAATCCCAAGTTTAAAAATAATAAGTCAAGCATTCAACTGAAAGTATTACTGAGCTAGTAATCACCCACAGGTGCAGCTTCTCCCAATTTCCCAAAGACTATAGGATCACTGGAAAATGCCAAAATTCCCAACAGCACAACTAACATAGAGGTCGATCAACTTAATCCTAAAATGCAGAAAGAAGCTCCACTATATATTAAAGTAGACTCAACTATACACCCAAATTTCATTTTTTCCATACACAAGATTTACCTCTATGAAACAAGGGATTTGGGGATTAGAAGGGAAGGACTTCAGGAGAGTTTGGGATTATATTTTGTGCCTGCCTCCCACCCTCAGCCAGAAATCAAGCATGTGCATCAACCAGAACACTGTAGATGCTGGTCCTTCACCAAGCTACAGGGTGGCCTGCCTACATCTTTCTTTGTTTCTTTTTTTTCTTCCTTTTTTTTTTTTTTTTGACAGACCCTGTCTCAGGATTATTTGCACAAACACCACCGAAGGACCCCTGCCCCAGGGACGCACCGGTCCTTCCGTCCTCACGTCAGCAGACAGAGGTCTGTACTATGGAGCCTTCACAGGGGCCTGGGCACATTTTGGAGCCTGAGTCTGAGCCTGAGCTGGAGCCTGAGCTGCAGCTGCATCTGCAGCCTGGGGCTTGGTTTGGGCCTTGGCCTTGGCCTTGGCCTTTGGCCAGCAGAGCCAGAGACCCTTGGGAATGTGGGCACAAGCATGTTTTCTGAGCTTGGGGTGAGCAGTGTAAGCAAGTCGACTAAGCTTTTGGCTGCTGCCTTTTGGGATCTTGGGCTTGACCTCCTTGGGCTTGACCTGGTCCTTGATAGCCTCGGCACG
This sequence comes from Trachops cirrhosus, assembly GCA_028533065.1. NCBI lineage: Eukaryota > Metazoa > Chordata > Mammalia > Chiroptera > Phyllostomidae > Trachops > Trachops cirrhosus. The sequence continues at coordinate 11,830,582 of CM052541.1, forward strand.
TGCTCTCCTGGCCTTGGCATTGTTGGCCTGCATCTTCTTCAGGCCCTTCTTGTTGTGCTTCTTGGCAAAGTGCATGTTCCTCAGGAACTTGGGGTCTACCCCCATGAGCGATTCATACCTTTGTGATTGGGATTTCTTGATGCCATTTCTGTGCCATTTTCAGGGCTGGTTGTGCATGGTGTGGTTCTTAGACTTGGCCATCTCTGCACCCAAGCCCATGGCTCTTGAAGTGCCTAGGACCAGAAGAGCCTGCCTACATCTTTCTATATCCCCTTCAAAAACAACAACTTTCTATAGCCCTCCTCAAAACAACACGGAAGTTACCTGTGCAGCATTGCATCTGGGGAGGGTAATCTCTAGGAGTAATTCAGTGCTTTGTGGGAAGGCAAAGCAGAGACCAGAGGAATGGGGAAGGGGGAAGCATTCTGGGAATTGTAGTTTCTTTGTGCACTTCATTCCTGAAAAGTACCAAGGAACTGAGCATTGACCTCAGAGAATCTCTGGACCTGAGTTATCTGCTTCCTTTGAGGTATAGTTGTGCCTTTAGCATGCTTCTGCTCTGAAGAAACAAGGGGCTTTAACCACCTGCCAGGTGAGCAGAGAAAAGGGCCAATGACTAACCACTGTCATCTGGAAAATTCTAATCTACATAGATATCACCTCATTCATAGAGGAAAGATAATAAATAGCATAGGGTGTATGAGAAAATGCAGCCAGACCAGAGAAAGGGGATGGAATCTTGAAGGTTGGGAAGGTAGAGTGTACTTCTGAGAATATTTTGCCTATGGAATTAAAGAAAAGATGAACCTCAAAAGGATACAAGACAAGGTCTCTATTAGAAAGACTGCATGCAAAGAAGACAGCAGAATAATGTGATGAGAAAGACCAGTAAGATACAGAAAGATTGCTAGAAATCAAAAATGATAATACATTCACAATGACAATGACGAAGAGCAGGAATAATAAAATATTAAAAATTCAAGCAATGAATTACAGGATTAACTTGATATTCTTAAAATTCAGTGGGGCAGAGATGAAAACAATAAGAGGTAATATAAAATAAAAAACAGAAGAGGGAAAATTAAAAAAATGAAAAGATAGGAATAGTGTTTCTAAAGAAAATACTAGAATTAGTAAAACAAAAGCAATAATGGATAAAGGAAAACTATCTCAGGCCAAAGAACCATAGACATACAAAATTCCATTTGAAAGGATTCATCATGAACAAAAAAAACAAAATCAATGAAAAAGGACCTTTCACCTAGAATAATTTTTGCAATCTTTAATTGAATTTATTGGGGTGACATTGGTTAATAAAATTATACAGGTTTCAGATACACAATTCTACAATACATCATCTGTGTATTGTATTGTGTGTTTACCACTGCAAGTCAAGTCTCCTTCCACATCACCCTTTATCCTCCTTTGCCCTATTCTTCCTGCCCCCACCTCCCCTTTCCCTCTGGCAATCACCATCCTGTTGTCTGTGACCAAGAGTCTTTCTTTATTTTCTCTGTTTAATCCTTTCACCCTTCTCACCCAGCCCCCCAACCCCTCCCATCTGACAGCTATCAGTCTGTTCTCTGTATCCATGAGTATGTCTCCACATGGTTAGTTTATCAAAAAGCGTATGAATAAAGAAAACATTTTTAAACATTCAAATAGGAAATGGTAGGTTACCTATCTATGAAAGAAAAAATGGATCCAATCTCAGCCTCTGACTTCTCTTCCCTAACACTGCAATTGCCAAGAGTAATTACGTAGGATCTACAAAGTTCTAAGGGGAAAAACCATTTGTCTTTTATATGTAAATGAAACATAAATTATTCATAGATAAATGGTCTACACATATATAAATACATACACACATATACACTTATCTTTTCTTTAAAAAATTATATATTGTAATTCAATCAACCAAGAGATTAAACAAAATTAATATTTTAAAAATGAGGAAGTCAGGATTTAAAAGAACTAATGATACACACTTAAACAAGTTAACCATAGAAATAAATCTAAATAATTATAAATCTGGTTATAAGACAAATACAAATGTCAAAATTTATTCCTGAATGCAAACTAATTTCATGTAAATCATGGATTAAAACCTATATCATATCAACCAAGTTAGAGAAGAGAGGGAGGAGAATGTAAAATTGTGCTCAAATTCTAATCTTATTTAGGAGTGAGTCAAAGATACTGGTTTGGCTGGATTTTTACAATTAAAGATATATGGGCTTAAAAACATTTTAAAAATCTTAAAATTACTAACAGAATGTAGAAGAGGATACATACTTGGAAAAGATGAAACAATGAAAACTTAGCATTTAGAAATTACTATAAGCAATCTGAATACCTCTTCATAGGACATTGATTAAATAATTATTATAGAGCCACATAAGGGAATAAAATATAGCCATTAAAAATCATATCATAAAATATTTTATCATGGAAAAGAAAATGCAGAGCATTGGAAGTAGAGGAGAAATTTCAAAAAGTTTGTGTCCTGCAATCTCAATTTTGAAAAACATATTTTATACATTATGTATTTTAGAGCATAAAAATACAATAATAGGAAAAAAAGACCAAAAGATTATACACCATTGGGTTAACAATGGTTAGTGATTATCTCTGAGTTGAAAATAAGATTTTTATTTTCTTCCACTTGCTTTTCAATATATAAATAGAATTTATGCCAAAAGACACTTAAACCAACACCCTAAATATAAATTAAGCTCATACTATATGTCAGGAATCAGCAATTTTTTTCTGTGAAGGGCCAAACAATAAATATTTTAGACTTTGCAGATCAGACAGTCTCTGTTACAACTCCACTCCGATACTGTATCGTGAAATAAGACGGATAACACGTAAACAAATGAGCATGGCTATGTTCCAATAAAACTTTATTTACAAAAACAGGCTGAATTTGGTGGCCATAATTTTCCATTCCCTATTACATACCAATATCTGACACTGAGATTTAGAAATTATTTATGTGTTCCATTTTTTGTTTGTTTGTTTTCTGCAATTGTTTAGGACAAATGGCCTGTGTCTAGACCGGTACTATCGACTAGAAACCCCTGTGATGAAGAACAGGTTCCCTCTCTGTGCCATCTCACATGATAGCAACGAGCCACAAGCCACATGTGGTGTTGAACACTTAAAATGTGGCTGGTACCACTGAGGAAGTAGTTTTTTTTTAAATTTTATTTCAGTTTAAGTAATTCAAACTTAAATAGCCACATATGAAGCATATTGGATGGCGCAGGTCGACAGCACGGGTTAGTATCTATGCTTTCTATCACCCACAGCAAGGAAGGGCACAGTCACTCATTTTACTGCTGTAATTTCCTGCCGGACAATGTAATCTCAGACTCATTGCTTCTCAGTTCTAATCAAAAATCCTTTGTGAGGAATGAGCACCACGAGGATTGTGGAAAGGACACATTTATCTACAGACTTATCACATATTCAAGAGTATTCACTCATCTCCTACTATGTAGAGATACTATGCCAGTCTCTGGCCATACAATGGTGAGTGAAACAGGCAAGGTCCCTATTCTCATATTTTATTCTACAAATTATTTAACAATGTTAAAATACAGATAGATGATAGATAGATAGATAGATAGATAGATAGATAGATAGATAGATAGATAATAGATAGAACCAACTATATAACATTGCATAAAGGATCCAATATACACTGTTTATGAGGGAAACAACGTAAATATAAAAATAGTAAGAGAATGAAAGTAAAAAATAGAAAAGGGACCCAATTAAGACAACAAGGAAGGATGGGGGTCTGTGAAATTGGACAATGTTCCCAAACAAGGGCTGGTCAAAGTCAAACATGTATTTTTAACACTCGGTATGTAGGATGAGCAAAACCTATCGCTGGCAAAAGGCAGTCAACCAGCAACCACATGGTGACCACCTAACAGTCACCTTATGTAGAACACAGAGGAGAAATTTCTATCATAAAAAGCTGGGTTTCAACTGATTGACAGGTGGATATTTTCATCTTATGAAAACTGAGTTGTTTCTTAAATATAATTTACATTATACTTAAAATTAAGTAAAAAGTGCAGATTGAAAGAGCGTAATCTGATGAGTTTTACACCTGGAATACCCAGGTAACTGCCGCCCTAACTGGGATTTAGAACAGGAATTGGCCAGTGAACCACATCTGGCCTGCTGTCTGTTTTTGTAGAGCCAGCAAGCTAAGAGTGGTTTCTATATTTTCATAAGGTTGAAAAAAATTTTAAAGAATAGTATTTCTTGACATGTGAAATACATATGAAATTCAAATTTCTGTGTCCACAAATAAAATTTTGCTGGAATGCAGTCATGCTCATTCATTTACATATCGTCTGTGGCTACTTTTGTGCTCCAGTGGCAGAGCTGAGTAGCTGTAACCCGGACCAGATGATGTGCAAGGCCTACGATGGTTAGTGATCCTGAGCAGGGGTTTGCTGACCCCTATTCAGACGCTGCCGTCACACCAGAAGACGCTCCTGCGCCCCTTTCCAGTCATTCTCCACACCCTGCACCCATTCCAGGCAACGGTTGCTCCATTCTATACCATTATAGATCAGATTTACCTGTTCTAGAACTTCATAAAATTGAAGCTATATAATAAGTATATCCGTTTTGTCTGGCTTCTCTCTCCCGATACGTCTGCGACACAAATTCACGTTGTCACATCAGCAATTTGTTAATTTTTATCGCCAAGTATATTTCATTGTGTGAATGTACACAGTTTGTTGAGCCATTCACCCCCTGACAGGCACTTGTTTCCAGCTCTTAGCTCTTATGAATAAAGTTCCTGTTGCCATTTGTACAGAAGTCTTTCGTGTACAGATCAGAGACACATCTCCTAGATAAATAGTTAGTGGGATTATTGGGTCATGTAATAGGTGCATGCGTAATTTCCTAAGAAACTGCTGGATTTTCTGACTCTCTCAGCAGCAATATATCAGAGTTCATTTCATTAGATTCCCACCAGCACCTGGTATTATCTCTTTAATTTAAACCAATCTAGTGGTATCTTATTGTAGTTTTGATTTGCATTTCCATAATGACTAATGATGGTCATATTTTTCCATGTGCTTATTAGCCATTCATACATTTTCCTATGTGAAATACCTAAAACTGTGAACATTAACAACTATTCTTATTTTTCTGCTTGCTTTGGCTACTTGGAAGCTTAGGGCTCAATGTGAGGTCAAAATATAACAACTATATGGGACTTCCGGTCATTTTGGGCTCTAGTCTGAATCTTGGTTTCATCATCTTTATTTCCTTTATTTCATGGCCTCTTCATCTACTTAATTTTTATCCTGTGTTCCTCAATTTCTTTAGCAGAACTCAAATTCTATTTTAAAATGAGACAAGTGACAACCAAAGGGAAAAAGGATGACACTGATCCTTTTTGCTCATTATGTTCCAGGAACTGTGCCGGGCACTGGGAATACAGAGAGGATATGTCCCTGTCCCCCAGAAACTCACGGGAGAAAAGCCAGTAATTAGAAGATAAGGGAACAAGTGTATGAGAAAGGATTGTCCTGAGGGACAGTGGGAACGTGGGAGGTGACGGGGAAGGGAACTTGCTGGAGAACATGATTCTTGGCTGATGGTTGATTGAAGAATGAGTCAGCATTGCCAAGAAAGAAAAGGAGCCCTGACAATGTGGTGGGGGTGTATAAGCAAAAGATAATATCGTGAAACTAGGGAATATTCAATGCAAGAGTGTGTGATGCATTCTGGGAACTCACAGAATTTAGCAACACAAGATAGAGAAGGTCAGGGAAATAGAGGGCAGCCATTTGACACCTTCTAACATCTCAACGACCAATGCAAGTCACATGGCCAAACCTACAGTCAAGGACAGGGAAACATCACTTACTCCTCTTTAGTGGCAGGCGCTGCAAAGTCACATTGTAAAGGATGTGGCCGTTGGGAGGGTGAAGAATGGGGACCATTCATGCAATCCACCACAGCAGCGTTCCTTGGAGGAAGTGCTAAGTGCCGAAAGCAAAAACCCAGACAACAGACGGATCAGATAAACTGGGTTACTTAACCCCATTTGGGTATGAACAGCAGCCTGGGTGCTGTGGTTTTGTCCCTCTAAGGCAGTTCAGGGAAATACTAGAGCAGCACAGAAGATCTGGACTGCCCAGAAATCCACGTCTAAATAGCAACCACTCAGGTACTGCCAACCACGAAGCAACAGTTAAGGGAACTGAAGCCTCATCGAACAAACTGAAGTCTACCAAGTGATGGCGGATACCACACTGTTTTCTGGATTGGATTTTTCTGTTTAGAACTAAAACAGAGACCCTGACTCAAAACTCCAGCAGTCATCCCATTGCCCAATCATCATTAAGCGTGTGATTATAACCATCAGATAATTAAACTATAACAGCACTAAAGCAATTGCGTTGTTAAAAAATTTTCCTGTGCACCACACTCACCCCAGTACTAGTTAACAACAATGCTAATGTCTTGGCACACGTGACTAATAACGAAATGAGTTATAACTGTGTGTTTGGATCACATTACACTGCTTCGAGTGTATCATAATATTTTATAGCTTAATGGAGAATCTGGCTTATAGCAATACAGGAAAAATAAATCTCAGCCAGTCATCATCCATTAAAAAAAATCTACATTCAGCAGCTGAAAAGATTTTAACTATCAATAACAATTACCCTGAAACGCTTTCTGACACAATAGGTAGATATTTAATATCAATAACATAAAATAACCCTCTCTAATGGAGATATATTAAGGTATTGATTAGCTATGCAAGAAAGTTTATGCCTGTTCCATTCCCACTAGTAATTATGAGCAGGCTGTTGGCTACTCTTTGAACCACATCTTTTAGTCCATTTCCCTTTCTCTGCCCAAGAGTACACTTGGCTGGCAGATAATCAGAACAAACAGACATTCCTAGAAAATGCGAACCATATGTGCGACCCAATGCTGCAAGTGTGTGCTGAATGTCTACTAGGTGCACTTGACTGTGTGGAGGGTGCCAAGGCTACCATGCTGGGAGGCACCGCCCCTTTGCTTAAGATGCTTACCATGTAGTGAGGGAGACAGACAGGACCACAGAACACAGAATGGGGAAAGATAGGATTGGGGGCATGCCGAGAGGCAGCTGAGCCAGTCGGATGGGAAATTGGACAAGCAACTAATGACTGTAACATAAGGCAGAGGAAGCAGCAGCAGGGCTGGGAGCAAGCAGGGGAGCT
>CM052541.1:11856849-11952841 GCA_028533065.1 Trachops cirrhosus
AGACTACAAAGTGCCGGAAGAAAGGCACTTCATTGTTTCCCCTTTCTGAGCTCCGTGACCTCATTTACAGCTTTGCTGTTGTCTGGCGGCTGGAGCGGGAGCTTGATCTCTGGCTGCGAAACCGGCCCGGCTCCTAACAACATCTCGGCCCTCGGCAGCTTCTTTCCCTTTGTTCGCCTGGCAAACCCTTGGGTCTTGCTGCGAGTTTCATCTACAGTGGTTTTGCAGGCTGAACATAAAGTGAGTGCTGTCCCCAAAGAACCGAAGGTCACCGTAGAGGAGTCGAGATTTATAGAGTGCTTCCAACAGCTCCATTGGCCGCGATGCAGACAAGAATGCCTGCATCCCAGTGGTAAGTTCTAGTTGTTTCTTTTCTGAAGAGACATATGAGATGGCAGGCAAACACTAGACATGGTGCCAGGGTTGGTAAGAATGAATAATTTCTGCTTCCGTTGCTTGAGATTTTTTAGACTTTAACTGTTCATCACCCTAAATTTTCATTTGATGCTCATGACACCCCATCCCTAGCAAGGCAACGTGGTGAGCTTTATTTTAAGGAATCTGCTCACACGCTCCCAGGGTTTCCACACATTTCTGGATCATTTTTGTCACTGGTAGGTGGGACCAGCCTGTGAGTGATCCTCCTTATTCATCAGCAACCTGGAATCCAGACAAGCTGAACAGAATAAATAAAGTTAAAACAGTAGCAAGGACACAAAGCCATGTCTCCTTCCATGCCCTCAGGCTGACCTTTGAGAAAAGGGAGCACCTGCGTCTCCTTCCGCGTGCGCATTGAGGGCGTTCCTGGGGTCTGTGTTCTGAAATGGCCGCTGAATGGGAAGCCCTCTGGGTATGAAGTCACAAGATCAGCAGCTGTGACCTTGGGCGTATCACTTCATGCATTCCGACACTAATTCCACCAAATTAAACTCAACTAAAAAGAGTAGACTCCATCAGAGGTCCCCCCAGTTACACCTCAATAATGCATCCCCCTTACGGTTACTACATTGAAGAAGATGCGAAAACCGTAGAAGAGCTGGGAGTGAGGAAACCCACGTCTCCTTCTCTCCTAGGCCAGCATGGAGTCGAAAACACACGCGCCGTAAAGCCTGCCACCCACAGGCGCTGGGCTGCTTCGATGAGACGTGTGGGAAAAAGTACACATTTCCTGAGGTCCTACTGAGCCCCAGGCCCCTCATACCTATCATCTTACACAGAAACTCTATGAAGTTGGTGCCTTTATCAACCGTCCTTATTGTGCAGATGAAACAGAGGTTTAGCTGTGCGGAGCTATTGTGAAGGCCTCTTGCTTGGAGGAGTAAGGGTCTGTCTAGAGCAGATGTGTCTTCAGAGTGTGACACCTGGCAAAGTATGAATCATGTACTAAAGGCCTCTATCAACTGAAAATGCAACGCAATGCAATTCAGGGGGTCATGGCCTGAGAGGGTTGTTGGTGGGTTATTTGTGGGGGGGATGGTAATAGCCCCTACTTTGGTAGTATATCTACTGAGATATCAGAGCTTCTCTATTGACAATCTCCTATTTAGTATTGTATTCCTGATAATACACACTGACTAAACTACACAGGAAGTCAGATGTGCCTTCAATAATAGCTCTATGTTCAAAAAGTGGAAGAAAAAAAAAACCTGACCCAAGAGCATTGCCCAGTAGACTTCATGCTGAGATTGGCTTGGTAAAAGGAGGATACCCAGCCTCGATTCTAGGCTCTGCCCCACCATTATGAAAAAAATCTCAAGTTTAACCAGAAGACCATGAATTTCTTGAGGGAAAGATCCTGCCTAAATTATCCACATATCTCTAGTACCTAGCAGAGTGCCTGACACATAGTAGACTCTCAATAGTTATCTGCTGGCTGGATGGATGGATGGAAGGATGGATGGATGAATGATGGATGGACAGGTGGACAGAGATTCTAATTATATAGGGGGTGTTCATGTGGAATGGAAAACACTGAACTAGGGATTTAAAGACATGCGTTCAAGTTCTGGCTCTGACATTAACCAGCTGAGTGTCATTCCAAGTCAATGAACTTTCTCTGAGTCAGCCTCAAAATGGGGTAAGAATACCTCTACTGTATGCATCATGGAGAGGCTGTATCAAATTAAACAATATTTGTAGATGAACTTAGTTTAAATCTATTTGAGAATAAGTTACACTGTGGGGGGGCTCTGCCTGCAGAGAACTCCCCATCCACCACAGATGAGAATAAGTCTACCAAGACATGATCTGCTTGGGGAGGAAATGTGGCCGATCTCTCAGAGGAGAAAAGACCAGGAGCCTTTTCCTCAATGGACTTTTATTGGGTTCAATTTGCACAGGAATACAGATAAAGCTCATCAGTCATTGTCAGGCAGTAAGGATCAAACAATAAGATAGCATACAAAGAACTATGATGGCTTATTCTGAGTCAGGGTCTGTTAACTAAAGGGCTACAAAACTTTGGGGAACAAATTCATTTCATGCTTAGACCATTATGATTTAAATTGAGGACATTCTTAGCAAAGCAAGTTTCATAGGATTTTATGTATTTCTTCTTAGGCCTGATTGCCCAGGGAACTGGCCCTTTCCAGCAGAGGGCTGCACCGCCCTCTGTCATTGTTTCAGGCTTAAGTCAGACAGGGGAAGTAAGGCAAACAAGAGATTAGGAGACTTCTTGCAGACAGAATGAAGACTCAGGCTCTGTCAAAGCCGAGGTGAAGGCTCCATCACCTGCTTTTTCTATAACCCCCCAAGTCCTTCCCCAAGAGCCTCTTCATGACCATGCCTGTCTTAGGTCATCCCTCCCTTGAGGAATCTTTCCCATCATTGACTAACCAGTCATCTGCCTAGGGACAAGCAGGGTGAAGTAAAAGGGGCAGAGGCAGCACCAGAGACAGCCAGGGAGATAAGATTTGTCTCCTTAGTGGCTTATGGTCCCAAGGTCTCTCACTCAGCCTTAGCCATGGGGGGTGGGTTACAGCTTCTGAAACCAGGCAGGGTGGTTCCCAACATTACGCCACTGTGTTATATGGAGTCAAGGAACTGCAGTGTGTCACAGCCAAGCCATTGCTTTACAGATGGGAAAACTGCAGTCCAAAGAAGATGGATCAGGAACCCAGGACTTTCTGCTTCCTGCTTTGCCTTATTGATGAGTTAGTTATTGGTTAAGTTCATGGGGCCCTTGCCAGAATCGGAAGATGGTTTTGTCTAAATCCAAAGCACCGACTTCACAGGATGGACATAAGCTTTTCTGAAATAAGATACACTTCAGAAGAAGATTTGAGTACAATGTCCCTCCTGCCTAACTATCTCTGTCTTCTGAAGGTATCTGGAGCTGTTGAGTTCTTCAGAACAAGAAAATACAGTCTAAGCCTAGCCATTATCAGTTCTGTGGCACAAGGGTGGCTCCACAATATGGCCCCAGGTTCTCTCTCCAGTTTCAACCTCCGGCACTCCCCAAGGGACCCCTCTGTTCCTGTCAGGCTGGTCTCCTTGCCACCCCAATATGCTTCACACATGCCAGCCTCTGTGACTCCAACCGCATCCTAGTTCCCTGTTTCCCTTCCACCAACCTTGAAGCCCAGCCTTCTGCTTCTCATCCAAATACCATACACACTTGAGAAAGATCTCCAGTCCCATCATCACCAAGATGCCATCCCTAGCTACCCTACCCCACAATCTTTCCCTTATTCTTCTAGCCAGCCCACACCCTGATATCTGTTGTGATCTGAACTGAGTCCCCACCCCCCAAAAAATGCTGAAGTCCTAACCCCCGATACCCATGAAGGTGACCTGATTTGGGAATAAATTCTTTGCAGACAAATCAAGTTAAGATGGATTAGGATGGGCCCTAAACTTGGTCATAGATGTCCTTAATGTGGAGAGAGATTTGAAGACACAGAGGAGACACAGGGAAGAAGTCCATGTGAGGACAGAGGCAGAGACTAGAGTTATGCTAGTGTAAACCAAGGAACTCCGAGGACTGCCAGCAAACACCAGAAGCTAGAAGAGACAAAGGAGACTTCCCCACAGTCTTGAGTGGAAGTATGGTCCTGCTGACACCTTGATTTTGGACTTCTAACCTCCAGAACTGAGAGAGAATACATTTCTGTTGTTTTAAGCCATTCAATTTGTGGTACTTTATTATCAGCCCTAGGAAACTAATGCAACTTCTCAGGCTATTCACTGGGCTTGTACAGATCTGCCTCCCCATGGACTACTGGTCACCTTCTCATGGACATCTCATCGGCCTGTGAACTGAGCATAGGAAGTATCCTCCAAACATCCTTGTAGTCTCCCTAGCACCCTGTGCCTAGGGGCTTAATTGTCTTAACCTCAAGCATGGTGGCACAACATTCCATCAGGAAAAGAGGCTGCATCAGAAAAGGCACTTGTTTTCTACTCAATTCAGTAAGTTCTAGCAACATGACAAAGTTGAATTTGGGTGACTGTTTCAGAGAATACAACCCTGCAATGCAGTAGCTCCAACTTAGTGAAACATGCTTACCCGAATCCTTTCCCTACACTCTATTGCCACCAGACCTGCACCAAATGCAGTGCAAACCCCTGCTGCTGGCTCTCTGTCTCAGCCAGGCTGGCCTCCTACCCTTGCCTTCCATCACAACCACACACGCACATGCACATATCCACCCCTACAGCGTAATTAAATTGGACTTGACTCTGTGTTGTGGTCCCTCTCAGTCAAATACAATGTGGAGTTAACCTTTGGAAGTCAATGGCACAGCCCCAGCATAACCAGGCAGAGAGATGAGCACAAGTTTCAAAGTGCTGGCCACTCTACTAGGCATCGCACTGTGTCCTCGGGCATGAGACTGGAATGGAGAACCTGCACTTCCTCTTCAGGTCCTAATTTGAGCAGGACTCCGACAGTTCTAGCATCTCACCACACTGAATGAGCACTTAAAGATGTGTATTCTTCATGCAATGTGGCCCTAAAGGCAAGCCCTCTGATGTACCTTGTGTTGGACCCAAAAGGCCATAATAAGGGAAATTTGATTTTGTTATTTTTGCTTAACCTCTTAGTAGTGCATGATTCATAGGTATTGTTTCCCCTCTTCTCTCCCCTGCTCATCTTGGTCTTTACCTGGATCGTCATCCCTCATCCCACCTTGCTGTGAATCTAAATCCTACCCAATGTTCAATGTTCAGATCAGATGCGGTCTACTCCAGCAAACTTTCTTCCACTCCCTGGGTAATCACTCCAGTCTCTTAGCTCCTGTCAAAGCCTCTCTTTTGGCATATGATTATAATTGCCATATTCCATGGGCTGGTTGGATATACCTTTTATTTACAACTTACCATATTTTTTGGATCATAAGACACACCTAGGTTTTAGAGGAGGAAAATAGGAAAAAAAATTTGAGGCAAAAAATGTGGTAAAATATTTAATAACATAAATAATATTTCACCAATGTAAATGTAAACAGAACTCAATGGTTTTGCACAACCTGTGTGGCTCTGCAGCTGCTACGAAATTACAGCTCCCATCATCCCAACCTGTCCAAGCATGATGGGAGTTGTAGTTTTGCAACAGCAGCAGGGCCACATTGACAGGCAACCCTGCAGTGGAATTTGCCTATGTTAATGTTAATGGTGGGGGGGGGGGGGGACACACCAGTCACGTGATAGAGGCATGTACAGGTGCCCCAGGCTTTCTTCTCCTAACATGCCTGCAGTGCCTGTACTCTCCTCCCTAGCACTACAGTATGCCACAGTGGGGACCCTGCTCCTGCCTCCCTTGCTTTGCACCATGAGGAGACCCCTTCCTCCCAGCCCAGGGCCCACAGCATTGCCCCACTCCTGCCGCTGCCAGCTTCCTGCAGCAGTGACCCTGCTCCTGCCTCCTGTGACCCCACACCACTGCTGCCCCCCCCCCACAGCAGGCCAGGTAAGCTACATTCAGACTATAAGACACACCCCCTTTTCCTCCCAAATTTGGGAAGAAAGGGCATCTTATAGTCTGAAAAATATGGTAACCTGATTTGAAGGCTCTTGAGAGCAAAGATTATGTCTTATAGTTTCCCCCTTTTAAAGTTTTAAGAATTAAATGAGAAAATGTAATTAAAGGGCCTACATCCTAGCACTCAGAATGTGCTCAATAAATGTCCATTCCTTCCCCTTTTGTCTCTCCCAGAGCACCTTGCAAAGTCCTTTGACTCTTGTAGCTGCCTAATAAATGTTTGTTGAACAGATGAATCAATGCAGATAAATGGTAGTTTCAAATAAGATCACTACTACTATTTGGATATGTTTATTTTCATCCCTCAGCTCCTGAACTAGTGGGCTCATAAAGATTATTTCTGTTACATGCTACATCTCTGAAGCTGAAAGCAAGATTGCGGGGTGGAGGTACATGGTGGAAGGCCGGCATCACCCAGGAGTCCGCCCAGAAGCAATCAGCTGAGAGATCTGCAATGACAGAGCAGGCCGGACAGAATCAGGCAGCACCCCAACCAACCTGGAAGCCAGGTAACTCACTCAGCCCTTATAATAAACAGTGTGCAGTTAATCCCCATTTTTGCACTCATCTCATGCCTTTGATACTCTTTCATTAATCTCTGATGTTTTCATGTTCATGTAACCAGCAAGCCCCTCGTCATACATATCCCCACTTAGCAAGTTTTAATCCTCAGAGGTTGAACCCAATGGGCATATAAGGAAGACTGCACACACCTGGCACCTCTCAATGCTATAAGTTATTAGAAGCTGAACGAATTCTAGATGTTGCTGAGAGGAAGTCACAGGAGTAGGGACAAAGAAGAAACTTCTTCATCCCCACTCCTGACACCACAGGAGCTACGCATTTTTCTTGAGAGTAGGAAGAGTCCCTGGACTCCAGAGACGCTGGTCACTCCAGAGCCTTTTGGCAAAACCTTTGGACGAAGCAGGCTTGCCCTGAGTGTTGGGTGCCCCTTGTTTACCTTAACAGAAAGAAAAGCCGGCCCAGAGCCCCGGACCCCCCTGGCAGGGCCCTGATTTCACACACATTTTCCCCAGATTCCTATTGGCTTGGCTGGAAACCACATATTAAAACCCACCAATCTTTCCACTTGAGCCTGATGAAAGCTTCAACAGAAACAGCTGCACTTCACATGTGGTTTAAGTTAATATCTTATCCCGACGGTTTAACTCTAGCTGGCTGGGCTGCTTTTTTAATATTCACAATCCTCTTTTGTTTCACATTAAGAATATGTCTTTCATTACTCACCAGAGCAGAGGAACACAATGAAGCTGGTAGCACTTCATTTTTGAAATGTCTGAAATAATTGTTTGCGTTGTGTGTTACTGAAGGAGCACTCCAAGTTCAGGTATCTCCAAAGCCTACGAAAGTGTTAAACCACCCTAGCACAAACACTGCTCGACCTATGGGGAACGTTTTCCTATTAAAAAGTAAAGCCCCACACTAATGGCTCGGAGTCAGTTTCAAAATCCCAGAGCTCATTGAGTCAAGCAACATGATAAGTTCATTGTTGTGTTTCCTCCCGTGACTCTCAAAACCATCCCATCCCTTCAGCACAGAGGCCAGTTTAATCGATATGTGGCTAATTTCATGCACCAGCACCTCACATACATACGCATGCACCCACTTCGTATCCATACTGGGTGCAATTCACTTTCAAGTTCCTAGAAACCGTGCAACTGCTGTTCACCTGGAAAATGCACAGCAGGTGCCCAGGTTTTGCCATCGAAGCTCCTCCTTATAGGAGGTGATGTCACCGAGGGGCATCTGTACCTCGTGATGTCATTTGTTTTGCAACGGTGAGCATGAGGTGCTGGGAATATTCTGCAGGTTTCTCTTTGTCCTAGCAGCTGCCTGAAAAGGTCAAAACTGGAAAGACTTCAATGAGCCCTATTTATCCTCATCAGTCATCAAAGAGATGACCACATTCTTTGACAACGCTTGAGTTTTTCCCATGCTCTTTTTCTGTCTTTCATTCCTGATTTTGAATAATAGGTATTAATAGTAGGAAGAAAAAAATTGCTAACCATTAATGAGCATTTTATTATGTGCTGGGCACTGTTCTACATGCAACCTAATTTAAGCCTCGTACCAACCCTAGTGGAGAGGTATTATTATTACCGCTGTTTTATAAGAGAACCTGAAGCACAAAGAAATTAAACTATTTACCAAGATAGCATGGCAGAAACCCCTAGTTAACCCCAATATCTTTTTTCTCATTCTTCTCTCATTATAACACCACACAAGTCAGAGTTGTATTCTTACTCTTGGCGGGAGCAGCAAGATAAGGGGGGTCTGGATCCCTGAAATTACAGGGTTGCTTTACCTGTCTGTACTGTCATGGGAACATGAAATAAACGTCCATCTTGCTTGTTGAAGGCTCTGTTATTTTGTGTCTTTGTTACAGGACCTGAAACCACACCTTACCTAACAGTGGCAGAGCTCAGCCTGGATCCCGGCATCTGACCCCAGAGCCCATGCGCTTAGCCCCTGCCTCCCTGGCAATACATGGCCTCATAGTAGAAGTGGAATCCGACACTATTAGAGCTAAATGGGATCGTACTAGTTAAGCCAGTAAAACTAGTTAAGCAGACAATGAAAAGGCACTCTGATTGAGTGGGGCGATGGGGATTTATTGAAAGGCTACATGGGAAAGTGGGGTCAGGAGAAGTTGCCTCATCGACGTTGTGTCTGAATCCTGAGACATACAGCAACCTCGTGGAGACACAGACCCATCACTCAACACCTTTGGGTGGTACCAAGCTCACGTGACCTGCCAGGTTTCTCAGCATTCACTTAGAAGTGAAGATAATTTGGTCAGATTTCAGCCAGTCAACTGAAAACCTTGCTTAAGCAGACTCTCCACCAGGCACCTCAGAGTCCTTCGACATCCCTGTGTCCAGTCCGCACACGGCTGCCTGTGGCTCAGCATGTCCGCTGGCTCATCAGCTGTAGCCAGAAGCAAAGTTGATTCCCCTCAGACCCGTGGCCTGAGCGGTAGGTGAGGTGAGGGAAAGAAGGCGCGGCCCTATGTTATCTGACGGAGGTGATGTGTGTTCGTAGCTGCCCCTCGAGTACTGAGACGTGGCTGGTCTCTGGTTTTAGGGAGAAAGACCCCAGAAAGGGAAAGAGACTCACCCAAGTAAAGCAGTGAGTTACTTTCCCCCCAACCAGAGCTGTGCCGGTCTGCATGTCCCTGCCCAGGCAGCACCTGGAGTCACTGCTTCTCTGCTTCTAGAAGCCACCCCTAAAGGCACCTGAATTTAGACCTGACGGCAGCTTCAGTAGAGCCCTGTGTCCTCTGTTTATTTGTGAGACCAGTTTTCAGATCCTCGTCACTCCCTGCAGAACACCATTTCAGAGCTCAGCAGACACACGGCCTCACTTAAGAGGAAGTGAAGAACTGGGGCAATGATCAGGCTTCGAAAATCCATTTTTGGCTGCAATAGCTAAATAATTAACTGTCTCGATTTTATCTATGGTGTTTTGATGCAAATCTGACCTGAGTACATTTACTTTTTAATAAAGTCCAAAATTCAAAATAACCAACAGAGAAACCCCTCCTGGTATTTCACAATCTTAGCAATGAAGCCCCTTATTAGAGCTACCTTAAATCTGTCTTGAGATAGTGTAAGTCCGCTGTGCCACGCCCTGGAAATGTAGACAGCCAGCGGGGGATGAGGAGGCCCTTACAGTGAAGTAGGTACACAGCTCTCCACACTGTCCAGGAGCGCACTTTTGAAATCACACATGGCTTATAGTTGAAGAAAAAAATTAAACGAAAGCGTAAAGAAAAACCAGCAACATTCCTACTTATTGCCTGTATCCATTTGCTGGGGCAAGGTGGGGGGCGGGGGGCGAGGTTAGCAGAAGACGGTATTACCGTATATTATACAGAGTCTCATATAATGCTTAAAGTTCAGAAAGACCCGACATCTCAACCCAAGCTTCCAGACGGAGCAATAAGGTTGTAAAAGCAAAATGCTGACCTTATTTTCTTCCATATCACACTGGGGTGAAAGGTTTGCCCCCGTACTCCAGCCTGCGCCAGCCCCTGTGCCTGGGAGGCCGCCCCCCACCGCACCCAGCATCAGAAGGTTCCCACTCCCTCCAGCTTCTGAGTGAGATCCACCAATGGGCAGTGCAGTGGTTAATTTTATATGTCAGTTTAGCTGGCCATGGTATCCAGATATTTGCCCGAATGATATTCTAGATGCTTCTCTGAAGGTATTTTTTTAAGTGAGATTAACATTTAAATCAGTGGACTTTGAGTGAAGTACCATATTTTGCCGTGTATAATGAATGTGCACTTTGTTGCCCAAATTTTTTAGGGAAAAATAAGGATGTGCATTATACATTCGTATAATAATTACATACCATGGGTGTAATAATCCCACGCATAATGCACACAAAACGTGGATGCACGTTATACATGGGAGCACATTATATACAACAAAACACAGTAGTTTACTCCAATAATAATAATGTGGGGGCACCTCATCCAATCAGCTGAAGGCCTGAATCAATCAAACTCACCTCCCCCAAGCAAAAAGGTAATCTTCCAGCTGATTGCCTTTGGACTTGAACTGCGGCTCTTCCCTGGGTCTCCAGCCTGCTGGTCTACCTGCAGATTTTAGTCTTCCCGCGTCTCTAACAATCATGTAAATCAATACCTTAAAATCAATCTCTCTCTCTCTCTCCCCACGCACACACACACATTACAGGCAGCAGCAGTAGAAAATCAGAGGGGAAAAGGGTCTCTATTTCACTCCTGACACAGGCGCTGTCACCACACAGCCCTCGCCATCTCTGGGCAGGACAACCATACCCTCCCCTCTCACTGTCAGGCCTGCAGGTGACAACCAAGCCCTCTCTTACTAAGCCCAGGGGACCACACTAATCCCAATGGTTTCTCCATACTTCTGACCCCTTCATAAATAATCTTATTAAACTCTCCTCGATTAACCCTCATACGAGTGCACTGGGACCTGGACTGGCACAGTGTTGCCAGAATGTAGGAGTCATTGCCAAGTTGGCGTGGCATGCAGGGCTTTCCTTTAACTCCAACCTCCCTTTTCAGTGTCATTGTCCACCATGTCCATTGGCTCCGAAGACACGTGACAGCGCACACACAAAACCTCCAAACTTCTGCCCTGCGCCCTGCTGCCCACCCTCACACCTTCATTCTGACACCTCTGGTTCCTGGGGTATCAGCAGCCCACAGCACCCTATTCACATCACTGAACAGAAGAGCAACTTGAAAACTCTTATAAAAGTTGGGAGCCACTGCCTGTTATGACTCTGCCCTATTGCATATCCCCAATGCCATTCTAGAACCGTCTACCTTCCATCTTGTCAAACAGTCAGGTTGTTTCAGATTGTTTATTATTGCTGTTTTTTAATCTAAGATTCCCCCAGGCCCCTCTCTCCCCACAGTCATATTTATAGCCAAGTAGTTGTGGTATCTAGGAAGGTCTAAAAGTCTGCTGGAGTGAGTGATTTCGTGGGGGTTTTTATCCTCGATTTTTTTTACTCTGTTTTCACACCATTTCCTTGAGAAGGTTGGAGCAGGTGTGGCATTTTTATTTGGTGGTGTTATGTTTTGCTTTTAAATTTTTAGAGATTCTCCAAATGTCTTGTTTTTAAATAAATATATGCACACTTTCCATAAGGAAAGTAAAGAACAATAGAGGTTTCAGTAAAAATCATGCTTCCTTCTGCTCTTCTGAATTTTCCTACATTGTGCTAAAAATAGTAATACCTTTTCAGCTGCCGCCGTCTACCACAAAAGTAATGAAAAGCCATGAAAAACAGAAATGAACAACAGGACAAAATGAGTCTCCCCGAGGTCTCAGCCAAAAAAGCAAGCTGGAACAGACAGAACCAAGGCTGTAGAGGTACCTACAAATAGCATTATCAGCATCATTGAGGTGTCAAAATATCAGAATTCATGAGCCCAGGTCAGCCAGCCAGGTAATGGCCACATAGCCCAAGTGCACAAAAAGGAGCTCACAAAGGGGAGGTCTGTGGTCAGACAATGGGTTCTGAAATTCTAAAGGGAGAAGACAGGCACTAAGGTAATGAATGAGCCAATGAAAAGCCAAATTGTGCATACATGTATTCACAGAATGAATACCAGGTAATTGGGTTTTCAAAAACCAACATGTGTTCCTCGTCTGGGCCAGCGCTAAGAAAGCCAGTGAAATTTACCACAGGTGACAAAAGGAAGACTGGTCCCTCCTCTCCTCCTACTGGGGCAACTCCCAGTCCGACACCGCCCCTGCTGCCATGGCGTCTGTGGAAGGTGGCATAAAGCCTGGCTCTCAGGAGAGCACTGCTTTCAAATGTGATAGCTCATCCTGACATGAGCCTAACAATGCATACGTCCTCATCACAGAGAGCGCTGCCCCGATCCCTGGCACTGTGATTTCTTCAGAGATGGAGCTTAAGGACTTGCACATTTTGTGCACCCTGTCATACTACACCTGCGCTAATTTTAATATGAAAAGAACACTGTGCATTTCTTACCCAGTAAAAGGCAATCTTTTCTGGGGCAGGTTCTGTGCATTGTGTTTATCCTGTAAGTTTCTCTATCCCTGTTGCTATCCCTGCACATGGCAACTGGAGAAGCACAGATTTAAAATATCACTGTTTTCTAAGGCGGTTGCATTTCAGTAGAAGGCTCTGAAAGCTGGAAAAACAGCAAGAGTTGCATCTCTAATGGTGGGAAGACAGGCAGTTGGGTTGATACCTTTGGAGAGAAGGTGTCCCTTGTCCACCCCTCTCCACCTCCCACAATGATGTGGCCCCAGAGCCAAATGTGGCCCTAGACTATCTTTCTAAAATGGAATCTATTTCCCTCTTTCAAGCTCAGGAGAGGTAAGCAATGAGTTGTCCTTCCTCATGCAGGGGAAGCAAGGAGCCCTCCCCCAGACCATCTTCCTACATTCCCTGAGCTCCTCTGTGGTCTGGTGCCAAGGCAGAAGCTCGCATAGACTGCCTCTGCATCATCTCTCCATGCCGCGAACATCGGCAGCCATCTCCTCCATCCTGGTTTAAAACTATCTGTCTGCCTCATGCCTCAAAATGGCCAAAACACATGATCAACAAAGGGATTTAGAGCCTGACAGTAGGACCAGTCTCTCAGGAGCGCAGATTATCCCTCGCAGCTCAGTGGTTGGCAGGGCAGCAATAAATGCCCTGCCTGAATCTCTGACACACAGACACACAAAAAATAATAAACAACTGTTGTAAGTCACTAAGGTTTGGGATGGTTTGTTATGCAGCAAAAGATAACCAGAACACAAAGAAGAAATCCATGTCAATGAAAGATTTCAATTTCTGAGTCAGAAATTGCATTTATATGCAAATAATGAAGACTAGGAGGCACTGGGTTAAGGCATATTAGGGTCTTATTTTCTCTCGCATAATAAGAAGGTAAGGCCTCTACACTTTACTTTGGCAGCTCAGAGCCAGGACTCAGCAAAGCTCTTGGTCTTTCCCTCATGCAACTGGGACGTCATTTCCAGCTCCAGCCACCAGCAAGCATTCCAGGCATCAGGAAGAAAAAAAGGGATGGTTCCTTTATCAGAAAGCAAAACTTTCCCAGAACTCCCCAGCAGGGATTTCTGTGCATACCTCACTGGCTCCAATTATGCCGCTGAGCCATCCCATACGAAGGAGACTAAGAAGTGCAGCTTTTGAACTGGCAACAGAACACCCTGAGTAAGACTGAGGTTTGGTCAGTAAGGAAAGAGGAAAGCATGATCTCGGAGGAGCAGCTAGCTGTTTCTGCCACAGTCAATAAGGAAATCCACTCCATTAGCCCAAGTCCAGAAGCAGAGCAGACTGCTGGGTCAACCCAGTGATGTCGTCCAAGAGCCAGGAATTTCCCATCTCTCCACTCAGCTGCTCACAGCATTGGCTTCAGTCTAAGGCCAGCTCTCCTCCGCTTGGCGGGACAGCTGCCAATAGCAATCAGGCTACATGCCTCCTTGCTCCTAGCCAGCAGGAGAGTCTGGCCTCTTAAGAGCAAGGAAGCAAGGGGCCACTTTTAAGCACAGACATTAAACTATGATTGATACACACTGAATACCTTTCCCAGTTGCAGAGCCAACAGGAATCTCCTTGCCAACAAGGGCTTTCATTCACAAATTTTGGTTAGGCTAAGAGTGAGGGGCCCACAGTCAGGCTGCCTGGGTTGACATCAATTCTCTCACTTTGTCCCTGAACAAGTTTCTCAGCCTCTCCGGGCCTCAGTTTCCCCATGTGTAGAAATGGGTAAACTAATAGTACCTATTGGCATAGGTTTAATACAAGAAATTAATTTTTAGAAAAAGAAGGAAAATACTTAGCATGGTGCCTAGAAACCAGTAAGCATTAAATACGTATTGACTTTTATGATTCTGGAGAAGAGTTTCACACAGGCCCTGCGTGAGTTTTGCAAACACAGAAATAAATGTAAATTAGTAATGCATACCCTCTCTCTTCTTCTTTCTTTGTGCTTTTAATAATATCAAGTTCCACACCCCGGAAGACCCAAGATATTTGTTTTTACAGGTCCTTTTTCAGAAATGACCTGTTCCATCCCTCATGCTGCTTACAGGTAAACTTGAAATTCAAACCATTCCTCTAACACGTGCGCTTATCTGAAGAGGTATGTGCAAATTTACTACTGAACAATCCACTGAAGGACCTCGTAATTAATCCGATTCAGTCATTACCACATCTCCACTAAACATATCATTAAACAGCTGAAACAGTGCTTTCAGTTTTCTCCCACAATTTATTTTAACAAGAATCTAGCACCTGATAAATAAATTAGGTTAACTATGCAGTCATCCTATCCACTGTACCATAGTTAGCACCTAACAATTACCCCCAAAAAGTAAATCTACAGTATTTTTTCAGTTTGACTGAACAATACAGGTAGAACATAAAACATATTCTATAACAGAAACCAATTGCTGATGGCTGTTAACAACACCAGTTGGCACTTACTTTACCAGCTACAGGCACCATGCTAAATGCTGAATAACAGTATAGAGAGTTATTAGTATTATCCCCATTTTACAGAGGAGGAAACTGAGGATCTCAGAAGTAAATGACTCAGTTATGACCAGAATTCCTAAGTAGCAGTATCAGGATTTGAAAATCCAACTCTTCTCTGGCTCCAGAGCGTGAGCCCTTGAATAGCAAGCACACCGGTATGTGACACCACCTTCACAGAGAAACTTGTGGCAGATCCTGGAATTTTATATGATGGATAGAAGGCACAATAGGTGCAGAAATAATAGCTTTCAGGGTCGATCTGAGTCTGTATTTACTTTGTCATTTAGTCTTTGTTAGTTGTGTGACCTTGATCACGTTCTATAAAATTTTTGAACCTCTCTTTCCCCATCTCAAAGGCTGAGGCAAGGAGAGAGCAAGTGTAAATGTGCTAGAATGTTCCGACGCCCATCACAACAGTGGCCCTCGGTGAGCCTTAGCTTCCCTTTCCCTCATTTCCTTTCCTCTTTTCGTCTAATCCTCACACCCCCCCCTTGAAAATCAATAATTAAAGCAAGATTTATTACTGGTTTAGGCTTTCATCACCTTCTAAAAATATATAGTACTCAAATCTGTTGAATGAATGTCGATAAGCAGTACACATTTATAGAAATCAGTGCATTCCCTCCAGAAACAATGCCTTATTAACTCTCATTTTAGTTATTCAATAATTAAATCTAGCTTCGGACTTCAGTCCATTCCAGTATCTGTGGTGCCTCCACTCGGGGTTACATTGGTCACAAAGCCAGGGCCAGTCCCCTCCTGGCCATGCACCTAGGAGACTAGAACCAGGAAGGAGTCTTCCTGGGAGATCCATAGCCCAGGAGGGGCCTAGGGAATAAGAGTGGAAGATAGGATCACTCAACTCAGGAACAAGGCAATCAGAGAGAACATTTGTCACTCTTTTCAGTCAGACAATACCTTTGAACACCATTGTCTGACCTGAGGGATTCCCCACCTTATGAATCCCATCTGCCCCTGTAGAAGTCACACTTCCTGAGTCAGGCTGTGAGCAGAATGGACCAAATAATCCTCTTATTCCCACTTGCCCATTCCTTTACAACGCAACTTTGCTGCTCCTCCCATCAGGAATGGGAATCTATTCCCCACCACTTAAGTCTGGGCATAAGTGATGTTTTGGTACTTAGGAGCCTATATCTCAAGGGATATTGTGACTTCTACTATTACCCTCTTAGAATTTGTGCTGCCATATGAGGAACCCTAGGCTAGTGTCCTTGAGGATGAAAGACCATGCAGAGGACAGAGATGCCCAGCCCACAGGACCAACCACCAGTAATGTAAGTGAGGCCATCAGAGACCATCCAGACTGAGATGAGTGGCCAGATGGTGCAGCCACATGAGTGACCACAGGCAAGAATAATAATAAAAAAAAGGAGGAGGGGAGTATCTAACTCAGCCCAGTACAATCTGCTAGTTACGTATAGCCATGAGCAAACAAAATAGTTGTTTTAAGCCACTAAGTTTTGGGGTAGTTTGTTACACAGCAATAACTGAAATACTTTTAAACATTCCTATAGCTAGCAAGAAAATCATGGGTGCTAGGATCCACCAAGGAGACTCACACTCACTCTAGACTTTTGTCAGAGGTTAGTGGCTTGAAGAAATATTCTGTCAAGAGTAGAGGCAACCATGCCTGCTTTCTAAGGGGCAGTGGCGGAGCTTCTAGTGGTAAGGTCTAGTGCCCGGGAGCATGTCTGTGACCCAGTGGAGGCAGCAGTGGTATCGCCAATGGATCAGCCCTGTGGATGACTCAGAGCAGCCCACCGGGGTGAGGGGAAAGGAGGATGAAGAAGAAACACACCAGAGCGAGAGAGAGAAGACAAACCCTTGTGTCGAGGGCTGACTTTCAACAGATCGCAGGGAGGGAGCTGCTCTGCTACGTGTCTGGCTGTGCAGCCCTCCCGGCCCAGGTCCCTGGCTCCCCTAGGGATTCTCTGAGCTACCTGTCTTAGTCTGAGTTTTCTCAAAAGTACAGCCTAAGGCAAGGATATGGGCACAAGTAGTTTACTTGAAAGATGATCCCAGATTCAGGAGTAAAGGAGAGGGGAGAATAAAACAGAGAAGAGGGAAGAGTGAGGAAGCATGAGTAACTGGGGCTCGTTGCTGCTGGGGACCCACGGAGGAGTTGTGCAGGATACACACTCATTTCTCTCTTCAAAGGACGAGTGCCTGAGGCATCCATCCTCTGGCATCCAGTCCTTATTTGTTTAGATTTGCACTTCCGAAAGCTGAAATCAGAAGTGGTCCGAGGAAATAACAATTTAGCACAGAAAGTATTTGCTATGCTACCAAAGATCCAGCCAGGTGCTGCTAAACGTTTAACAACTGCCTCTTCAGGGAAAAGGTGAGGCAGGTAAAAACATGAGGGACTAAAATCAATGGCAAGAGGAAAGATTACACAGGCTGGGAATCAGGCAAAACCGGCAGCCTGGTGTCATAGCTTTGCATCCTGGCCTCTGCTCTCTGCCCAGAATGATGCCAAGCCTTCCCCTACATCTCTGGGCATAATTCTTAATCCCCTAACTAGGCATGTTATTGCACTCTAGGCAAGAAATTTAAGGGAATGGGCTGGGAAGACATTAACTGAAATGTCTCCAGTGATAAACTATTTTCAATGTCAGGAAATTCTTCTTTCCTGGAAAATCAAATCCCCCATGTAACAGTTTAAATGTTTTTCCACCAGTTTTATTCTTAGTGGAGACAGACAATTATCCACAGCCTTCTGTAAAGCAAACTTTCAGATACTTGAAGGTTTTTCTTCTCCAGGGGAAACAGTCCAAGTCACGTTGGCCTTTTGTGGGAAATTCAATTTTCGGAAGCTTTAACCTTCTCTGGGGCTTTCTGGCTAACCTTGTCCAAATTGTACATGGCCTTATCAGCTGTAGAGCCCAGACCTGGACCCAGGATTCTTGCCGAGCTTTGACCGCAGAGAAAATAGGGAAGGAAATAGGCTCCCTCAGGGCCTGTGCATCCCATGGTTATTTATAGATTCCACCATCATTGGGTCTATTTTCAACTCAGTAAATAGCCAAAACAGGGCAAGGAAACAATTGCAGGAACAGAAGTGGTCACCTTTCAGATAGAGCAAAAGGCTTCCTGGCCAGGAGTGACGCCTTGGTCATTTCTTACCTCCCCGGTACAAACCCTTGTCATCTCAGCCTGTCATCTCAGGACACTGGAACATTTTTAAAATTCCAAAAGATACACTCAAGTGAGAGAATTTAGTATACCTTGGAAGGGATACTAAACTTAAGAACAGATCACAAAAATCTAAGGAATTTTTACCTGTCTCCCTCTCATTGATTTATAGATGCCCGCATTCAGACCCAAATGGCCTAACAGTGCTGTCCAGCAGAAACATAACACAACCACAAACATGAGTCACGGAGGAAATTTTATATTTCCTAGTAGCCATAGTTCTTAAAAAGGAGGAAGAGTTGAAATTAATTTTACTATTTTATTTAACCCAATATATCTAAAGCACTATCATTTGCACATGCAATCAATATTTTACAATTATTAATGAGATATTATGCATTCTCTTTTTTATATTAAGCCTTGGCCACCATAGTACATAGCCTGGATTTCCAAAGTGTGGGCCCCAGACCCAAAGCGTCAGCATGACCCGGAACTTGTTATCAATGCACAATTTCAGGCCCCACCCCGGTCCTCTGAGTCAGAAACTCACAGTGCCACCTAGCAGTGGTGTTCCAACAAGCCCTCCAGGTGAGTCTAATGCAGACTCAAGTCCAAGAGCCATCGGCCTACGTGCTTCTAAGGCAGGAACGCTCAGTCTGCTCTCCGTGCTCACCACCACCAACGTCTGATGGAGGATGTGAGTCTTTAGGCAATGAACGCTCCCCGTTTTCCTGTTGCTAGGGAGCCTAAAATAGCAAATTTGGTTCCCATGAGATACAAGTCTTTTTATTTTCTTTTTTGTGTCAACTAAACAAGTTTTCCATAGGTGAACTCTTCCTTTTTAAAAAGACCAATTTTACCCTTATTTCCCCATTATCTTTCAATCTGATTCCTTCATCTTCTTTTTAGAGGAATCACACCACACTTACCGTTTTGTATATAACTCTGGTTGCAGATTTAACAAGTAAAAATATAGGACACCCAGTTAGACTTGAATTTCAGATTGACAATGAATGATGTTTTAGCGTAAGTGTGTCCCATGCGCTATTTCCTGGGGAATTATAAGGGGCATACTTATACTAGAAATTATTTATTTGGAATTTAAATTAAACTGGGCATCTTCCTTTCGTCTGGCCAGCCTACGCCTATCCCCCTACATCCTTTGACTTGAAGTCCCTCCGGTGGCCAGACTGTGAAGGTCTCCTGGGGCAGCCGGGGTGCAGGGGAGCAGCGCTGACTCTGAGCACCGCAGGCCTGCAGTCTCACTCCCAACGGGAAGTAATTCTGGGTAAAAGTAGTCTTTGGCTTTCCAAGGATAGGTCCTCTGGCTCCCTGTGAATGCCAGCTGCCTCTCAGGATCAAACTCTCGTTTTTTTAAAAAAAAAAAAGATCGAATCAAACAAAGAGTGCACTGTCAGTCCATCGGAGCCGCACAAATGCACCCACTTAGCTCACAGCTCAAATTGGGCCTCCAGATTTGTGCTATTGAAAAGGAAATTGGCCTCACTGGCTTCGAGACAGCCCTGAAGTGGGGAAATTAATACAGAAGACGCCAAGTCGTAATGACATCTGGCAATGGCAGTGGTTGTGTGGCATCATCCAATTACAGCACACGAAGACACTGTCCAAGGGGAGAAGCCAGTCTGGGCACCACGCAAAATTAGGATCCCACACAGTAACGACCAGTGGAGAGTGGAAACGTGTTAAGATGTTACAAAAAGTGGCGAGTTTGATGAATGCAAAGACCCCAATAAATGTACAAAATCATTACCTGTTCCCTGAGCCCCCTGCAACCCACCTATAAGCTCACATCGTTCATGAATGAATGCGTGCCAGGAGGAGGTTCCTGTCCCTTTCACTGATTCCTTCCCTCCAGCCTGGTAGACTCTGGGGAGTCATAGCCACTAGGATGGAGCCAGGAACATCCCCCAGAGGTCTTTCCCTTGCCTGGTAAACCAGGATGACACCAAGTCCCCTGGGTGAGAAAGAACTTGCGAGTGAGCATAGGGAACAGGGAGAAAGGCAAGGAGGCCAGAGAGAGAAGAGACGCCATATGCTCATCCAAAATAAACCCAAATGAACTGATGGGGAAAGTAAAGAGATGTTGTACCCATGCACTGGATACATGTGGGCTCAAAATCGGAAAATATTGTTTCATCGCCCCCTGCAATCTCTTCCACACTTGGGGGAGCATAACATAGGGCTGATAATGAATAAAAAGGGTATGAAACCTGATCATTTCAATTCACGGTTTCATCCTGGAGTTACCTTTAAGGTGAATTGTGCAAATTTGAACCTAATATTAAAGGGACAGCGACTGTACGCACTTATCCTGCTAATGGTAGAACAGTCTTGATTTTTAAAAGGAAAACACAATAGTGGAAAAATGAGGGTTAAAAACCAATGAATAAATATGAGAACTTTATGCCCTCAAGTCACCTGATTTCCAGAGGCCAACAGAAGATAAAATTAAAATATAGCAGGGATGTAGGTCTCACACAGATGATGTAACAGGAAAAGAGGAAACTACTGTTGTTATAAGGGGAGTGCATTTTGCGTCAGCAAACTTAGGAAGAAAAAATTTCTCTTAGGAAACTTTTCTTTTAGTTAAAAGAAAGTATCAAAATATTTGATTATGGAAGATGGGGCCCTGGAAAAGGTTTAGACAAAGAGAAAATAAATTATTCTGGCTGGGCAAGGAAGAGGAATTGGGGAAGGTATTGGTGACGGCTTACTGGCAACTGAAGGAATAGATTTGCAGGACAGAAAAGGGAAAAAAAGTAAAGGGGGGCAATTAAATGAGGAATTCTGGGTTGGAGAGGAAGTGCCATGGTGGAAAAGGTCAGAAAGTTGGGGGACAAGTGTGTGTAACAGTCATTAAAGCACCGGAAGTTCCGCAATGGATCCCAAACTCTGGTCACATCTGCTGTGTTGTACGAGGTCCGCGGGGACTTTGGGAAGGAGCGCGTGCCGCATGCTGCGTTCGCAATGATGCGGGCGGGAATACAAAGCGATCACGGCGTGAGACACGCACCAGAACACGACTTCCAGCAGGACCAGGAGTCAGAGTGAGAGGCAACCACTAGAACATAAGTGCTGCTAAAAGATAAACTGAGGCACATTAACATTTTTTAAGAGCTTATTTGCGCGAACATCGATTTGCATTGGGCAGCATCCAGTCTGGCAGACAGAGAGTAGCTCTGAGGAACTGCGCAAAGCGAAACACCTTCACAGGCAGCCGTGAGTGGGGACAAGAACGTTACACCCGGCAAAAAGTGGGTTGGTCACTTTAAGGCAGGGGTGTCAAACTCATTTTCACCAGGGGCCACATCAGCCTCACGGTTGCCTTCAAAGGGCTGAATGTAATTTTAGGACCGTATAAATATAACTACTCCTAAACAATTAAGTGAGAGCTTGGTGCTGCCACCAGGTAGAAACAAGGTGCCAGGCTGAATAAAGCAAGGTAGAAGGCGGGATTCGGCCTGCGGGCCTTGTGTGTGCCTCCTGTGATTTAAGGTTACTTTCCTTCAGGGGTGGCAGGGGTCTGGCAGGTGGATCCCCTAACTAGTGCTCCTCAGGTGTTTCCTGATCGACTAGTCTAAGATTCCATTTCTAGGCGAGACAAAATGGTAATTAAGTCACAGTTTGGTGACTTAGGGCTTAGCATAAGTGACTCCATTTTGGTTTTGTTGTCTTGCTTTAAAAGCCCTTTGGAATTTCCAGAAGTACAGGGTAGAGCTCCAGACTTCCAGCAAGACTTGCGATGGAAGCTTGAAACAATGTTCTTCATTCTAGATAAAGCTCACCCCCAAACAAGAGATAGCTGATTTATACAATATTCAGTATTGAAGCTACTGAATATGGAGGGAGGGATGGAGGGAAGAACAAGATAAAAAAGACAGAAAAAGAGAAATCTGATCACTACAAATTTTATCTGGCATCGGTTTAGTTTAGCCAGCGTGGTAAGACAAGTAATACTGATAAAGGAAGAATGTAAAATAAATACAAGTCAACTTTGTCCATTGCAGACCACAGAGGCAGCGTGCTCCAAACAGGTTAAGAAGGGACTTTCAGTCAGACCAGCCCATCCAGTTTCCAGCCTGGCCCCCTTCTGATCAAGTGACCTCTGCAACTTACCTGACTCTCTCTGAGCATTGTCCTCACCTATAAAAAGAAGATCATCACACTTGCATTATAGAGTTGTAGGGAACAACCAGAATAATAACATGTGTCTGATAAAGTTTTACTCCTGGCAATGACAAACTGGATTGTTTCAAAGCAACATTCCCACTAAGATTAATCAGAAAAACTGGGCAATTCCTTTCTACAGTAGGAAAAAGGTCCCATGAATATATGGGGTCTCCTTCTGAACCCAGGCTCAAAGTCTCCTTTTTCTCAGCTCTTTCCCGAGTTCAGCCATCAAAAAAGAGTGAAACACTGAACCAGCTCCTTCCCCACCTGCCCCTGCATGCAAGTCTGACACCACCCACTGCACAGCTCTAATTACCAAAGCATCCTCCCTTCCATGATTGCACTGCAGAAGAATGTGTGTAGTTTGTTTCTAGATGTCACGGTTGTTTGGGCTTTTATTTTTTTCTTTTACAAGAACTATCTTCTGTTTGAAACCTGTTTGTTTATTACCAGCGAGTACTTCTTAATAATAAGAAGCCTAGCAGGTATCACTTAATGCATAACTTAATGGTATTTTACTTGGAAAAATTAAAAAGGTCAAGTCAAGGTGAAGGAAAGAAAAGGCATAAAATAGGTAGAGCTGGGAGAGGTGGAAGGAGAAAGATGAAATAGCAAATGCAAGAGTAAAAGGGGGAGAGCACAGAGAGAAAACGAACCCAGTGGGCAGCAGCTTGCGAGTTGGTGCCAACCAACCATCCAGGGGAAGAAAGGACTCTGCCCTTCCAAGGACTCCAAGGGTTTATCAACAGGACTTTGTGAAATGATCTGAATTCTTGTGAACACTCAGATCTTCAGACAAACCCGTATTTATATGCAAATATAACAAATGCACATGGAATATTCAGTGCTAACAATGCCATCCAAAAGGAAAAATCAGGGTTTTCTGAACCTTATTTTTGCTTTCAGTGTTTTTGTTTTGTTGTTTTGTTTTTTAACTAAGGCAATAAAACCAAGGTTCTGGAAGATTTCATTCATTCTCATAATGACCCTGGGAGAAATACGAAACTCTTATAATTGTTTACATTTTCTAGTCTCACACTGGCACTTGTATGGAAAATAAGAGGCCTTGTTCAATACACATGACCCCAAATGTAGAGTATATCGCTTTAACCACAAGATAACCCTGTTTATCATTATGTGGTTAGAGGGAAAATTGGTGTGTTTCTGACTGTCTGTGACTGTGTGTGTTTTGAAACACTGAAGAGTTTTGTATTAACTTTCTCATCTGCTCCCCAAGACTTCTCTGGAGCTCTAAGCAGCACATCAGTTTTCTTCACTAGGTAAATTATTTCCTGATCTTTACAATGAAAAGCATCTGATTTAGTCCAGGGGAAAGTAGGAATTCTGCAATGACAGTGCTCCACCCTTGAAACCTGAGGACCTCAAGCTCAGAATGTGGCTACGGTGGGTGAAGCCACGGCTGGTTCCCTCATGGCTTGATCAGATCGGGGCAGAGATATACGGTATGCCAAGTCCTATTCTAGACGCCATGCTTTACAACAAGCAGGACCTAGTTCAGGAGACTTCCCACCTCTTCATCTATTTTTCCAAGGGTTTTGTGCCCACTGCTATTAACTTCTGTTAAATACTGTGGACCAACATTGGGCTTCCTTGTTCCTCATCAGAATAGAAAGAGTGTGCAACATGAAAAACACTTGTATGAGTTCCCGGGGGTTATCTTGCTAGGAATATAAGCTCGTTGTGGAAGGAAACATATTCCATGTCTAGGTGGCCCTTTAGGAGCGCTTACTGGTATGTTCTGTTCCTGCATCTTAATCTACGGAGAGGAACTTGACCATGTATTTGTTGCAAAGCACTATTCTGACATCTTCGGAGGTTATACAACATAAGACATCATTTCTGTCCTCAAAGAGCTTGCAGTCAAGTTGGGAAGACAAGAAATAAAGATGTGAAGAGTTAATTAAATAACAGCATAGGTTAAATAATAGGACAACAGCAAAGGACAAGTCTTGAAGCAATGCATTTTTAATTTCCATATGAATTGCACGGCTAAGAAATACCTCAAGGGTACTCAGAGGTTACTTCCAGCTATGGTGGAAATGAAAACTTTCCTGAAGCAGGTAGGACTCAAGCTGAACCTTAAAATTGACCTCAAATTTGGATAATAATCAGAGTCTACTGTGTGCATCTGGCTATTTGATTCAAATATCTCATTTAACAGTCCCCAAAAGCCATAATAAAGTTGATATCATGGTTCCCATTTTGCAGAAAGAAAAAGTAAGGCTCATTCAGGTTATATAACTTTGCTCAGGATTAGGATTCAAACTGAAGTCTAGTTCTGAAACCCACACCCACATAACACATTGCATGGCTTGTCTGATACCTTGTAAAAGTTTAACCGAGTCTCAGAGATGGAAATGCACAGCGGCCAGACTGTACGGAATATGCTGGTCCAGCACAG
Organism: Trachops cirrhosus; assembly: GCA_028533065.1. NCBI lineage: Eukaryota > Metazoa > Chordata > Mammalia > Chiroptera > Phyllostomidae > Trachops > Trachops cirrhosus. The sequence continues at coordinate 11,881,650 of CM052541.1, forward strand.
GTGAGAGGTCACTTCACAATCAAAGCTTCTGGTGAACAAAGTGATACAGCTGAACAGGCAGGTGGAGCGAGCCTTACTTTTAGTCGCCAAATTGTAAATAGTGATTATTTTTGTGGATGTGGATTATGAAAGACTTAACTGTTTAACTCAAAACATTTCTAATACTTTCATCTCTATGTAGTGAAAATGCCAGACCTCTAGAACTCTCAATTCTGAACCCAGGATAATCTACATAGAATTTTGCATAACCTTGCGTATCAAGCTCAAGGATATCTCCTCCCCTCAGTTAATTAATGCACTAGAGCAAACTCCAGCAGTTTCCCCTTCTGCTTGCTGCCCACGAAGGTGCAGGGGTTTCACTCCAGAGAAAAGCAGGGGCCATTCTGGCAGAAAGCAGCTGGCGTCACTGCCTATTATCAGCACCAACTCCGAGGCTTTGGAGGAGAAAGCCTGCTGCACGCTGTCAGGAAGAACGGCAGTGAGCACTTGCCCCTGTGACCCCTGCAGCTCAGAGGCAGAGGAGAGGTGTCCAGAAGCCCTTGGACTTCAAATAGAAACTTGAGAGAGGAAGAGGCTGGGGCAGAAATCAGCTTTGAATCACCGACAGAGAAGAAAGAAGAGCCAAAGATAGAAAGAAAAGAAGAAAATCACAACCAGACAGACTGGGCCTTTAGTAAGACTTTCAACTGTTTTTCCCTTTCTTTTGTCATCAAGCAAAGGAAAATTATGAGTCTCAAAGCCCCACAATATCATCGTAAATGGATAACACACCTTACCTGGAAGGAGGGGGACGACAAACTCCCTGAGGAGCTCAGGAAAAGCACAGGCACCAAGGCCTCAACACACCCGCACTCAGCTTCCGAATGCCCTGGCAGAAGTCTCTCTTACAAGCTATGGAAGACAACACCCAGCTTCCCTCCCCTTCCCCACGGTAGGGGAAGAAAATTAATTTCTCCTCTACCCTTCTAGGTTCTTGGCTGAGACCGGCCCTCCCCAGCACACACCCATAACAAAAAGACATGAGCAGGAGTAAAACAAATTTAATAACAGGTACCTCCTATACACAGGTGGTCCAAGCCACCACCTTAAAAAACATCTCTGACTGAAGACAAAAGAAGCGGTTCAGGTGTGGAGCAGTTACAGGAGGTTATCAGGCAAAGCACAATCAACAAGGGTCTGGTTGCTAGGCAGGTATGAGTCCTTGCCTTCTCCGTTGACTAGAGTTTGTTACTGGATTTTGTTGTGAATAATACGCTCCCGTGTATAATGTATACCCACATGTTTGGCCCAAACTTTCAGAAAAAAATATATTTTGTTTTAATTTTTTCCTTCTTTTTATTTATTTATTTATTCTTTCTTTCTATTTAGAAACAAAACCAATTAGTGTATTCCAGGGTATTATTTTGCATATGGATATCGTTATTGCTTTCTAGAGTTATGCTTTTAATGTGTAAGCATACATAAAAGAATTAAAAACATTTATATAGATACAGAATTAGTACTATCCATGTATAATGTGCATCCTTATTTTTCCCTCAAAAATTTGGGCAAAAAAAATGCACAGCAAAAATGTATACACAGCAAAACATGATATTCGCCTCTTCCTGGTACAGAGAGGGACACACTATTATGAATGGAGATTTCCCCTATAAATGTAAACATCTTTTACCGAAGGATAACTTTTACTCAATTTTCAGAGCTTCTTCTGAGTCCGCTCTTTCTTAAAACTAAGCAGTTCAAGATAAACTTTATGCCAAATAGGCATATTTGAGGATGGCATATTCTCCTCCCCTTTACAGCCCCCACCTTGACCCCACCACCTACACAACCCAATGTGGCACTCGGGTCCTTTCATGCCTGTGAAGCCAGCACAAACCTGGATTCTCATTCCTAGAAAGCCAGGCAGGAGTGCCCCTCTGAACCCTCTTAGCACCTGAAATGCCTCCCCACGCAGTGTTTCCTTGGAAATATGAGACTTCAGGCAAAGTATTATCTCTCCTTGAACTCCGAAAATGGAATGCTCAAAATACTGAAATAATTTTAGATAATAGTGAATTTTAGCAAATCAGGGTTAGCAACTCAAGGGACAGGAAGACCTTTTTGCTCCCAAAATCACATCCCTTGTGAGTCCCCATCAGGCTGATCTTGAAGACAAGGTAGCTTTAATTATTTTAAAATATTGTTAGGAAAAAAAATGTTTTCTCAAGAAACTACAGCCCTAAGTTACAGAGGACTAGAGAAATTGTTGGAACCAGTATTGCTAAGGAATCAGACCTGCGTGTTTGTCTTTGGGCAAGTTTGTGTCAGCGCATAATGTCTGGTTTGGGGCCGCAGATGAGAATTAAACCATCTTGTGATGTCAGGCAAAGGGTCAAAGGACTGCGTGATTCAAAAACTCTAAAGGGCTTGCAAAGCCAGAGAGGACAGCTATAAAAATATAGTTTCTCCCTTATAATAAATAATAAGCCCTATCATTTGCATATACCATTTATTGCCTAATTAATATAAAACAAAACAATAAGCATGCATATTGCCAGATTAACTTTTCACATTTATTTATTACAACCCTGAAATGGTTATGTAAATGTATTCTTAGTCTTTCTCTTCCCCCTACCACAGAGTCTGACTTCCCCGACTCAGCTTTGCAGAACTGGGGGTGGGGAGGACAGCAAGTGACAGAAGGACAAAGACACTACCCAGGCTAGACCTCAAGGGGGTGTCCTTTCAAAAAGTTTAGAGGAGAACTCTGACTAATCAATGGGATGAGAGAGAATTAATCAAATAGAAGAGCACATTTTCTTAAAATAGCATTGCAAACTTTGTATCCAATTCATGATGTTTGAAAGTTGCAAGAACCAGAGATACCATCCTAAAGTTGCCTTTTGGATCCTGGGCTCTTTCTCTGATGACAGCTTTGAGACCGGACCAAGTGTGGTCAGGCTTCCGTAGGGTTGCATGTGGTAGTCCTTCTTAGCTTCTATCATACTTAGAACTTTAAAAGCATCTGGGAGAGAAACCCCTTACGCCACTTCATCAACCAAGAGCCTTGCCATGCTGGGATTTCTTCCCTGTATAGACATCTGGTTGAGTATTGTTTTGCATACACAGCTAGGTAAGTCATTCCAGGAGCGCAAACTATATGTTAATGGCAATAGATCAGTGCCTCCAGGGTGATCTGGGATTTCAGCTTCCTTCCCCAAGTGGTTCTGAAGATTAAGTGAAATGACGCCAAGTGCTTATAAACTGTAAAGAAGTATATGAGTGTGACATCTCAGGAAATTGATCATGGACAGCCAACTGCAAAAAACGTAGAGGAGGAAGCAACCATCACGATTGCTGAACTGACCGTTCAGACGTCTATCAAAACTTCCAGAGAATGGAAACAAATATATTCTGTCCAGGTAAACCTCCAGAGCCCCATTTCTTTTAAATCTGAGAGGAAACCTGACTCGAGCCTCATCCTGCATAATGAAAAGATTTTTAGTCGATGCCCAGGGATGGTCACCCCTCACCCAGATTTCCTCTTCCCGGTCCCCCCTCAAATTGTCACAGTCTCCCCTTCACTCCCTTCCTGCTGCCCTGTACCAACCTGAATGTGAGGTACAGTCCTTTTCCTGCCAGCTCTCCAAGCACCCCACACACTAAAGCTGCTGCATGTTGCCAACTGACTCTCTACGAAAGGTTGGGGATTCCAGGGGGAGTTATGTCACAGCGCCACAAACAACTCAGAACTAAAGCTCCCGGGCCATGTGCACCCCGGAGCCCCCCTCACTGGACAACTGTCTTTGCAGTATCTCACTCGCCCACCAAATGGTTTCTGTCTCTGCATCACTTGCCTCCTCTCATCCACTTTTCTTTGTTAGGCAGACTCATTCTGATCTCCCTTTGTCTCACCACTTTTCCAAATCCTCTTTTTGGGGGAGGGGGAGAGGCTTTGTCTATCACACCAAAAAGGCCATTAGGGTAGTTTTCTAAACAAAGAGTCATGCCCCCTAGCGTGGAAAATGCTGCTGGCCTAGTATGGCAAACCAGCTGCTGTCGGTTCTTGGTTCTCATTTTCAATGGAGATTTTCTTTCTTCCTGCTCTATATGCACGTGCCGTTGAAAGAGAAGGGAGGCTTGAGGTTCTCTTGAATCATCCAGACTATTCCTCCCACTTAGCAGCTTGATTTTACATGGCTAGAGAGAGCCTCAGAGTGTCTCAGCTTTCCTGCTGTTTTTCATGTCTGCATAATGAGGGAACAGCTGATTCCTGTTTTAAAAAATCCAGAATAAGCCAATAGCTTATATGTGCAAATTAAAGTTATTACACTGGCCCAAACTGGGCTGGTGGCCAGTTAAATGGCTCTGTAGAGGCATACTACACACTCATGTTAGGAGAAGAAACTGGGAAGGAGTAGGTATGCGTCAGCTGCGAGAATCCAGCTGAACCTCTTCCTTGACAGTCAATGGCAAAAGTTGGGACGTATGGTCCTCTGTATAGACATTCAAGTGATTACAGAGAATCACGGTGTGGGGAAGAATGGTAGCAGGTCTGAGGTCAGTTCTGCACACTGCCTCTTCCTGGCATTGAGACTGGGTATTTCGTCTGAAAACTGACCTAAATCATTTCTATAGCAAAACAGGATGGATGGATGGATGGATGGATGGATAGATGGGGATGGGTGGGTGGATGGATGGGTGGGTGGACAGATAGAAGGGCTTTCATCTGTGAAAGGGAGATAATAATGCCCACCCAGCCTATTTCCAGGAGTTACTGAACATTAGAAAGAGTTCACCACTATTGTAGACTGGTTTTTATCCTTCTACAGTCAGAAGAGACACTAAAGTTACATTATTATGGAAATGCGATACTGATGCATTTCTAAAGGGCCACTACCAAAGAAAGTTCCCTAATTGCAGAGGATTACACCTCTTGAGAACAAGGCAGGACAGCAAACAAGCTCCCTCCCCACCTCCTCTGCTAGCTCCCACCCCTTCTGAATTCCCTACAATAGTCCATATTTGCCATCATTCATTTGCCACTCTGTCCTTTTTAATCCTAGAGCAGTACTTGTTAAAGGCTCTGTGACCACTCCAGCTATTTCCTTTGAGAAAGATAACACTGCGGTGGGAGCTTCATTGTTATGCTAATCGAGCTTGGTCGGAGCTGCTTTCATAACTGCCACATTAAAGCATCCTACAAGGAGAGGCCTCCAGAGCGATCTGCACGGCACCGGGTGAATATCAATGAAGGGTGAGTCTGGAGGAGTTCTTTTTGAACTCCTCCCCCAGTCAGGTGAAGGGGCCCAGCTTTCAGTGCCATATAGAAAGAAAGGAAGAAAGAAGAAAACAACCACACAGCAAACACAGATGAGAGAGCAAAGCTGCAGGGGGAAAAGAAGGGAGACTCCGTCCAGCACAGCACAAGTGTTTTCCGTTGTACAGTGTGCACTGCTGTTTCAAGGTGAGCGTCATCATCCTAATTTTAGAGAGGAAGAAATTCTTCAGGGCCTACCACCCCTCAGTGAAAAGGCTCAGCACCCCCTTCTGCATGCAACCAGCCAGTGACAAAGATGGACAGCTAAGTGAGGTAAGAAACTGGAAAGAGATGGAGCTAAGACCTGAGGGAAATTGGACGTCTAAAGATTTGAGCCTCGGGAGGTGAAAAAGTGCACAGCTCTCTTATACCCTGATGAAAAGATATAATCTGCAATCCTCCTGCTTGCTGCGGCTACTTTCAGGGGCATTGTATGGAATAGTGAGGGAGATACAAGACCTACAGGTCCCAGAGGCATTTCCAGACAACTTGGAGGAAAGGAGCAAGTCCCCTGCACCGGCAGCTTCAGGCTGTGGGAGATGAGTCTCCCTTTCTTCCTGGCTGTCAATCAGGGAGCTGGTGAGAGGAGGGAGTCTGCGCCTCTCCTGGTCCCTACCTGCCAGAGTCCCACACGGGAAGCTCTCGTGAGCTGCCTGTTTCAGAAACTCAGATTTCCGATCTCCACTCCTCTCTGCTTCCGGTCCAAAGAAGAACCCCTGAAAACAGCATTGCTGGTTGCTGTTTCCGTGAGTTAGACAGGGCTGCAATACTCCATTTCTATCCTAAATCTTTCTAATCAAACATGAACATACCTCATTCATATTCGGTACATCGTTTGATTCTTTCAACTAGAGAAATAAAGACCCTCATGTGCAGTAAGATATTCAGTCTTCCCAACCCCTTCTGCCCTTGCTGGCAGATGCCTGCACCCCCTCCAGATGTGTGGAGCAACTGTCCTTTCCTCCCCTGTGTCTGCGGCCAAGGACACTCCCCTCCCACCCAGAGGTAAACGCTGAATGTCGATGTATGGAGGCCAATCGTGTTGATCTTGTTCATAGTCCAGTGATAGATTTAGGCCCAGGCGTAGGGTGCAACCCTGGCCCACTGGATATAAAAACAAGACCGCTGTGAGTCATTGGGAAACTTCCGGTGTTCTAACAAAAGGCCGAAAACCGGGGACTTTGCCTTCTTCCTGCATTTGAATGTGGACAATGGTCCGAGCTGTGGCGGTCACAGCAAAACCAGTCCTATCAGCAAAGCCTAGCAAACCGTGGAGAGGCCAAAGGGAGCCTCACAGCCCTGAGCTTCTGCACCCAACTTCAGAACCAGCTACTGCTGGCCTGCATGTTATGTGAGACAATGACACTTTCATTATTGTGTACACCATCTTTATTTAGATGTCCTGACGCTTTTCTTTAAATTTTTTTATCCTCACCCCAAGACATTTTGTCGTTACTCTTAGAAAGAGAAACATCAACATGAGAGAGAAGCATCGATTGGTTGCCTCCCATACCCATTTGTTCTGGGGATGGCACACACCTGTTTCAGGCATTGAACCTGCAACCTAGGTATGTCCCCTGACCAGGAATCGAACCCACAACTCTTCGGTTACAGGTTGACACTCCAACCAACTGAGCCACACTGGCCAGGGCAGTTTTAACCTTTAAAAACAAAATTGTCCTAATATATACCTTTTCCTTTGGAACAGAACCCCAGCTTTGATTGGGTAACCTGCACCCTTACATAAACTATGTGACTCGATGAACTATTGGTGACAGTCCTGTTTCCTTACCAGGGATTGGTCTAGGGTACGAATGTGACCCAAATCTACCAGCTAAATGGGAGATGAGATTTGGTGAGGGTTCCAGGAAAGAGATTTTGCTTTAGGAAAAAAAGACACAAGAGAGAGAGATTCTTCCCCCCCACCCCTGCCCCGCTGGATATCCTCAGGCTTTGGATGTACCATGCATGGAGCTATAGCAGCCATCTTGTGACCATGAGGAACACTGGTCTGAGGACATTATTGTGCTAAGGTTGGCAGATCCTTGAAATTAAAGAAATTTCAAATCAGGTTTTCCATTGTATGGCCATATAATGATGAGCTTTAGCTTCACAGTTTAAGAATGAGTTACTTGTACTTATCTACCTATTCACTTGCCTTGCAAATTCTCTCTGGAGTGGAAAGGAAGGTATGGTAGAGCCACTGGATAAAAACATTTTTATTTCACATCCATCCTATCTAGGCCACAGGAGCAGGGAATGTCAGTTAGGGAGGTACCATTAACACTTTTGGCGATTATAAATTACTGGGGTGCTTGTGAGGCTTTATTTTATTATGACCTCCATTTTCTTATTAATTTAATCATCGCTAAATTTTTTATAAGGAAGAAGGAAGGCAAGGATAGATTAAGAAAGTCTGTAAAGTACATTACATTTTTAAAAGATGAATTCTATTACTCACATGCTTATAAAATGCTTTCATGAATATCAAGTTTCTTCATACCTTCCCCCTCCCCCCCCCACCACACACACAAAAAGAAAATGAGAAAAAGGAAGTGGCTATGGTGCTATTTGCTCTATTTTCCCATAAAATGGTTTGGATTCCATGATTTTCAACCTTTTGCATCTCACAGCACACATAAACTAATTACTAAAATTCCAAGGCACACCAAAAAATATATTTTTTGCTGATCTAACAAAAAATAGGTATAATTTTGATTCATTCACAACAGACGGCTGTTGTTGTGTTGACTGCTGTTGTTTCTTTATTTGACAATCTGAGGGAAGAGAGGTCAGGGCCCCGGACTGCGTAGTCAGGTACTGCATGTTTTAAACCTTCTCGCAGCACACCGGTTGAAAATCGCAGATCTCAGCTGTATGTCAGGACAGAACATGACAGAGGGCCACTGCCCTGGCCTGTGCTCAGTCAACCATTCTGACCTCGACTGCTAGTTGTTGGGCTTCAGCTAAAAGCATCAATGCTTCTAGCTCAAGCGGTCAAAGAGAAAGTTGGGGAAATTATCACTTTAATTTACAAAACCTTGAATGGCTGCCATTGAACATCAACAAATACAATTATGTCAGATAGATATAATCAATTCAGCAAAAAATATTTTCTGTGCTTGTTTGTTTTCCAAACTGAGAGAAGCATTACCTGCACAAAGCATGTGATTATTATTTGGACTAGATTGATTAATGTGGTTTGGGCTAGAGAAGTTTGCACAATCAATTTCCAGGTCACAAAAGGGGCTCTAATGCAGAAAAAAATATATGTAACCAATGCCTTAGAAGCCAAGGTTCATTCCTCTGAGAAACATTACAATAAAGGGAAAGAGCATTAGCCTACAACCGAAAGATCTGAGCTACAGTTCTGATTTCATCGGTAAACAGCTGTAGGTCTTTGGCAAGCACTCTGCCTGTCTGGGTCTCACTGCCTAGTCTTGCCCCCAAAATGGTATGTCCAAGCCCTAGTCCCCGGTGCCTGTGAATATGACCAAATGGAAACAGGGTTGCTGCAGATGAAATTAAGTTAAGGAGCTCAGGATAAAATAATCATCCAGGAATTAGGATGAGACCTAAATCCAATGACTGGTGTCCTTCTAAGAGAAAGAAAAGGGAGGTATGAGATGCTAACACACAGACACAGGGAAAAGAAGGCCATGTGAAGACAGGCAGAGACGGGAGTGATGCTCCTACAAGCCAAGGAACACTAAGGATTGCCAGCAGCCTCCAGCAGCAAGGAGGGAGGCATGAGACAGAGTCTCTCTCAGAGTCTTGCTCCGAGCCTCCAGAAGGAACCAGCCCTGCTGACACCTTGACTTTGGACTTCCCTCCCACAGAACTTGGGGAGAGTACATTTCTGTTGCTATAAGCCACCCAGTTCTTAGTGCTTTGCTACAGCAGCCCTGGGAACCTGAAACACATTTATCAGTTTAGAAATTACACTTGAAAGCATCAGTTTGATTAGTGTCAGCTCTCTCTCCAGTCTGTGACTTTGGGTGGGGTGGCAAGGAAATTAAGCATACCAAAAAAAAAAAAAAAAAAGACATCTGAATCCTTTGTTTTAAGGTTAGAGTAAGGAATAGTGCTCAAAACTTCATTTTCCTTTTTTTATCTAGGAAAGGCACTAAAACAATCAACAAAGGGCTACTCTAAAAAATATTCCCATCCTGTTCAAAACAAAAGCAATGTAAATCTCAGTGGAAGATCTGTAATTCAACCAGGACAACCGGGGCCTGCATCTACACTGTGATGAGAGCCTAGGACAACTCCATCCTGTTGGGACACAGAGGGTAAAGGAAGCACAAGGAATGCTTACTGCAGCAAGACTGTTCTTTCTTTAAAGCTTCTCCTGAAACTTTAAGTTTATAACTCAAGAATGAGTCCCGGGTGTATTGATGGAGAGCTGGAGATTAACTATGCCACTGCATTCATTCATTCATTCAGTCAGTCAGTCAGTCATTCGACAAGTATATGTTGACTCGTCATCGGGCACCAGCAGCTGAGCTCAAGGCTGGGATATGTTGGGGGTCAGAGAAGACAAGATTCTGGCCTGATGGAGGATTAGGAAGTAGGGGGAGGCAAAAGAAGATGGGGAGATGGGGGTAGCCAGGGGTGACGGAAAATAATCAAATAAACAAATTTACGAAGGAGCCCCCCAAAACTGGAATTATCATCTGGAGGATGGGCCCCTTGTAATACAGGCTTCCCCCACTAGGTGAGTGTTCCAGGAACCCATCTTATCAGTGCACCAGCTGGCATTGTTGTGAGAGGCTGCGTTTGGCTTCAGTGATTTTTTTTTTTGGAAGACTCAACACATTTGCCCAAGTCATGATGGGTGATTCACAAGCACACCTGCCCACTCTGCGCTGAGTGTTGAGCAGTTTTTGACCAACAACGGCATGATCCCTGTGTCCCACCCACCCTATTCACCCGATCTCACCTCGAGCAACTTTTTTGTTTGTTTTCCCAGAAAAATAAAGTCCTCCAAGGGCAATGTTTTGTTGATATGGAAGACATGAAACAAAAAAATGTCAGAACCACTCAAAGGCATCAAAATGGATGAGTTAAAAAAAAACTGTTTTGAGCAGTGGAAAAAAGCCTAGATAGGTGTATTGCATCAAATGGAGAGTACTTTGTAGGTGAATGAAGCTTAAACACGTAAGAATAAATACACAATTTTTTATAAATAAATTCCAGGGTTTTTGTGCTTCCCCTTCATGTAAGTACAAATTGTGATCAGTTCTATAAAGTCAGTAGTGCAAGGTCAGACAATAATAGGGACTCAAAGACATGGGAGGGCCTCTCCATGGGTGTAGTAAGTAAGCCTGTAACATTTAAGGTCTAAAGATGGAAAGAGGCCAGCCAGGCAAAGAGCAAGGCAGAGGGAACCATGGGTGGAAGCCCAGGGTGAGAGAAAGAAGCTAGTGCATCCCGGGGATTGAAAGGCAGCCAGTGCGGATGAAGCAGAGGGTCGGTGAGGAAGAGAGGTACAAGATGACGCTGGAGAAGTAGGCAGCGCTCAGATCTCACAGGGCCTCGAAGGCCATGATAACAAGCCTGGGTTTTAACTGTGCGATGGGAAGGTGCTGAAAATTTTTAGCAACTTTTATTTAAAGGAAGGAGCAGGAGTAAATACAGGGAGATCATTAGGAGGCCCTGGCTATAATCCAGGAGAGAAATGACAGCGCTTGGTGATAGCATTGCAGACGGAGGGAGGTAGATGGGTTGAGAGGCATCTCTGTTAGCAGGCAGCTGGGAATGGTTCACTTCAATCCCACTGGCATTCATCTGTGGAACCCTCGGACCGTCCTCTGGGTGAAATCTCCAAATAGAGGGGCCCAATCAGTCATCTGTGACGTGCTTTTACCTCAGAGAGCCAACCAGAGAGGGGAAAGAAAATGTTCACACAAGCCAACACCTGGAATACGAACTTGGGTCCATTTGTGAATCTCAGAGGAACCCAAATTATTGCCTTTCTATTGTATGTTGAGATTACGGCTCCATTTCAGAGACCTGGGCTCAGCAGATGCCAAGGAGACCAAGGCAAAGTTTTCAGCGTTCAGAGAACAAGGCTGGTAATGCCGTCCTGCCAGGACATTCCAAGAAGGACCATCAGACATGAAGGTGTGGAAACCAGAGCATGTAGAAAGAATAGCAGCAGAAAGGGGGTGCTTAGCCTGGGAATGAGAATGCTCAGGGGACCCCTGAGAGTTGAACTCTGACAGAGCAGTGTCCGTTGTTCTGTGTAGCTGCCCAGCATCCAGCTAGGACCACGGTTAGAAGTTGGAATCAGGGTTCTCGCCAATATCTGCGTAGCTGCCACGCTGCCCTTGCCATGTGGGGAACCACATCAAAAACTTGTCATGTTACAATCCCCTTCCCGAAACGATGCTCAGTAGGGCTGCGCTCCTGGTGCACATGTGAGGCATCATTAAATATCATGACAGGATGTGAGCAAAACATCAGGGGCCTTCAGGGATCAAAGAAGTGCAACCCGGTTGAAAAGCAGCTCTTTAATAAGGGGTGGGAGCAGGAAGTTTCTCTTTGTTAAACAGCAGACCTAATGACTTCTCTCTGCTTTCCTCATAAAGGCTGCCTAATTATGTCACATATGTCTGCACCTCACATTCAAGTCCCCCTTAGTGTCTGGGTCCCCTACTGTCAACCTTGCAGCCCTTGAGGTCATAAAAGCCAGAGGAGCTGGCTGCTAGTGAGTTGGGTTTGTAGCTGGTTTTCCCGGCTTTGGACATACAAACAAACTCTCATTATATTCTAGCAGTGAAACTAAGGAACGAAGAGAAACAGTCTTTCTTCAAACCGATCCCTGCTTGTTTCATCTTCTTTCAATCCTATGGGACCATCACACTGGTATTTAAGATTAAAGATGGCATCCCATTTTCAAAGGGAGAGCTAAAGAGACCCAGACTGTATCTCAGCAGTGGGTAGACCATACGTCCAATTTTTCAGCTCAGCCTGCATCAAGACTGGAGCTAATTGGACTCCTGGCAGCCTCATGGGTACCACAGTGGTCCTTGAAGGCAGCAAAAATGGCAAGACCAGCCATACCACATCCTCAAAGACCTCCTTTTCCTTTTTTTTAATATATTTTATTTCTTTATTTTCAGAGAGAGAGAAAGGGAGAGAGAAATGTGTATGGGTAAAAGAAATATCAATTGGCTGCCTCTTGCACGCCCCCAACTGGGGACCTGGCTGGAAACCCAGGCATGTGCCCTGACCGGGAATGGAACCAGCAACCTCCTGGTCCACAGGCTGGTGCTCAGTCCACTGAGCCACACCAGCCAGGGTAGACCTCCTTTTTCTAGGTCCCTAGAAAACACCCACTATCTTGACCATCCATTTTGATACATAATTAGACACCTCATTGCTCTGTGGTTTGTCTGTTCCTGCATGCATCTACCAACTTTGTTGAAAGACAGTTACAAGGGTTTGGTTTTGCTTTGTTTTGGTACACCTCCATAGGTTTCAATAGGGGTTATACAAATATACAATGGCGGGGTGGAAGGATAGATGGATGGATGGATGGATGGATGGATGGATGGATGGATGGATAGATAGATAGATAGATAGATAGATAGATAGATAGCTGAAAATAGTCAGTACCATATTCCAAATCATGAAGTACCATTTTAAGATGTGAATCCACAGCCTCCCAAGGGGGTTGTATGATTGCCTTGATCACATCTGCCGTATCTGAACCTTCGTTCAAAAGAGCCCTTGCCTTAAGGTTAATTTCTATCACAAGAAACTCTTCTCCCTAGTATGGAACGCAGCAGCAACTCATGAATATTCCAACATCATAAATCCGAACTCTGGCCTTTGGGAGAGACACATGAAAAACCTCCCTGGTAGAATTTTTTTTTAACTCTTACGTTACCTATTTCTTCAGGCCCCCTAGTGGCCCACTGACCTCATGACAACTGCCACCCAACGTTTGCCCACCTGGCCTCAGTGACGTGAGTGCTCTGTGTGAAGGGCAGTGTCTCATGGTGGACGTCAGACCTTTGGAGTCACGGAAACATGAGTTTAAAACTTGACTCTGCCATTTTCTAGCTGAGGGGCTTTGGATGAAGTGTGGAACAACCTCTCTGGGCCTTGACTTCCTCCTCTGTAACTTCGGATCCTCCACTCCGCCGTTGGGCCACTTTACGGAGGTAAAGTGTGCAAAGGCCAAGCACCAGCAGTCTGCTACTGCTGCAGCTTGGAGGAACAGCTCGTTCTTCGGGGTTCACAGTGACTACTGTGGCCGCTCACCTACAAAAGATGCCCCCAAAGCACAAGTACATCGTGCTGAAAAGCAAATGCACACATAAATATTCGCAGGCCAGCTAGTAAGCATCAGGTTTTTGTGAGTACGTTACAGAAACGTCCAGATGCAGAATTTCATCAGGACTGGTCCCCTGGCCCAAAATGGTTCTGATGTATGGCACCCTCATCAGAAAAACAAAACACAGTTATGAACATTGTTGCCATTTACTGAGGGAAAGGTGGGCGAGCCCCGCTCCATTCCTGCCCAGTAACAAGGCAACCAAGCTGCTCTGGGAAGCAGGAAGGGAAGGTAGAGCTTTACACTGCAGGTTGTTATTGCTGGTGATAAAGTTTTTGTCCTACTCTGCCTCAGTATTCTCACCTGTGAAATGGGACAACAGACACCTTGCTTAGTTATTGTATAGTTCAGAGCCAGGACAGTTGCTGGCTCAAAAAGAAATAAAAGGCAGTAACTAATATTTGTTGAATTGCTGCTGGTTCCCGACAATTGAAGGCATGCTTGCTGGTATTACATAGAATTGTAAGTCTTAAGTTTGTTGCAACATTTGGAAAAATATTAAAACTCTGGCTTCTTTACAGCAGAGTTGTACGTAGATTGCTTACACAGGGGGCTGTAAAAAATGAAGAGGCAAGAGTACAGAAACATCTGACGTTCGAATTTGCTCCTGAGAAGCAACCCTTTTAGATCTCGCTTGTTGTGTTTGACAGGTGACTGCGGTCAGGGCAATCACCAAAGCTCCCCAGTATGTGGTCCATTTGGGAACAATAAAAGAACTACAAGGGCCAGAACCAGCTCCAAGAAGAACATTTTTAGCTTCTCCTTTGAAGCCAACATTAGATTGTTGGCACTGAACTAAAGGCTGTCTCGATCTGGAGCTATGTTTTATCTCGAGATGCAAATTCGTCAGGCAAACACACATCTAGCTCTTGCACGGCGCAGCCCAGGGCTGCACCGTTCCAGGGCTGCATCCCCACAGGGCTGCTGACTCCTGCAGGAAAGGGACAAATGTCTCCTCTGCAGCCCTGCCACCTCCTCAGCCACCCATGGGGGAGTTTGGTGTCACTGCCCCTTAAGAAGTGTGATCAAATTCAGGCCTCTAGCTATGGCACTATTGTCGAGTCAGCATTGACCTCTACAAGCATTTACTACAATTTCTCTCCCGATATAAGAGATCTTTTCACTGTCACTCCAACTGGTGACCCTACAGTCTCTAAGTGAACTCATCTATTGACAAGGAGCTCACTCCTTTGCAACCAAGACCATTCTATGTTGACCAGCTCCGACTGAAGAAATATTTCTTACAGTGACCTGAAATCTGCCACCAAATAATTTCCACTTATCGGTCTTAGTTCCACCCCTTGGAATATTAACAATAAAATAAATTGATATCTCAGAGGATCAAATGAAATTGAGTTTACCACAAACCCAAATATTTTTCATTTTGCGTATTAAAAAAGTTGCAAATTCCATATGGCTTTTCATATCTTCTTCCTTTCTCCCTGCTTTAAAAAATATAAGTTAGCTTCCTTCCTTCTTTTTGCTCGCTCTCCCTTCCTCGCTCCTTTCTTCCCTTCCTTTTTTCCTTCCTTCATCCAAACACCATCAGGCAGGCCCAAGTGGAACAGGTGGCCTGGAGGGGTGGAGGGCGGGGAGTCAGGGGGGAGGCAGGCCCAAGCCCGTGTCAGGGTCCACACACAAGGGGGCAGAAGTCAGAGGGTCCAGAGACTGACTACAGAGAGGGACAGAGATAAGGAGAGCTGGGTTTCTCACAATTGAAGGGAGGTACAAATATGGAGAGAAAGAAGACTAGAATATACTCCATGACGTTGGGTTGGAACTAGGAGCACTGATATAAACTTACGGTTTTCAACAAACATAGACACTTGTGCACATCATAAAACGTGTGATTTCCTAGCTGTGTTCACTGACAGGGCCTGAGAGCAGTGACACCCCACCAGCAATGAGTACGTCTCCTACCCTATTGCCCAGATCTTGGTTCTGAAATACTATTTTCCACCAAAAGAAACCAGAGTCTCTGGGTGGAATGTCTGATTCCAGGGCTGGGGCAGGGAAAGCGCATGCACCTGGAACACCTCGTAAGCCAAAAAGTAAAGAAGTGCTCGGAGAATGATGGAAATATGTCAAAAAGGATGTATGAGCCAGTTTGAATGCATTCCCACCAGCCAAACCGGAGAAATTAGAACATCCAAAGAAACTGTGATAGGGATTCAAGCCATTGAGTAAAACAGGAACCCATACATCCAAACACAGACATGAAATGTGAAATGAATAAAGGAATGAGGAGAAGGAAATCTTCTCCTTGTAGTAGAAAGGCAGCTCTTAAATAGAAAAGGAGACGTGGCATTAGAAATTTACCATTTGACCACCACCAAAGTAACGATTCAGGCAGGAAATGTCAGGAGATGCTTCCACTGGTAGGCAAAGGGGGATGAAGAAGGGGATTTCGCACCATATCAAAGCACCGCCTCACAACGCAGGGATTACAACAAGGGAGAATGGGTCACTTTCAGCAGAGAAACCTGAAGGCACCATCTTCACCACCAATACAAACAGGACAAATAGACCTCATGAGACTACCATCCAATACGCTTCCATGAAAAGAACACAGCCTTTACGATATTCTGGCTAAAAATACATAACCTGGATCTAATGGAGAGGAAACCACGGACAAACACAAATTGAGGGACATTCTACAAATTAATAGGCTTGAAAGTGTTCAAATTCATAAAAATCAAAGAAAAAGAAAGCACTGTTGCAGAATGAAAGGGCCAAAGGGACACGACCGCCTCGTACTGCATGGGGGCCAGGACGGGATCCAGTGCTTTGACAGATGTTACTGGGGCATCGGCAAAAGTGGGGTCTCAGAGTGAAACGTATCCGGGAGTTCTTGCTACTATCTTTACAGATTTCTGTAAGTTTAAGCCAGTTTTTAAATAAAATGGTTTTTAATTCATATAGACAGCAATTCAGTGCTTTTTGAGGCTTCCCCCCTAAGAAAACCCTCTCTACTTAATAATACCTAGAATTCCATCGATCAGTTTCTACCCAATTCCACTCTCTTCTTACTGAGACTTAAAAGTTGGAACGTTGTTAAAAATGAAAGCATCCCTACAGAGGTAATATTTTAAGCCAACACTCATTTACAATCATGTCTCCCAAAGTGGCTTGCACAGCCTTAGATCTATGAGATTTTGGTTCATTTGGCATTAAGGAAAAGAAGTTTTTTTGTTGTTGTTAAAGAATTTTGGAAAACACTGAGTTACACAAAGTTTCTTGACTGCAGGCTTCTGAAGAGCCTTTAAGAAGTTGATAGGCACTTTAACTTGGCCTGAGGGGAAACTGCAGTTGGAGTTATTTGATCATTGCCCCATATGTTCCAAAAAACACCTTTTGGAAAATGCTGGCTGACAGATTCCAATCAGGCGATGAGGCATGGAGAGTTTGGGCTGTGGATTTAGATGGCCGGGGTTCAAATCCTGACCACCTTAGTAACTGCATAGCCTGGGGCAAGTCCAGCACTCTCAGCGTCTCGGTCTGCTCGTCTCTAAAACAGCAGGGATAGAGTTCTTATGTCGGTATGGGGGGCGGGAGGTAATTAGACCTGATAATAAAGACAACAGTTGGAGCACATGCTTCACACATGGAAGGACTCCGTGCATGTTTATACTGCAGGCTGTTGTAATCCCTGTTGTCGCTATTCTATCTGGAGGGCCTGTTGGGACTGGAACGGAGCCTAAGTGGGTGGGGATTTTAGAAAATGCCACCAAGGTCGGGGGAGGAGGAACGGGCAGCCAGAACTCAAAAGCTGAAGGTACTCAAGACGAAGTCCCGACATCCTCCAACTTTGAGTGTGTTACTGTTAAAGCCCCTTCTGCACATCCATCTAGACTCTCCCAAAAGCCCCAGTGTGCTGTGGGGACAAAGACCCAGCCAAGGCCACCCTGCTCCCGCCTGCTCCCAGACCGGGCACTCGTCTTCCCCAGAGAAGCACCGAGTACCAGAAAACATTTCCCCCTTTGAAATAATTGGAGCTATTTTCCTCCCTGTAGATACATTTAATGGGCCCACTGAGTTAGCCCCACTGCCTGCCTCTGGCCCCTTGGCCATGCCCCCCTGTGCCACAGGAAGGAGAAAGAGGGGTTTAGAGAGCATGGCCATCTGCCAGACGGAGTGTCCCAAGCCATACCCCCCATACCCCAGAGTCACCACGGAGGAGCTGACCCCATGGGGCTGTCAGCTCACCACAGACAGGCTTCACCCGCGCTTTGGAAAATGAAAAGCTTTATTAAACTTTCAAGTCTAGAACAGATGTGTCCAGGCATAAATATTCAAAAGATCCCATCTGTTAGGTAAATCGTCTTTCGATGTAGTAACGGAGGGACCATACGTTAGTGAGACCCCGTAGCTCTGAGGGCCCAGGAGTCTCAGAAATCCTGCAAGCAGATGCTCCTGGAATCAAAATAAAAGGAGCCTTTGTAACAAAGAACACTCCAGGCAAGACCAGGGCAGTGGGGAGCGCAGTCAGGGCCTCTGCCGGCCAGGGGCCCGAGAGACAGGAGGCTGACGATGAAACCCCCACGGGCTGCATGGGCAGGGTGTCAAGGAAAATTAACCAAATCCCCCGCTATGCACCCGCAGTCAGGTTTTGGTTAGAGATACTGAGGCTCTCCCTGAGACTCTCATTCTCCCCCAGGCAGTTCATGCCTTGGGCAAGACACCACTCTCAGCCCGGCTCTCCTCCTTTGGCAAATTAGATCACTGAGTGCCCACTTTGTGCCACAGTCTACATAGGGCGTTGTAGAATGAATAATAATAATATAAATAACAATAAACAGCCTACACGTATATAGTCATGCTCCGTGATGGGCATTGTTCTCAATGCTGGACATTCACTGACTTATTTCATCTTCCCGGAAACCCTCTGTAGTGGATACTACTATCGGTCCCATTTTACAGGTGGGAAAACTGAGGCATAGAGTGAATGAGTGATTTGCCCAGGGAGGGGGTCATGGATGGCGCGTGCTGGGCAGGATTCAAAGCCAGGCAGGCTGCCCCACGGGCAGAGCGTGTAACCCCATGCTCCTGCCAGGGAGGAGTTCGCTGAGCTCTAACGTAGGAAAAGTGAAAGACATCAGAGCCCTGACCGGTGCGGCTCAGTTGGTTGGGCGTCATCCTGCAAAGCGAATGGTTGCCTGTTTGATTCCCCATCAGGAACTCATTGATGTTTCTCTCCCTCTCTTTCTCCCTCCCTTCCCCTCTCTCTAAACATACATCAAATCGAAAGAAAGAAAGGAGAAAACATATGCATAACTGCTTAGGAGTCCTGTTCCAGGGGTAAAACCTGGTGCCTGGGCAATGGGGCTGCTGGGAGGGAGGTAGTGAGCCCACCCCCAGGTCTGAAACCCAAAGCTCTCGGTGGCAGCTCCCAGGCCAGTCTGCCTGCTCAGTGTCCTCTCTCCCTAACAGAAGCAGCCAGGCTCACCTAGTTCTGTCCTGAAGGCACTTGGCATTGCCTCCTGTCAATGCTATTGCTGCTCACCTCCTGCCTACAGCACCATTCCCCCTCCTCCTTGCCCACCACAGTCTCCCAACAGGTTTAAACTTGACCTTCGCCAAGCCCTCTTTGCATGCACCCACCCAGAGAGCTCCCTCCCCCTCCGAAGTCCTCCAGCACCTATCACACACTCATTCTTTTAACATGGGTTCTCGGTCTTGTGCAGTCAGATACCCAAGTTCCTAACGTGGACTCAACGCCATGCTCCGGCTGCGCTGAGCTTCTCACCCTCCTAGAACACGTGAAGCATCATTATAATCACAACATCTGTTTGGATCAAAGAAGACTTTTCACTGTAAAATACAGAATTCCAACCAAAACCGGCTTGAGTCCAAATGTTCAGGGGTGCTGAAAAGCTTTGGGGTAAACAGGTACAGCGGGGTCCACATGCTCAGGCGGGGCCCATCTCCTCCCCGCCGACCCGGCTCCCAGACAGGTGCTCAGGATGCGGTAGCAAGGTGCCCGCCTGCTGCTTTTTGCCCTCACCCCACTGATCTTGCAGCCCCAGCAGAGACGGGGGTCCTCTTTATAGTTCCAACTCGGATCCGGCGCCGTCCCTGAGCCAGTCACTGCCACCAGGGTATCCAGCAATCTCATTGGCAAAGCCTGGGTTATATACCCACCCCCAGGCCCCCCAGGAAGGGGCGGAGGGAGCAGCCACACCAAAACATGGATTGACCGTGGGAGAGGTATTTCCTCAAGGAAAACTCTGAGTGAGTGCTGTTACCAGGAAAAGGGTGACTGAATGCTGAAGAGGCAGAAACTGCAACATCAACAACCACCAAAACTGATACCCACTAAACAAATCCATTTGCTGCGTGTTTCCTGTGATCCCAGGATTGGATTAACAATGCCTACGACTGAAGATTAAGTAATGTGTGGTAATCACTGGGGTACATAGTCAATGCTTAGTAAACAGTAGAAACGGGTGACTGGGTAAGTTCTATAGCACTGTGTATAATTAAAGTGGCCGTGTGTCCACGGACGTGGACAACACGGTGGGGACTGACTGTGGGAGCGGGGGGAAGGCTGGGCGAAGGGGGGCAAAAGAGGAAAAATTGGGACAACTGTAATAGAACAGCAATAAAATATTTAAATTTAAAAATAAAAATAAACATTCTGGTTGGTACTAAAAAAAGTGGTAGTGTTTCTTATATCACCAAAAGCTGTTTTTAAATTAACTGCATCTTACTTATTCTATCATATGATCAAGGAAATGTGGTATTTGTCCATCAGTCTAGACTAGACTACGAGCTTCTTGAGCAGGAGCTTACTCACTTTATGTCCTAAACACGTAGCATAAAGCCTTTTATATGTGTGCTGATTAACCCAAGTAGTGTTATTCAGGAAGAGGTGTGTCTTTAGCATTCATTCATTCACAAATATATATTGAACACCTAGTATGTGATGGGCATTGCATTAGAGGTAGGGATATACTGTCAAATAATCCTGCTCACACGTCTTTGTTGTGTCTGAACAGGGACAGACAGAGATGGGAGGGCAAGGGCAGATCTTGCCCAAAGCTAGCAGCGTACGTGGGCTGTGTCAGGCCAGAGCGAAGATGAGAAGCCAGGAGGTTGCAGGAGATGAAGGTAGTTAAATGTGAGTTTGCAAAGGTCTTCAAACGCATGCTGGGAAGTTTAGATTAAAGGTGGGAGGCAAATGGGAGCTCCTGCCGACTTCTGAATGGACGAGTGACAAAATCAGAATAGCACTTCAAGAAAATTAGGCTAGCTGTTGGGTACAGAATGCAGCAGGAGGGGTGAGGCTGCAGGTGGAAAGACTCACTAGAAAAAAGGCTGCTGCAGAAATCAGCATGGGCGGCCATCAGAGCCTGGACGCCAAGGGGGGCTTGGCTGTGTCACTAGCTTGAGAAGGTCAGATCCCAGACATAGGACTGCCAGTCCATTCTGAGAGGGACAGGCCAAGAGAGGAAACAGTCAAAGGTGACTTCAAGGTTGAATGCTTGGAAAACCAGGTGCCCTTTGGAGACCCAGTCAAACAGAGAGGGTGAAGGTCGGGGCTGGAGAGGGAGAGAGAACATGAGCCAGATCCACCAAGCTGTGCGCGCCAGGTATTGGCGTCCTTATCCAGAAACCACAGAAAAACCTTCTCTCTTCTGGGCCTGGAAAGGCAGCTCCATCTCTTCTTCCCGACTCGGGAGAGGGATCAAAATAAACTCACTGCCGCCTTCTCTGTTGTAAGTTGAGTCAACAATTAGGCAAAAGACCCATGTTAGGGAAGGGCCAATCGACATAACCTTGAGTCACCGCACAAGTGAGATAATTGGTGAAGATTCATTAAGCAGCAAAATGAAAGGCACTGAGCCCAGGGTCAGACAGAGCCCGGCTCAGGCTCCATATCTTCATGGAAGTTTATCGTCCCCCTGTTGTCACATTCTCGGCAGCTCTCATTAAGTCCTTAGTGCTTCAATTTTTGGTCATGCTCCACCTCGCCTAATGGAGGTGGAGGTAGGCTGCAGCGGTATTTTTCACTTTGGTGAGTCTCAGGACATAAGCCTCCTAGACAATAAAGAAGACTAATGGGCAAATACAAAGTATGCACGAAATGCCTGGCACGTGATGAGTGCTCAGTAAGCACTGGGTCCTAAAGACGCACTTGGCTGTTAGGGCCTCAGGAAGATGAGCGAGAGAGACGCAAACCCTAGTACCTGCTCTGAAAAAGACTCATGGAATCAACAAATCTCACCTTAAACTGCTGCAGACACTCCTTCAGCCCTGAATTTGAAAACAGAACAAAGACCAGGTCTCTATTTTCCTACCTTTATAAGGATGTCTGGATCCTTTCTCTTAAATGCTTAATTCAGTCCAGCAACTAATAAGAATTGTCATTGCACAGGGTTATTTTGTGTTTCTGGTTTCCTAGCATTTGAGACCAGAGAGATCTAACTGCGCCGCCCCCCCCCGACCCGCCACCGCTTTCTACCCTTTTGATGGTCCAGGCTGGGCAAGCCCGTGGCACATCTCTTGTCCAGCTTCCTTCGGGTGCTGGGAGACTAAAAAGAATTGGCTCGTTAAATACAGAGGCACTGAACCCTCATGCATTGCTGGTGGGAATATAAAATGACACAGCCACCATGGAAAACAGCACGGCAGTGCCTCAAAAATTAAACATGGAGTTACTGCATGATCCAGCAATTTCAATTCTAGGCATAAACTCAAAATAATGGACAGCAGGCCTCAAACAGATATTAGTACACCCTTGTTCATAGCAGCATTATCTATAATCACCACAAGGAAGAAATCTCCCGAATGTCCATCAGTGGAGGAATGGATAAACAAAGTGTGCTATATACATACAGTGGAATTTTAGCCTTAAAACAATGAAATTCTGACGCATGCCACAAGCTGGCTGAGTCTGGAAGAAATAACGCTAAGTGAAATAGGCACAAATATCGTATGGTTCCACTTAAGTGAGGAAACTAGAGGATTCAGATCCGTAGTGATGGAGAGTAGAATGGTGGGCTGGCGGAGAGGGAAACTAGGGAGTTACTGTGTAATGGGTGAGGAGTTTCGGTTTGGGGACAGAAAGTTCTGGATATGGACAGTGGTGATGGTTGCACAGCGATGCGAATGTGCTTAACGCTGCTGAGCTGCACACTTAAAATGACTAACACGGCAAATTTTATGTTGTGTGTATTTTACCACAATAAAAAATGTTTAAAAAAAGTTAAAAAAAAATTAAAAGGGAGTAGAGGCACTTCAGGCGATTTCAGCATCTCTGCAAAACTTCAGGGTTCTCCACTCCAACCTCTCCCAAGTTCATCAGTCACCTTCATGTGGCTTCTTCCCCAAAGTGGCCACTCAGCTCCTGCTCGAACGCTGCCTGACCCAGGAAGGTCGCTCTGCCTCTAGGCAGCCTATCCAACTTTCAGATGGCTCAGCTCTCCCTGGTGACAATTCGTGATGGTGGTTCCCCTTTCTTTCCCACACAGCTCAGCCTTCCCTTAATCAGATTCCTGGGAGGAAAGCAATTAGTCCAGCCCCCCTCTGCTGTTTTCCCACAAAAAAGTAGAGACCCCAACCGTTTTATAGGGATATGACTAGACCAGTGGGCACCTGTTTTTCTTTACACTGTCTTAAACTGGGGAGGCGTGGGGAGCTTATGTTTTCGCCAGCCTGCAAAAGCTGTCGGAAGGCTAGGTGCAGGAATTTGCCTCTGGCTTGGGGATCACTGGCAATGTGGATTCCAGTTTAGGGAATGTCCTTGACTCTCCACTTAGGTGGCTTCTGGAGAAGACCCGCAGAATGAGCAGAATGTTCCTGAAACGCAAGCCTGCCCACAGCGACTAAGAATGACAGCACCAGGAGCCTAGCCAAGAGAAAAATGGAAACATTCGGCCCTAGGAAGGCTCTGCAAATCTAAAGCTGCCTTGATCAGACCCTTATAAAGGAAAACAACAAAGCCTGTGCATGTACTGAGGGTAGAGGTGCCCACTGAGACACACACACACACTCCCCCACCCCGTGATACCAGGGTGGGCACGAATGAGCACTCCCATCCTTCTGTGGCAGAAGCCAGAGGGCCTGGCTCGCACCCCTCCCCATCAGGACAGGCCCACAGACCAGTGTCCTCCCAGACACATGACCGTGTTCAGAACAATAGGGCTGCTTTCACGTAGCTCAAACTTGGAAAGTCATGGCACTCTGCAGAACTGTTATTTTTCAGGAGGCAGGGGGGACAGGGCGGGGCCGATAGACAACCTGGCTTTGCTGTAGGTAAAAACCTAGCATATCCTGGTCATCGACTTTGGTTCCCACTGTGGACCTCACAAGCAAAGGATTTCCATGGTCAGGAGATCCATGTAGGCCAGACCTGGAAGAGACCCCCCTAGCAGGGGTGTCCAACCTTTTGGCACCTCTGGGCTACACTGGGAAAAGAAGTGTTGTCTTGGGCCCCACATTATATATTGTGACACACAATCACACACAAAAAAACTCATAATACTTTAAGTGAATTTACAGTTTTGCATTGGGCCATATTCATAGCCATCCTGAGCCACATGCGGCCCATGGGGCCACAGGTTGGACACCCCTGTGCCTGGAGCAATTATTCCCACCCCTGGTTTTAGAGACAAGGCCCAAAGACAGGGTGTGCCACCCCCGACTGCGAAGACAAGGCAGGACTAAGCCCGAGGCCTGGCCAGGCAGGTTACCCCTCCCCACCCAGGGTGCATAACTCATCTACTAGCACCCCGAAAGGCTCTACAAAGTCCTTCCACATCTGTTAGTTCTTTAAGGATAAAGGCTGAGAATTAACCTTGTTCCTTATTCTCTTAAGTGCCCGACCCAGTTCTGGATGTGTGGTCCAGGCACAGTAAATTCTTTCCAAATGAGAGAATCCCCACAACAGGCCCAGGAAGGACATGAGGCAAGGATAAGTGTTCCCACTTACGGAGGAGGAGCGCAAAGCCCCCGAAGCTCCCCCAGAGTCAGCCGGGAGGGGAGGAGTCCGGAGTGAGGCTCCTCAGAGAAGATAAAATCCATGCATCCTCATGTATCCTCATTAGCTCAGCCCCATCTCCAGAGTGAGGCTAAGGTCCCTTGTAACCTTACAATGTTATGGCTCTACAGCATCCAAACATCACATCCATGTGTGTCCTCCCCCTGGGACAATCCCACACCTCAAGGACCACAGCTTTCCTAACTGGTGTTATCTGCCTTTCTCCATGTAATGCATGAAAGAAGGCAGAACTCCTCCTCTCTCCCCGATGCTCCTTCCTCTTCCCATCCTCCCAAATATTGCTGGCGCCTCTTTGAACAAACAATGGCATACAGTTGTTTGTAGGAGGCACTAGAGAAGCAATAACGTGACTGATGCACAGCTGTCCCGATGGTCACATTCGGATGCCTGCTCTTACACGGAACCACCTTCTCGCTAACAATCATTCCCGAAAGGGATCAGCCAGAAAAGAGGCAGCCCGACGGCCCTGCACAGAGACGGAACTACGCGTCCGATTCTTTGGAGAGCTGGGTTTTAACAAGGCAGATTTTCCATTTCATCTTTATTTATATTATTGCTCCAAAACGTGTATACCTCCATTGAACTAATTTCTTTCCTCTGTAAAGTTCTATGGAGGAGAGATTTGCTGTTTCCCTTACATTGTCTGCCTCGCAGCCTGTCAGCCCCCCACCCCAGTGGTGGGGTGTTTGTCTCCAACATCCTCTCTGGTCCCTACAAATGGTTGGAAGCTTTTTATTGTCAAGAGCGACCACCCCATGGATGAGATCAAGGACCGCACAAAATATTACGTTTGGCCAATGCTGGTGTTGGAGAAAAGAGAAAATTTTCAATTGACTCAGTTTTTAAATTAAGAATAGCGAAGGTGACACTTTATTTTCAGTAAAAGGAGCCCACCTCTGGCACTGATGGCGGCATTCAATTGCTTCCTCATTTGACTTTGTTTCCCTTTATTTATGTCCTCCATTCCAATTCGCTCAGTTATTTATATTATTCTGTAGCCTGTTCCTGGGTGAGATATCTCAAATCATTTTTTATGCCAAGTGGTAAAAAAATATATAAATACATTCATGTCACACGTGATGAGAAAATACTGAGTTGTTCTAATATATGCATGAATATGGGCAGTGAGTGGAAAAGGAAAGGAGAGGAGGGGAGGGGATAAGTGGGGAAAGAAGGGAGAGGCGAAAAGATGGAAAATGAAGAGCGAGTGGGAGCCCAAAGGGGGAAGGAAAGGAGGCCGGGATCATAGAAACTGAGTCTCACTAGCCTGTGACTCCCTGACAGCGACAGCTAACACAGGATTGAACGCATGCATATACACAAACATGCACACAGAAACATGCATGTGCACAAACACGCACACACACGGGCACATGTCTTCTCATCAAGTCGAGTTCTCAGCAGCCGGTCCTCTGGACCTCACAATAAGAATCGCTGCTGGCTATTGCAGGCCTGCTATGGGGCAGGGGCTGTGCCTTAACTATTCCCAGTCCTTACCAGAGCTCCGCAATTGTACATTTGAAGAAACGGGAGTCAGAGGAATAATGCCATTGCTAAGGCAGTTTGCTGGAGGACGTGAGCGTTTTCAGGGAACATCCATACCCTCCCGCTCTGCCTTTGGGAAAATGCCCTCCTGGCCAGCCAGTGTACAGTCTACTCCCCGGCCGCCAACACCGAGTCAGGGGCAAAGAAATGACCCCACCCAGGCCAGTGAGAATCAACTGCGAGAATTTTGCTCAGAAAATTCAGACTTCTTTCCACAGCAGAAAATGAAGTAACAGGGGAAAGGAGTTGAGGTTGCAGACAGAGAAAGAGAGTAGGAGGCCAAGCTTCACGAGTCCCTCGAGCTCCTGAACACAGCTGTGGCTTCGCTTCCAGTTTTGGGAGCCAGTTAAGTCCCTAGAACCACCACCTTTTTCATTTTTTTCAAGCCAGTTTAAATTCTATTACTTGCAACTCAAGAAGTCCTGACTGACATTCCTCGTATGTGAGCAGGTGTTCCAGAAAAGGCCCCTGTGGCCCCAAAGTTCAGCCCTCCCCTCTCCTGGAGCCCTGCTTCCCTAGAGTGCGGTAGGTCTGGCAAGCTGGTCACCCTGCCCCACTCCCTCACCTGGAAAATCCACACTCCTGGCTGCTGCCTCCCACCCATCCAACACCTGCCATGCCTTCCCGTCCCCTGGAAAATGAAGAGTCGTCAAACAAGGGACTGGCTCAGTGAGATTGTGCAATTGACAGGTTACTAGAAAATCTGAGCCGTTTCCGAGTGCCCGTAATTGTGTTTGCTGATTGTAACAGGAAAGACTGAAATGCTAAAAAGATCATTTAGACAACCTGTCTCAAAGAAACTAAAACCAATACAGGGGTTAGATCAAGCTCAGCGTCTGAGGCTCCCCATCCTTGGCACAGAGATTTCTAAAGAGGGCAAAGCTAGCAGGATCCAACTCCAGTGCTAAGGCAAAGTTTAGGGGACACAGATCTAAACCTTGGATCTTAGACATGGTGGGAGCTTATAAATCATCTGACACAAACTCACCTGGAACCAGAACCCCTCCCACGTCCCTGAGTGCTGATTCCCAGGTTTTGTTTGAATTATCCTCATGGCAGGAGAATCACTCCCTAACAAGGCTGGCTATTTCCTCCCTGAACAGCTCTGAGTATTAGCAAATTCTTTCTCAAATGATGAAAATAAAAATGATTAATGTGTGAGTGGCCCCCTCCTCAGAGTACTACCTTTTTTAAAAAGAATTCTGTCTTTACCAGCTCATGGGGCAGTGGGGAGAAAAAGGAAGACCGAACCAGAAATGCAAAAATGGGTTATATATAAGTTGGTATAGAAACAATACAGGCAGAAGGAAAGGGGAAAATAAAGTGAAGAACTCACAAAGTCAGGGAAATGGAGAAAAATTCTTGGTTTAAAATCAAAGTGAAGTATGAGGGGTTTGGTGGGGTGGGAAATAGAACATACAGAGAACACCAGAAATTCGAAAAATTTAACAAGTCTTGCTATACATTACAAATACATTCATTTCCCCTTGACATTTTTTCCCAGAAATAACAGCAAAGTTTTAATTTAATTGAATTTCCTTGGTTGCTGGACGGTGTTCCTCAGAGTGTGATTCGCTGCCTAGGCCAGACCACGGGAGGCCCGGTTCCAGGTGGGGTTACAGTTATGTTCATTTCAAATCTCCTTCTTTGTAAATCCCACCCAGGTTAGAAGGAAGAGATTCAGGGATGAAGACACAGAATCAATTATGGACCTTGGCTGCAGGATGGAGAATGATTATACAAGAGGTAAAAATGAAGTTACTAGAAGACGACCCTGTGGTAGGAATGGGAGAAGCCAGAAGAATGGTTGATTTCGTGGTGAATCACCTGAGCTCATTACATCTCCTAGGAATACCATCAGTCCCAGCAACGACAGGCCGAGTCAGGTGCGGAGAGCGGCAAGCCGTAGAGGGGAGCACCCATGCAGGTCCTTCACCGCAAGCAGCTGAAGCTGCCTCGTTGAGATTCGCTGGTAAGCGATGACCAGCGCACTCACTCACTGCATCCCAGCTCCTCACATCTCTCCTTGCTTCCCTTCCACTCTTTTTTCACCTTCTCTGCCCTAAGCTCACATCTCCCACACAAAAGGTCAGCCAGCACTGTGCTCCTTGCCTCGGGTTCTGCTTTCCAGAGAACTCTCAGAAACTCTAAAGGCCTCTCAGCTAAGCCAGCCATTGCCTTGGCTCCCAACTTCAGTGCTTTTCCTACCACCTTTCTCTAGTGTGTTTTCTCCCTTCAAAAAAAAATAGACATGTGCACGCACTTAATTCTTTCTGACTCGGAAACCCAATTCTTTAGCCAAACTGACTCCTCCCTGGAAGGCTGATACAACTCCCCTCAGGGTCTCATCCTCCTTCCACAGGAGCCACGTTAACAAACCTGAAGTGGGAGTTATGAAGTCTTCTTTCCTGATTTGTTTGGCATAATTCCTTGTCAACGCTGTGGATGTCTCCATTAATATACGCTGAACTTCAAGCCCTACTCGGCGCCTCTCTCCCTGTTCTTCACGCCCCACCTCTTTTGCTCATCCCAATCTCTCCCATTCACTCCATTACTCAGGTACTGTCCCCATCACAAATCCAGCTTCCTACGATGTCGTTTTCTTCTTTTTTTCCCCTAAACCTGCTAAGCTCCACCATCCAGCTTTTCAAACATCTCTTGAAATGCCAGCTTTCTACAATGGACTCCTTTTACGATCTGGGGTGTCCAATCTGAAGCCTCTGGGCTGCTTACAACCCAGGATGGCTATGGTTGTGACCCAATACAAAATCATAAACGTACTTAAAACCTTTTTTTTTTGGCTCATTGGTTTGCATTAGTGTTGGTGTACTTAATGTGTGTCCCAGGTCAACTCCTCTTCTTCCAGCGTGGCCTGGAGATGCCAAAAGGTTGGACACCCCTGCACGGGATAGGGAGTATCGGATCACCTCCACTACTCAGTTTCAGCATTAACAGGGTATGATACTCCAGACAGCACGCCCTGGACTATTACCCATACCTGGTACTCCGGGGGCTCCCACAGCTCCCCAGGCACACCTGTTAGAGCGCTTATCACTGAGAACTGTAATTGTTTACACATCTAAATTGAGGGCACCTTGATTGTAAGGAACATGGCTTATGTATTTTTGTATTTCTAATACCTAACACATAATAATACTTCTTTAATGTTTTTTGAGTAAACAAATGGATAGAAGCATTTATTTACATGAACCAACTGCTGTTGCAACAAGTTCCAAGAAATCCATCTGGATTTGTTGGTACTCTGGAGTAGTTTCATATCAAATATTGCTTGAAAGATACGAGACACCCGTTAGGGAAGAAAAAATATTATAGCCCGGTGAGAAGATGGGAAAAGACAGAGGCACTACATCAAAGTATAAACAGAATTGCCCAGTAAGCATGCAAAGATGCTCAACCTCACTGGTAACCAAGATGTGTAAAGCAATCTAAGTATTGTTGGCGAGATATAAATTGGCCCTGACTTTTGAGAAGGCAACTGGGCAGTGTTTATCCATATTCGTGCATTCTGATGAAGCAGTTCCCACGATCTACCCTGATGACAGGCCAAGAAAGGCGCATGCATAAGGGTTAACATTGCAGCCCTGTTTGTAATAATGAAAAACACGGAGTATGTTAACTGTTAAATGGAGGAACAGTTCATGAACGGTGGATATGTTATAAAATATTAAATAAGTCTGAAAGGGTAACGTAGAGCTATATATCCACAGAAAGCCTGCCAAGGCATGTTGGGGAGAGAGGAGGAGAAGAGAGAGCAAAGTCACAGAACAATAATGTGTAGCGTGATTTCGTTTATGGGAAAAAAGAAAGAAATGCCCTACGTGTGTATACACGCAAATGCAGAGTGATAGGAAGGACTCGAGTGTGGGCAGTGGTGACCAAGTAAAGGGGTGGGGAGCAGAGCCACAGGGCAGACGTTTGCTGGAATGGGAACCCTGACTTTGCATACTTTGAGTCGTTTACACTGAGCATATGCTCACAAACTTCTGCACGTGGAAAAGATGACTGACTGGCGATATGCAGATGCCCCAGTGCCAATCCCAGCACCACTGCAAGGGCGAGCCCACAGGAACCTGAGCATCGGCCGCCCTGGGAGTTTGAACTGGCTTCTCCAGGGTTCCGGAGGCACCCCGAAGGTGGCCGAACCACACTGACACCCTCGGCACCTTAACCTGTGCTTCTGGGAGCTCACGTTTGTGCAGAGCTCACACCAAAGCTTCTCCGTTAAAATAAAAGTCCTCCGAGATCGCAGGATACCCTATTGAAAACGATCACCATTTACCACCACTTATGTATACGAAGCAGGAGTTTCTCACTGATGTACATCCAAAATAACACGCAGAATGAAATTTGATACTTAAGCCTGGACAGCAAATGTTACCCATAACCCTGATTTCAAATGTCTGTATTCATCAAATAGTAACTGAGTTACTGTCATAATGGCAAATCTGTAAAATATCTCATGCCCATAAAATTCTATTTCTTTATTTTTTTTGTTGAGGTATATACATAATTTAACTTTTTTCAGATTTCCAGAGGAAAAAACAAAGGTTCAAAAGCCACAGCTCCAATCCGACCTGCTCATCTTTCAGAAGCGGAAACTGAGCAGAGGTAAAGGTGAGTGACTGACCAGGATCCCCCAGGTCACCGGGCGCAGCCCAGCCAGCCCTGGGCCAGCGCTTGGCTGTCAGTGGGCAATAATGACCTTCCTACACCCCAGGTGCCAAGCTCTTTCCACACGTGCGATCTAACCTAATCTCGCAGCGATCCAGTGGAACAGGGGTTGTGATTTTGTTAGTGAGATGAGGGAGGCTCGGCATGTCAAATATCTCTCCCTAAATTATACAGCTAACGGGTAGAGTGTGGCTCAGCTCCCAAAAAGAGACCTCCTCCCATGACATCACTGGGTCAGATGGCTGCAGGGGGTGGGGCAGGTGGGATGGCTGCTCTCCAGCCCAGATTATCAAGTCTTTGATGGCGGGTACTATCCTTAACCTTGCCATTTCCACAAAGCTGCCGATAGAACATAGGGTCGCCCTGGCCTGTGTGGCTCAGTGGCTTGTGGTGTCACCCCACGTTCCAAAAGGTTGCAGATTTGATTCCCAGTCAGGGCACATACCTAGGCTGCATTCCGTCCCTAGTCCAGGCACATAGGATCCCGGTCCCAGTGCATAAAGGAGGACAAGAGGCAGCCAATCTCTGCTTATCTCTCGCATCAGTGTCTCTCTCTCTCTCTCCCTTCCTCTCTCTCTAAAAGCAATGAAAAAAAATGTCCTTGGGTGAGGATAAAAAAAAAATAGAACACAGGCTCATGTGAGAAAAGATGCTCACTAATTAGCTCCCCAGCCCACTGAAGTCTCCTCGCCGCCTGCTTTGTGTCTAGCCTGTACTCAGGCAACGGGCCTGTTTAAAAGAAAGACACGACAGTCACTTTAAAAAGTACATGCCTGGGTTCCTTATTGTATAAAATATAAATTAATTTGCTTTACTTCAATATAAAAAAAGTTCATTGGAAGAGAAGCAGATCGGAGGAATTACCAGGAAGACTAGAGGGTGCGGCTTTGAAAACAGGGAGAAACCAATGGAGGCCAGGCAGGCAGGGTAACACCCAGAACATGCCGTGGGGAAAATCAGGCTCCGGATGCCACCCAGCACCCAAGGACGGCCAACGCACCCTTGAATGTGCCCACCAAGCTGTCCAGGCCCAAGGTACAGAAGTGTACTGCTTATCTTCATTGTTGCCAACAAAAGATACCATTCGCTACTATTGCTGCTCCTGCCGAAGGAATTAATTCTCCACTGGACTCTGCTCCTGAGTCAAGGCCTTAGACACAAGCTTCTGATTGGCTCAGCAGAGGTCACAGACCCCAGCACTAACTGCCAGAAATCCGGGAGAAGAAACGTCTACCCTCTGACGTTCGTTGTGTAAAGTGGGACATTCCTCCCTTCGTGGATTAGTTATCTTTGCCATGTAACGAATCATCCCAAAACTTAGCCGCCTAAAAACAATGAACATGCGTCATCTTACACAGTTTCTGAGAGTTGGGCACCTGGAAGCGGCTGATGTTCTGGCTCAGACTCTCACGAAGTTGCAGACAAGGTGTCGGCCAGAGCTACTGTCTGAAAGCTTGACAGAGGCCGAAGGGCGCACTTCCAAGGCGGCTGGCCGACACTGCGCTGGCTGCGGCAGGAGGCCTCGGCTCCTCACCACTTAGCCCTCTCCACCAAGCTGCAGGAGCGTGCTCATCCCACAGCCTCTGGCTCCCCAGAGCACGGGATCCAAGGGGGAGCAAAGCAGCAGCGGTGATGCAGCTTACCACCCGGCCTCACAGTCACATACAGTCACTCCCAGCACTGCTGGTGGTCCCACGGACCAACGCTGCTGCAGTGGGGGAGGGGACAGCCCAAGGGCATGAAGACGGACAACAGGGATCATTGCTGCCTCTCTTGGAGGCTGGCTACTACTGGATTTCCCCGGAACAAGAAAAAGGGTTAGGAGACAGGGCAGCCTGTAACAGTTAATATCCACCGCCAGCACCTCCTAGGCGCAAAGCCCACCCTCCAGGTTGTTGGCACTTTGATAAAAGAAAATACTAATAATATATAAACTAATGTAATCTCAGTTGAATACATAAGTAGCTGTCAAATTATATCTGCTCTTGGTGACATCATTCTCTACTTTGAGTGAGGTTATTTAAAATGGAGGTGGTATGGCACGAAAGAAAATCTCAGTTTTACTTGGACTTAGCCCTAGAAAGAACCATTTGCACATACAAAGCGGAGCTTCAATAGAAAAATAAATGTTTCCATTTTGAGTGTATTCCTGGGTGTTCTTTGTTTCCCTGGCAGCAATAATCCCAGTAATTGGGGTAATCCATGACCTGCTGAGGGGTTCCAAATCCTCAGAATCAAGCTCATTAGAGCTCTGCTTTCATGACAGACTTTTCTAGATCTGGTTGCAAATTAAAGGAAGCAAATATGTTGAAAAGCCAGCCAGGACTGAAGTATAGAAGCATAAAGCGTGTTCTCCTTGCTTTTTCCAAATCGCTTATTCCTTTGGCTTGAAAATGTTGAGCCCATCCTTCTCTCAGACTGGGCCAGTCAGCCTGACTTGCATCTGTGCTTTTCCTCCCTCCAGGCTGAACTTCCCTCCCCACCCCAGTAGTTTCTTTCATTCCCTTTATCCAAGATGAGATCGCCTCTGTGTACTCCCAGAGAAGAAAATAAATGGTGAGGGAGACATCTTATCCATTCTTGTTTTTCTGTTCTAGACAACCAACATCATTTTCATAATGTTGAGCCAAGTGCCTGAGAGGAAATAGAGTAAGCTTTAGAAATCCGGGTATTTGGGGGGTCCCTGGTGAACCAGCGCCCACAGTATTCCTAGCCTCTCTAGGCAAAAATGCAAAATGCATCTTTCAATTTCTCAGCCAACTAATGTGCATGTGACAAGAGCTGTAATCAATAAGTAACTTGATAAAGTGGATAAAAATTGACCCAGGAGAGGAGTGTAACATCCTATTAAGGAAATTCAGCCCTGACCACTTTGAAGCCGCCATACCAAGCTGCAAACTCAGAGTCCAGGCCTCTGTGGGAGAAGCCAGATCAATATTTTAAGCCCAAACTCCTCAACTTAGTACTAACAATAAAAAGAAAAGGAAAAAGAAAGACAGGGGAAAAATGATGCCCTCTAAATTTAAAAACAGAGCAAGGATGAGGAAAGTAGGGGAGGGGCAAGAAATATGTAGGTTATAAGTTACGCCCAACGCCCAAGGAATAAATCTGTCTTTCCCGAACAAGACAAATGCTGAAACCCACCAGCCCAGCCACAAAGAACCCTTCACAAGTACCAAAAGAGGAGAAGGAAATATTCAGGTCACAGATTTGTCTGATAGAAAGTCAGGAATGAAGTGAAGCCTGCAGAAGTTTGATTTCCTTTCCATTAATGTCGGGGGGCGGAGAGAAAACACTCTGATAAGGCAGGGCGCAGAGGAAAGGGAGGCAGTGCGGGTGTCATTTTTTTCTCAAATTGCATGAATAGCATCCTACAAATATTTTCATTTGCGAGGGAAGTGTGATTCTGTGTGAAAGAGTTCCTGTGAATAAGTACCAAGCACCACGAGCAGGCCTCCGCTGCAATTCCAGAAGCATTTCTGCCCCCCTAACCTGAGCGCCAGCCTGTTCTTACCTATTCCAAACAGCCAATCAAGAAAGCAATTCTCAAAATTACAGTCAGCTGAGACAGGGGGGATATCAAAGGGCTGAGTTTTGTGCACTCTGATTGGATTCTAACTTACGAGGGCCACCAAATGTCTACTTACATAAGTCCAAGCAAAGAGATGAAAAGTCAGAAACAAGGCCGGGACGATAGCCAGAGCGAATTATTTTATAGCCATTTCTTCTCCACCCCGGCCCCCCTTGAAAAGAAATGACTTAATCAAAACTGTATCCAATCATTCCACTTTCTCAATTTATTGTGGATTTATGAGAGCCTATTATGTGTTAAACACTGTAGGGTATAAATAAGGGGGAAATTCCTAAGACAAGTCCACCTTAGGCTGCTCCGAACTGTCCAGCATCTGGGTGAAGGAAAGGCAGCTGGAAGCCCCCTTGTAGATGGGGACTGGAGGATCAGCGGGCAGCCGTTCACACCTTAGGTGTTTTTAAATGCAGCTGAGTGGAAATGGCAAAGGCTTATAGTCACAGAAATGGGGGCCAAGTCCTGGCTACACCACTGAATTTGAGCAAGAAACATATCTGGGACTCAGTCTCCCCATCTGTAAACTGAGGTGGAAAATACCTACATCATGCAAAAAGTTAAAGGTAACATATGTAAAAGCTGCTACAAAACTGCCCAAAACTAAGTAGGTGCTGAGTAAACGTCAGCAATGCGCCCTCTTTTCATGATGCCAGTCTCTGGCAGGGCCATGCAAACTCTGTGCTCCACCCTGTCCCCTTGTGTCTGGGAGGAGAGCAGCAGGACATAGCAAGGGAAGTCAGCTCCCAGCCCACTCTGGCCCAGTAGCTCACCTGCTCACTGCCACAGGACTGCCTGGGTAGAAAGCCAATCCCCCTTGGAGTGGGGAGAAATTGGATCCAACCCTGGGAAAGATGATTGAGGTATTTCAGAAACGGAAAAGGTAATGCGAACAGACCCTTTTCAAAGCCATTTGAACTAGGCAGCCTGCTGATCTTCCAGAAGGAAGGGGCTATGGAAGAAGCCCCTCACTCACCCAGATTCACTGAGTACACACAGCAAAGAACTGGGCTAGACACTTGGATGCATAAAAAAGGGCAGTCAAGACATGGTCTTGGCCCCCAAGGAGCTTTCAACTAAGTGAGGGACAGGGAACAAAAATGAATCAAATGTTGGATGTCAATCACAGCACCTGCCATGGCCACTCCCCACCTAAGGGGATCACCCCCACCCAGCCCACTGTGTACGATGTGATTCCCTCCACCCTTAGCCGTGGGAGATGGAACCAAGAGTACGGGAACAAATGAGTCAGTTTGCCAGGCCATATGATGAGGCACAGATATAAGAACAGACTCTGAACCCGTCTGATGGTTGCCCAGAAATGTTAATGATGGAGGCCCTGAGCGGTGGGAGCTAAAGCTGAAAAGCTGTAATGCAGAGAAGAGCGCCGAGATGAACCGTGTGCAAGCTCAAGTTGGGAGGATGTAAAACGCACATGTAAGAAGACAGGCAAAGCAATGAGGCAGTGTAGGCTGTATCTGTCAGCCTACCTGTCACAGGCCTGGCAGGACAAAGACTGTACACTCTGGGCGATTTGAGAGAGGTTAGATAAAGAGATGGTGTTCAAAGGTAGACGCAGGGTTTAGGGAAACTGACAAAGGGTGTTGCAGTAGCTCAGGGCTGGCAAAAACTGGGACTCTTACACCCGTAGGCTTGATGTCATCAGACTCGGAGAGGGGAGCTGGACGGTGAGGGCTGCCTTGGGCAGAGGCTGCAGCCAGCCCACAGCCACCCAGCAGGAAAAAAGCTTCACCAACCTCCCGCCCCCCAGTCCCTGGCACTGCCTTCATTGGCCAAACCAAACTAGAACCAGAAGGCAATTTATTCAGGTATAGTGGGTAAGTGTCCTCCTGGCAACACACTTTGCCCCCAAGATAACAAAGCTGAAAGTGTGTGGTGTCACTAGTTCTGACAAGCTGGAGCTGTTCACTGACCGTGAACTTGGAGTGACGGGGAGACGAGGCCCTCACTGGACCCTTCTCCCAGTCTCCTGCCTCACCGGCGAACAATGGGGCTTGTTTAAGCCAGTGGGGCTCCGACTTATCAGGAGTGTTTCAATCCTTAATTGGCATCACCCTCTTGAAACTCTCTTATTAAGTCTTTTTTTAAAACCTGACTTCTCCTCCTCTGAGAACAACTCAATGGATTTATTCACTGATGTGTATTCATTTTCCTGGCAAGCTAATAAGCTCAATTTCTATATTTTAGCTCAAATGGTCATTGTTTTACATGGTTCAGCCTCCCAGGGCCCAGAGCAGGAGAGGGGAGGGAAGGTGGGTCTGGAGGGGTAGACGAAGCTATTCAGAGGGCACGTGGGGGAAGAAAGCAACTAAGGGGCTAACAAGTGGGGAGAAGAAAGTCCCTGAAATAAGTGATGGAACACAGGGCCAAGTTCACAAACTCTTTGTCCCCAAAGCCATCTCTGGGGCCCTGGGTCCAGTCTCCAGTCCTGCCCTTCTTGAGTCTCATTCCCAGGCAATTGTTCCCTTAAGTACAAAGATGTCCTTAACACATAGGCCACCTTAACTGCTCCTCTTGAGTTTCCTACCCAGGAACCCTCTGCCCCACCTGTGGTCCATCTCCCAAGACTCAACCCCCACCACCGGAGGGAGTGGATACAGGTCCTACCCCAGTTAGAATGTCC
Source organism: Trachops cirrhosus (assembly GCA_028533065.1). Lineage (NCBI taxonomy): Eukaryota > Metazoa > Chordata > Mammalia > Chiroptera > Phyllostomidae > Trachops > Trachops cirrhosus. The sequence goes on from CM052541.1 coordinate 11,918,762, forward strand.
CCTCCTCACTGGTTCAAGGAAGTAGGGCAGGGCAGACCCTACCCTTTACACTCTGACTGTTCATTCTCCCAAAAACTTCTACAGCAGGCAGGGCAGGTATTTAGGTAATTCTTTATGAAAGACTTGAAACAAATTTAAAAAGGAAATGATAACATAGGAGACTAGTTATTAAAACTATCTTTCCCCAGCATAATCCAATCAATCAATCAATCAATAGTAGTCCGGTTTCTTCTCAGTTCCACTTTCAGAGCCAAACTCAGTAAGAAAGGAGCTTTCTTATCTTTTAATGGTTGCCCCTGGTTACCATAACAGATCATTCTAGAAAGGTCAGGATTAAGTTTCATTGTTTTCCTGCCAGGAAGAGGGGTATGAAATGTGGAGGGTATAGTCAGCCTCCTCTAGTTATACTTATAAGAAGGCCCAGAATGGCCCTGGTCAGGTGGCTCATTGTTTGAAGCATCGTCCTGTACACCCAAATGTTGCCAGTTCAATCCCCAGTCAGGGCACATACCTAGGTTGTGGGTTCAATCCCAGATAGGCCATGTACAGGAGGCAATCAATCAATCTCTCTCTCTCTCACCTACCTTCCCTCCCTCTTTGTCTAAAATCAATAAATATACCCTAAGATGAGGATTAATAAAAAAGACTTAGAAGGCCCAGAATGTGCAAGAGAAGTTTGGCCCTTGCAACCAAGAAGCCAAATTAACCCCAAGTCCCAAGGAGGGAGAGCTCACTGGGAGCTAGCGGGGTCCAGCCAGGACTCAGCTAACTGTGTCCTCCTGGATCAGCATCAGCACCCCGCCAGCAAGCCTGGGGTCAGGAACATTGTATAGTTGACTCAGGACTAAGGGATACGAGGAGTTAATTTAAGTAGACACATGCGCTATTTAATCTGCAATTGGAAGTCCTGCAGCCAAAACATGTGGAAAGCAGCTCTGTGAGCAATATTTTACAGAGTTTTCATCAAAGAAACTCTAGGGCCTGCCTCTCGGGACCCGTTTCCCAGGGGAGAAGAAAGGAAAAACAGGCAGGGATGACCCGTGTGTGTGTTCGTGTTTGTGTGTGTTCGGAGGAGTGAGAACCGCACCAAAGACAGCCCCAAGAGAAAATGCACCCAAACCATGTTGGAGCATCAAGAGGGTGACAGGGAGGGGTGCTGGCAGTGGGTGGGCTGTGCAGCCTGCTCCTCAGGGCACCCTCTCGAGGGTACAGTAACCCTACACAGCTCTACTAAAGATGACCACGGGGCAGACCGTGCAACCTGGGCAAAACAGGGGGTCCTCTAGAGGCCTAAAAGGGAGCCCAGCTGCTCCCCTAAATTTTACTTCCTCCCCTGACTTGGCCGCAGTCCTCCCAAAGCCCCACCAGGAAATTCACCTCTATGCACAGCAGCTGCTGCAATGCAGATACCCCAAGTCTGTGTCGGAGACCCTCAAACTGCAGCAGGAATCATCAGGGAGAGATACAAAGTCAGGAAGTGCTGGCCCCACCCTCAGAGAAGACGGGGTGGAGAATTTCCATTTCTGCAAGTTCCCAGTGACACTGCTGGTCAGAGGTGCACTGAACTGGCGTCTGTCACTTGGCAGGGAGCAGCTACTGAAGGGATTGGACATCGGAGCTGTAAATGTTGACAGTGGAAGGCAGGAAAGGTAGTCTGGGGTTGGGGGTGGGAAGCATGCTTCCCCTGTGAGCTCAGCCCCACGGGAGAGGAGCAGCCTGTGCCTGCAAATCCTGGGGGAGCTGGAAAACGAGGGCCCCTCGTTCCTTCCCCCCAAGAGGGGCACACTGCTCGCCCCCTCCCAAGTGGGAGGGCAGCCTCAGGTGCTGTCTGAAGTCTCGGACTTGGCAGGTCTGCAGCAGCCCGAGGTGAGGCTCCAGGGCCACTGGCTCCTTCACCTCCGCGTTTACTGCTCACGTCCAAAGCCCTTCCTCAGACTCGGCCGTGTTTACCCAAACACTGCAGCGAGGGGCCCTGCGTGTGACTGCAAGACATGTGTTTTCCCTTTACGTGTTTCTCATTCTGATTCTTCTCTCCCCTCTATCACAGTGCAGTTTCCCAGAAGTAGAATTCCGACAAGCTCCAGGAAAATCCAAAGGGGCCACTCAGTTTCAACAATGGAAAATCCTTCTCGTTGATTCACCCACTTTGAAGCCAAGAGCATGTGTTCTTCAGAATTAGACACAAAAGGGCCGCCCCTCCCCCCAGCCACGCAGTTCGGCAGGATTGTTCCAGGCCCGTAATTAGGAAGGGCTCTTTGGATTTTAAAAATGGGTTTCTAAATAATACATGTAATACTTTTTTTTTTTTCAGAGAGAATAGCTTTCTAAGGTCCAGTTAGCTACTCTGTTGCATATTAAGGAATCTTTTTTATGTATCAAAAGGATTCTATGGGTCAGGCCAGAAGCAAGGATAGAAACTTTAAAGATCAGAAATAATCAGCGGCCCAGTGAAAGCTATTAATCACAGCTCCCCACCTAAACAAGGAAGGTGGCCTCACTTCAGGGGTGTCAGACTCATTTTCACCGGGGGCCACATTGGCCTCGCAGTTGCCTTCAAAGGGCCGAATGTAACTTTAGGACTGTATAAATGTAACTACTCCCTAACTAGGGGCAAGGAGCTCGGCGCTGCTGTGGGGTAGAAACAAGGTGCAGGGCAGGACAAAACAAGGTGGAGGGCCGGATTCCGCCTGCAGGCCTTGTGTTTGCCACCTGTGCTCTAGGTGCTGATGCTGAAAGGCATAATGCCAAAGATCACGGCCACACAGAGCAGTGGAATGGCCTGGGACATGGATGGCCAAAAACATACCTGCCTCAGTGGAGGGCTCTTTTGGATTCAGTTTTATTTTGGGCAGCTCGTTAAGCAGAAAACTAAACTCTGAGCCCAAGCGCCCCAGCCCCCATTCCCAAACCCCACACGGAGCCACTCTGCGACCCAACAGTTAGCTTGTCCCTGCTCAAGCCTTTGCACGGACTTCCCTTGGCGGCCTTTCCCGTCAGCCACAAGGTTGGTCTCGCTCAGGGCAATGCGAGCTAAACCAAGGTGCGAATACACACTCACATGCGGGCACACCCACGTGCACACACAGCAGCTACCTTTCCCCATCCTCGAGAAGCTGCAGTCTTCCCGAGATGTGTCCAAACAACAAAATCACTGTTCTGTGTATTTTTTGGCATTTACAGCAACACCTTGTCAGGTTTCCCCAAACCCATAAATACTCTGTCGTGAGGGTCCCCCTCCACAGTCCAGTGTGGGGGAGCGCGGCCATCTGCTGTTGGGTTTCAACCATTTTCACTTATCTTCCACTTTGTTTTATGGGCAGGGATTAGGCCTGGATTTCCGCAGAGGCCCAGTTTCATTCTAGCGCCTGTCAGTTTTTCCATCTCTGGCCACATGTGTCGGCTGATAAGTGGAGCTCAGACGCTCATCCTGCCTAACGAATGGTCCTTGTCAGTGACCTTTAACCTCCCTGGTTGGCCCATTAGGAAGCACATCTTTTACTCTCTCTGGGATAAGCTAACAAAAAAACCCCGCTCAGGAATGATGTAGCCGCACATCGTGATTCAAGTTAGCAAAGGCCGTAGAATCCCCCAGCATGAAAAGCCACTCATCTGTGGGCAGTTCGCAGATGTGGAGTGGACAGAATAGCTTCACACGCTTTTGGAGAAACAAAGCGATATCAAGACATACAGCAATTGTGGCCAGGAACAAGATAACAGGAGTCCAAATTTTCCACCTGCGCGCCAGGCAGGTGTGCTTGTGGGTCAAGGAAGAGTCCCACCATAGCTTAGAGAGAGGTTCTCAAAGTGTGGCACCCGGACCAGCAGCAGCAGCAGCACCGGCAAACCTATTAGAAATGCAAATTCTCAGCCCCACCCCGGAACGATTAACCAGCAGCTGCATGTAATAAGGCCTCCTGGCGACAGGAGGCACGTCCACGTTCGAGGGCGCTGGCTCAGCGGGCACATGTCGGCCCCGTGGAGCGGGCCTGCGTGGCATGATGCCCGGAGGCCTGGCCGGTTTGGAAAGCCCTCGATTACAGCCCTGGTTCCATAGTAGCTGGCCATCTGGGTCAGCCCCCTAATTTCTTGGGAAAGCTGTGGAAGATCCCTGGTTTCCCAACTGGACCACACCTAGAGTCATCTGGAATGTCAGCCCGGGCCCCGCCCCCAGGGAGGCTGACACAATTAGTATAAAGCGTAGCCTGGGCACTGCGAGTTTTAGAAGCTCTCCAGGTGACTATCACGCACAACTAAGGTTGAAGACCAGTGCCCTGGATGGCCTCTCAGGTCTTACTAGCCTTAAAACCCAATTATTTAGCCAATTCTACGGCTCCAGGTAAGTATTAGAGGTTAAAAAATTAAATTAAAAAATGTTTAAACCTAAAGCTAGGTTTGTCCTCTGAGGACTTGATTTGTTTTATTATATCTCTGATTTAGGTAGGTTTAAGGATAATAGTAATTGAAAACTGACTAATTAGGTTCTAGTTAATTGAAGTCCTACTCTAATATATCTTTTAGCGGATTTCGTATTTCAAACGGGCAGTTTAACAGCGTGGGCTCTATTTCTCAACAGAATCTCCCCGCTTAAATTTTATTTAAGCAAGTTGATGACGCGCCTATCTATTTTTTCCTTTGAAGTCAAGTTATAAATATATAGTGAGTTCTGTCCTCTAATCCCAACTTGTGATCTTTGTTCAAATCCATATGTTCACTGAAGTTAGAGGAAGATATTCTGAAATAAAGATGAGTTGTTTTCAATCCCCCTTTTGAACCACTGCATTGCATTTCCTCCCTCCCTATTTACCATTTCTTGCTGTTTTATTTGGGGATAAAAACACTATGGTTGGTTTCCTTGACTGACCCATTTAGCGTCCCCATTTTGGATAAGTTTGGCTAGCTGAATCAATTTATATAGTCTCCTCTGAGTTGTCACTCTTAGTGACAAGCAGAAAATTGAAATTTGCAAGCCATTAGCTGTTAAAATGGTACATGAGATTTTTAAGATTTGTTTAAAAAAAAGAAAAAGACTCGACTGGTCAGACTAAGAGTTTTTTATTTAAAAAAAAAAAAAGACCTCTATATATACATGATATATTTTAAAGAGGGTTTTAAAAAATTTAATAGAAATGAATGCATCTCAACCTTACGGGAAACTACATCTCGGTCTGTGGCGCCATCAGGAACCAGCAGCCCCTCCCAGTTTCTGTCTCAGGCTCACGGCGTTTGGGAGCTGCTGTCTCTGAACACCAGCCTCCTCTTCCATCCGAGGACCAGCTTCCTCTGACTCCCCACACTCATGACAGAAGATGGTACTCAAGTCCAAGCAAATAGCCTCAAATCAACCTGACCCTTTCAGTCACAGCTCGAATGCCCAGGAGAGAGGATGCGATGGCTCAGCATAGGTCAGGTGTCCACACCTGTTTCACCTGTGTCCGCTGACGTGTGCCCACTGGTACAAACGTGGCTGCCACCATCTGCCACGCTGGAGACCAAGAAGTGAAGGTCAGAGGAAGGGGAGCATCTGGAACCTGGCAGATCCTCTGAAGGAAGTTTACCATGGTTACCCACTTACCTAGTGGGTAGAGTTTCAACAGCAGGTTCTCTGAGACCCACCATTACTCCCCTGAGTTGAGCTCCTATCACGGCTATCAGAACCGCCACCCTGCCTGAGCTCCCCCCGCCCCCCACATGCTTCGCTGAGTTGTGGCAGAGACAACAGATCGTCCTGTGTTCCATCTTGGCTCAAGCGTGACCCCATGACAAAGACCACTAGTTATTCCCAATATCTACTTCTTCTTCTCCATTAGACCTGGTACAACAGTTAGGCAGGTGGCCGGCCAGAATAAAGATTACATTTCTCAACCTCCCTTGCACCCAGCTATGGCCATTTGAGTAAGTTCTTGCCGACAGGGTTGGAGCAGAAGTTGGCAAGTGCAGTTTTCATGCTCGTAGAGGGAAGGGGCGCCCCCTCTGTTCCTCCTCCTTCCCCCGTCCTGCTGCTAGGAACATGGGCACGGTGGCCAGACATCTCGGACTGTGACGAGGAGGGAACACTCTAAGACTGGCAGAGCAGCAACACAGAAGGTGCCTCGGCCCCTGATCATGTCAAAGACCAGAGCCACCATGTCACGTTAACCTTTCACATGAGGAAAGCATTCACTGCAGAAACTATGTCCCAGCTAATACAGACAATCGTAAAGTTCCAGAACTGTGGTGTTATAATACAGTGTAGAAATTATCCAGTCCACCTTTTCATAGTACAAATGAGGATTTAGAGACCCAGAAGAGAAAAGTGAAGGTCATTTGTGACTTGACCTAGGACTTCCAACCCAACCTCACCCCGCTCCCTGCCCCAGAGCTTTCTCTACCACACTGCCCTAATCTCCACTAAGTAGGTAATGAATATTCAGCAATGTATGATCAGATCTGGTCTACAAAGCCACTTCCCACATATGAGATGATGTGTAAGTGAAGCAGCTCCTTACAACAGGCACAAAGAGTTCTGGTCCTGGTCTGCCCTTTATTTCTTTATAGCTGACACCTCAGATCTTCGCTGGATCTCCACTTTCTCAAAGACAGATTTAGCATAAGGTAGGCGCTGTGAGACATGCAGGAAGACACTGAATCTCCCTGGGCCTCCTCTTCCTCCTTTGAAAAACGACACTGGAGAAATCCATTTGACTCTGAAACTCTAAAGTTCTATTAAGGTTGCAAACTCTCTAGTCAGATCCTGACCCAAAAAAAAAAAGGTGATTTCTTTTGAAACCGCTTCCCACCTTCAAAGGACGAAATAAGCTTTTTAACATAAAAGCTCTAAGCGCCATGCATCCCATGCTCCCCACCGCCCAGCACTCACGCAGGCCCTGCTGGGTGAAGAGGAGTAAGATCCCGTGGGTGCAGTGACGGGCGCCAATCACTCACAGTGAGCTCTTGTTGTGCTAACCTCTTATCTGCCCCTTTCCTTTAGTTTGTTGTTTTTTGGAATAGGATGGAGACCGCTGTGATTCCCTGCGCCCCAGAGTGCATCTTGGGAAGGGGAGCCTTCAAGAGAAAAGCTGCAAAGGAAAGAACAACGACAACCCTGCTTTGGGTCTCTCCTATTTCCCCTCCTTGGTGTTTGTGCCAACGGACCTGGGCTTGGAACTCCCATTTTCACCCATTGTGAAAGGCCACGCGTAGAACCCCAAACACACAATCTGATTGCACCACAGCTTGGAAAAACAATGAAATTCATGGGAGACGAAATCAGACAAAATGTGGAAAGGGCCCCCAAAAGTTGTTTGCCTCTCCTCACGGACAGAAGACCTAAGAATACAGAGGGAAAATCAAACCAGAACTCCACAGTATACACATGATTATCTACTTGCTGCCTTCAAGAATAACTTAATATGAAGACTAAATACTTGATACTTTTTTGCTGCTCGATCTTTAGCTCTTCGGTGTATTGTCACCCACTACCAAGGTGTAGCCTCCACAACCGCTTTGCAGGGCACTGGATGCTAAAGCAGCAAAGGGCTGGGACAGACAGTGGTCACACCTCCACAGGGAGAATTTACAAAGCCCTAAAGAGGGTGCCCAATCCCTAAATCAGAACGGGGGGGACAAGATAAACAGCTCAGCGAGACTTGGAGGAGTGTTCGTATCTGGTGCAGACACAACACCTGGGTTAAGCCCTGTCACATCACTACCATCGGAGCAGCTCAGGAACTCAGTGATCACCTGTGCACTTCCGGCCCAGAAGGCTTCACCTTCCCCAGTTCATCCCCTAGGCCCTAGGGCAGGGGTATCCAACTCATTTTCACCGGGGCCACATCAGCCTCGCAGTTGCCTTCGAAGGGATGAAATAACTTTAGGACTGTATAAATGGAACTACGCCTTAACAGTTAAGGAGTTGAAATTACCTTCGGCCCTTTGAAGGCAACCTCGAGGCTGATGTGGCCCCGGGTGAAAATGAGTCGGACACCCCTGCCCTAGGGGAACATTCACTGTAGATACAAAGGAAGAAACTAAGTGCCAAGATGCCCCACAAAGCCCAAACCCAAGCCTCTCCTGGAGGTCACAAGATGCCAGGCTCTGCCAAAGAGAAAGCAGAGGGTGTGCATCTCCCAGTTAAGGATGAGTGTTTCTCAGGCAGGCTGATGTAGCCTCTCTCTCTCGCGAGAATGACCCTCTCCTCTTTCTAAATGAGAGGCTAATGGGTTGTGCTCCCAGTGGCTGACGTTAGGAGGGAATCAAGAGCTACGGCCTGGGCACTTAACACACATCATCTCCTAGACATGTAGCTCAGTTGGTTAGAGCATCACCCTGATAAGCCAAGGCTGTGGGTTCAATGCCCAGTCAGGGCACATACAAGAAATCAACCAATGAGTGCATAAACACGTGTAGCAACAAATTGATGTTTCTCTCCCTTCCTCCCTAAAAAAAAAAAAAAAAAACAAATACACATCCTCTCACGTAACCCTCACCACCTCTAGAGAACTGCACACACCTGCGGTCCCCCTTCTGCAGACTTCGAGAGATGACGTGACTTGTCCAAGATTACGTGATCGGCCAGTGGTGAGGCCAGGATTCCAGCCCAGACCTGCCACAGCACAGATCATCCACGGACTAGCTGTGTGAGCCCAGGTTCAAGTGTATATCACAGAGTTCTGCCTCCTGAACAGAAGCCTCCGAGAAAGTACCCTAAGATGGTGGTCACCAATCCTCCTCCTCCTCCCCGACTGCAGATGGCGTGCTGGCATTACCGCCTGAGTTCAGCTGCCTGTCTTCCCCTGCCCCACCCTAGTCTGCGGAAAAATTGTCTCCCACGAAACAGGCCCCTGGTGCCAAAAACGTTGGGGACCACTGCCCTAAGAGGCGCTGGACAACTGGAACAGTCTGTGACCTTCCAACTGGAAGCTGCTTTTCTTCCAATGCTTTTGCTGCTCGATGGTTCACATTTTGGGAAATTCATAATCAGGCTAATGAACTTTTCCCTAGGTTTCTATTTTGGAATACTCTCCATTAGCATCAGTTCCAGTTCTAGGAATGCTTGGTTGTTTCTATCACTGGCTTTCTCGACACATTTCTGAAAAGCTTTAAAAAAAACAGAATTGAATGTATGACTCTGTCTTCTTCTCTTTCACCTAGAATCTATGTAAAACTGTCTTTGAGAAAATACTATCCTTGCAGATTCTCAGCCTTTCCCTTAAAAAAAATAAATAAATAAATGCAAGACCTCCTTTGCAAAGGGCAGCTCAAGTTTCAAAACTGAGCCAGGAAGAGCTTTATGTTTGCACACTGGATCAATTAGACCTGGGTTTAATGAGGCCGGCCAGTCCCCCGTTTGCACCAGCAGGCAGGGTCTCCGGCAGCCAGAGCAGCTCCCGCCTGCACAGCCTCTGCCCCAGCCCTTGGCCGCTGTTCCAGCAGTTGATACCAATTGCAAATAACTGAATTATAATCTTTCCCACATCAGAACCGTCTTTAAAAAACATATCATCCTTTATCCACTTGAGATAGCGACTTCACATTTCAAAGCTGAAAGGTTAGGAATGCGAAGGAGGCAGAACAGTCACTAGGCAATTGTTAATTAAACCTGAATCAAATTACTAATTAGGAAGAGACCCAGGCAAACAAAACTTTCTTCAGCCAAATTACAATCTCTCTGTGAGGTACACGTTGACTTCACGACATTCGGCCTTTCAACAGCGATGCACAACAGTTCCGGGAAAGTGCTTACTGAGGACGAGCAGCTCCTAGGTTGCAGTGGGCTGCGGCCAAATTCCAACATCCCCAGCAGAAGCAACATCTTAAACTCCGTGGATAACATTAAAATAGCCTCCACTTTCATAAATTCAGCCTTGCCGGTATTTGTGAACACTGAATTCTGAAAATCACATCATAAATAAAAATTTTACAAGCTGCCACCTCTTCTGTAAACTCAGCCATGGACCATAAAAAAATTACGAAGTTACATCTCTCCAAATGTGCAGAGTCTCCGAGGACCAGCAGAGCCTTAGCAGATGGAAGAGGAAGGTATGGGGCCCCTGGGGGCCTGGGCAGCCTTTTCCAGAAGCCCAGAGTTGCCTCCACATCTTTTAACTCCTGCAACTTCACCCTTAAAAATGAAACTTAGAAGCTGACAGACACCAACAGATACTCAGACTCAGAGAGAACAAGGCTGTAATAACCATCACCGCCCGCTCCTGGTGCTCAGCGCTATCTGGGAGACATCAATCCTTTTCCAGCTGCCCCGGAGTTCGCAGTAACTCAGGGGCTCAGGGGAGGGTCTGGGGGTGCCCAGTGTGACTGGAGGCTCCATAAAGAAGCTGTGAACTAGATTGCACGCGTTCATTCTTTAACGCTGATTTATCAAGATCTAATCTGTGCCAGGCAATATTGTGTGTAGCATAAGGACTTCTGAAGAGCGCCAAGATCCAAACAGACTCTTGGCGCCAGCCCCTGGAAAATATGTGGCAAGAACGGAGCAAGTGGGAGCAGCGGAACTTCCCTTTGCCCCCTGGAGCGGCGGCTTCCACCCTCTGCCTCCCTCTCTTCAATGACTCAAACTCACCTTCTCTCTCTGCCCCCATCAAATCCACTTTAAAGAGAGCACCTGATGTCAATCACTTACACCTCTGTATAAACGGTCCAACTGTTGTTCATAAAAACCGCTTCCATTCTGGTAGGGTTTGCTCCGCGTCGGGCCCACCCACGCTGGAAACGCCCCACACGCCGGCTCATTTCACCCCTGCCCTGCTCTGTATTAGACGCAGCTCAGAGTGGGGGGGCTGCAGGCCGCCTTGTGGTCCAGAACACCCTGGGCAGGGGAGCCAGTGCGGGCTGGGAAAGAGCTCTGCTCGGCAGCCGCCACAGGCTTCTTGCTGCGCGCACTGAGGGTCAAAGCGCAAGTGCTCCCAGGGGGCCCACGAGGCTCTGCCTCAGTTTCCCCATCACTGACCACCCCCCCACACACCTCATCCCCCAGCCTTGCTCTGCAAGTTTCTGGAACATTCCAGGTGTGTGTTTGCCTGGAGGCCTTTGTACTGGCTGTTCCCTCTGCCTATGTTCTTCCAGAGACCAGAGGGGTCACCTCCCCATCTCCTCTAAGTCTTTACCCAAGTGTCGCCTTCTCAGTGAGACTTTCCCTGACTCAAGTTTAAATGGCGACCCCCCAGGACCCTCCCACACACACATACTCCCTCCCCGACTTATTTTTCTCCATAGCAATCACCACCAGCTAAAACACGTGGCTTACTTATTGATTTTGCTTATCTTCTCTGCTTCACCCCCAGGTGCAAGCTCCCAAGGCCAGGGGCATGTGCCCACTTTATAGAGCTTATCTAAAATGTAATTGCCTTCATTATTCTGTGGTCTCTTAGGGCACTTCTGATGAGATGTAATACAGACGGGCTGTCGTGAGGACGCGAGACTGGACCGGACCGCCAATCCCTCCTTTTCCACCAGGCCTCGTCGCTGCCCTCGTTTTCCTTATGTGGATAGAAAAGATCTCTGTGAAGGACACAGAGTGGCCGTGGAGGGCTGGGGAATTACTGTGGCCCCTTTTCAAAGGCCACCCACCATAGCATGTGATTTAAGGGACAGAGAGATTCCTGTCCCCAAAACAGAACCTTTCCGGGCGCTCCTTTGCTCTTCGTGATGGGGTGGAGGCGGTTCCCTGAAACACTGGGGACTCACACAGTGCTGTCTCCTTTCCTTTGTGTTGTAAGACGACAGCATTCCAGCGCATTAGCCCTGGAAGAGAGAAAGGGCTTTCTTGCCTGGTATCCACATGTGAGTCTCAGAGCAGCGTTCTGGTTGGCCCGGTTTGGTCATCCCTGTGCCACCCACTGTGACCGGTTGGGCCTGCATTTTGTGTCCACTGCTACAGCAGTGTCCCCAGGACCACCTGACAGAGGGAAGCAACAGTTCTCCTGGAGGCGGGCCATTCACAAAGGAGAGAGGATGGTGAGGAGACGAAACTGAAGGGAACCAGTGTATTCACTCCAGAATATGCCTCGGTAACATAAATCTTATTCTGAGCCAAAGGCACTTTTAAAAAACAGCAGCAGGGGCAAGAAGGGGGTCTGTGACCCAGGCTTTATTCCTGAAAGCAGGTGATAGACCCTCATACGGAAGACGTCCTCCCTGTACCAGAAGGGATATACCGTTCTTATCACCAGGGATGGAAAGCTGAGACCGAGAAGATTCTGTACAAAGAGACCTTGTCAAAGTAATTCTTATCTTCCATTAGCCTTCTGTTACTTTTCCTTTAATTACTATTCCAGAGTCACCTCTCTTGGGTCCACCTAGTATAAAAGCATTTAGGTTTTGCCACTTCTTTGGATCTTCATTTCCTTATGAGGGCCCCTGTGTCATATAAAACTTGCATTAAATAAATGTGTATGCTTTTCTCCTGCTAATCTGTCCTGTGCCAACTTAATTCTGAGGTCCAGCCAAAACCCCTAAGAAGGTAAAATTGCACTTCACCTACAAAAATAGCAGTCATTTGGGACAGAGATGCCCCGTCCAGCCTGATGGCCGTGACACAGGGCTTTTCACATTAAAGAAGAATGGTCCTCACAACCCTGAAGACAACCTAAGACCCTCACTCTCCCCTTCTCTCTCCCTCCCAGAGACGCTGCTTCAAGCCCCAACTCACAAGTGATCTGAGGACTCACTGATACCATAACGACATTTGTTTATGACTTTGTTAATCCGGATTCAGTAATCTTACTGGATTCCCCCAGCTAGGTTTGTAATGTGGAAACAACTTCAGAGGACTCAGAAAGATGAACTTCGCGGTCACAGGGCAGGCCAGGGGCAAAGCAGAGCTCACACTCCCGTCTTCCGGCTCCAAGTCTGTGCTCCTCGCACTAAACTGCTCTTTGTTCTCATCGCACAAACCTCAAAACAATGTGTACTTCACGAAGTAAAAGAACTGAAAATATCATATCGATTTGAACATATATTCAATGACATGGGCATATGCTAAAGAGAAAGTTTCTTGCTATTTCAGAATTTGACGAGTCAAGACTTGGATCCTCAAATCCAGAAAATATAATATTTTCACATTTAAGATGGGAAAAGCTTTCGAACACTTATTGGGACAGCCGTGGAGTTGCTGGCATTCGGTGTGCAGAGCTGGGCCTCCAACCTCGCCCTTGCTTCTGTCCATTTTGCGTATTGGCGTGCCGTTCCCAACGATCTCTTACGCGTCTCCTGACAAGTAGCCATGAATTCAAATCAGACGGCAATCTTGGGATCCAGCTGTTGCTTCTCCAGCTCCCAAAAATCTCCACAAACCCCCCAGAGCACTAAATTACTACCTCAGTCCTCTTCACTTAACCTCAAACTGGGTCACCCTCTAATCAAGAAAAATTAATGACTAGCAACATATTTTTCTTTTCCTCTTAATTAGAGTAATTCCACCCTGGCAGTAACTCTCACACTGAAACTATGCTAATGACGAAGTTTTAATTCGGAGGAAAGGGACAAGTGATCAAAAGTAACTAGCTCATACTACTCCTGCTAGTCAAGAGATCAGACCGGTGGCCAGTTCGTCATGAAGATAATGAGACATCAGCTTCCAGGTCCCTCACTTTGCCAGGCTCCTTCCAAGGCCCCAAGCAGTAAGTTCACATGGTCATACATTTTTGCAAATTTTTTAGAAGACATTTTAACCACATTGGTTAAGATTAATCTCTCTTTCCTTCCTTTTCCTCTGCTGTGCTTCCCCCCAGATGGGGCGGCACTGTAGATTCTGGATAAGGGGCGGTGTGGGATTCGTTTAGTTTGTGTTTAGAGGGCTGTGTGCGTGTAGCTGGCAGTCATTTCCATGCACAGGTAAGTTAGTGCTGGCTGTCCTGGTATAGAACGGCTTTCATGAGTGCTCCTCCCACCCACGGGGCCAGGTCTGTAAGGTCGCAGGTTTGATTCCTGGTCAGAGCACATACCAGGGTTACAGGCCAGGTCCCCCACTGGGGAAGTACAAGAGGCAACATATCAATGCTTCTCTGACACGTTTCTCCCTCCTTCTTTCTCCCTCCCTTCCCCTTTCTAAAACTAAATAAATAAAATCTTTCCAAAAATAGAATAGATTATTGTTATTAATACTAACATTACTCTAAACCAGGCATGGTGGTACTAGCTTAATATACATTATCTCAGTTAACTCCAGGCTTAGAGAAATCAGGTAACTTATCAAAGGTCATCTCATGCAGCTGCTAAATTGAGGATCCAGGAGATGAATGTAAGCAGTCTTGCTACACGTGGGCTCAACCTAGAAGCTTAATATTATCATGACTGGCTGACGCTTTTATGAAAGCAGGCCTAGCCAAGGCCAGGCACTCGCTGGAGGCTGACAGCAAACGAGGATAGGCGGAGGTCTAGGCTGCAGCCCAAGGAGCAGGACCGGTATCACTGGCTGCAAAGACACACTAGCAAAACAACCACCACATTCAAAGCATCTTGCTAAGCATGTTACATATATTTAACGGGATCCTTTTACATTTATTAAATCAGTAAGAGAAGTTGTAAAATAAAATCATATTCAATGCTGCCATATTTTGCCAGTCCGCTACACTCACTTATTCATGTCAGGTCTATAAATGCTACACTCCTGGAAAGCAACTTGACAATATATATATCAGGACTCATGAACATATTCATAGCCTTTCATACAGTAATCCCACTGCTAGAAATGTATTCTGAAGAAATCTTTGAAAAGGAACAAACGATCTAGTTACACGAAGATGCTCACTACGGTGTTATTTGTGATACGGAAACTCCGGAAGCCTGTGAAATGACCAAAGAGTGGAACTGATAGGCAAATGACGGCCTTTCCCCTTGTTGGAATAACATGGCCTGGTCACAATGATCCACATGGTCCATGTGAGAACGAGCACATCACATGTGGGAAAGGGCTTGACAGCAATCACATTACTTTTGCAACTATGGATCTGTAGAAATAACACCAACCAAACAATTGTCTTGGAGCACAGGTGGCAAATACAAGGCCCATGCACCGAATTCGGCCCTCCACCCTGTTTCTACCCGGCAGCAGTACCGAACTCCTTGCCCCTAGTTAAGGAGCAGTTACATTTATACAGCCCTCAGATTACATTCGGCCCTCTGAAGGCCACCGTGAGGCTGATGTGGCCCCCGGTGAAAGTGAGTTTGACAGCCCTGCCTTAGAGTACTGTGAGAGATCTCATTCTGCTTCCACCCTAGAGTGTCCTTACCATGCTGATCAGTGAAAGTTGGGGCAAACAGAATGCACAAATGACAGCAGCAGTCAGAGCGATAAAGAACAAAGGGCCTCACACAATTCCAGGCCACAGCTCAGCCGTGGCCCGCCAGCCCCACCAGGACTCTGGCCCCTCCACTCTCCCAGCCACAGACCTCCGCACAGAGCAGCAGCCGAATTGCTGAGTCACGGTTTCCTTAACTGCACTACTGCACTTAAATGCACCATTCACCTGTTTCGGCCAGCCTCATGGTGTTATTGGGACAGGCCATCAGATAATGCTGTTTCACTGCATTTAAGAACATTTTTCTGGCATCAAGCCAAAGACATTTTGCAGAGTCAGGGATACAGCTCAGCCCTTGCACTCCAGATTTGGGGGTAGAACAAGCTTTACAGCTAGTGCCTAAGCCTCCAGTTCAGAGGGTTCTCATCTGGCCCCCTCCCATGCTGTTGCAAATCACAAGCCCAAGTTAGTACTTATTGCAGGAGATGTCTTCCCTGCTCTTGCTCTCACCAGCGCACCCTTCCTGGCATGCTGGCCACCCACCTTCTTCAAGATCAAGAGGACAAATTCCTCAAGCCTCCCTTTTGAGCTGCCATTAAAAGAGAAACTCTCACCCTCCTGACCAGGTACCCCTGCCTCATACCACGGTGGGTGCAGGAAACTCCTTGGAGACAGCTCTGAAGCCACCCAGGAACCCCATCCATGTGAGCTGACCCTGCCCCCCTTTTCAGTATTGCCCCCTCTGGAGTCCCCAAAGCTAGTGATGGAGTGAAGACTTTGAGCAGAATGGCCTTCCCAGGTGCTGCCTAACAGACTCCGGCCACCTCAAACATCACCCGCCAGCAGTGTCTCTCAGCATCAGCACTCTCAACATTTGAGGGCAGATGATTCTTACCTGCAAGAGGGTGTCCCAGACTTCTGGTCAAGATGGAGGTATAGGTAAACACACCTTCCCTCCTCGCACAACTACAGCAAAAATTACAACTATACCACCAAACAAATATCACCCAGTAATGTCAGAAAATCGAGCTGTATGGAAGTCCGACAACCAAGGATTTAAAGAAGGCACATTCATGCAGACAGGTAGGAGGGGCAGAGACATGGAGAGGTGCAGAGATGCAGAACAGGCTGTCCCACAGCCAGTTGTGGTGGATACAAATCAGGAAGGATACCTTGGGAGTGAGGCATCCTAGCCCCAGACCAGACCACCCTGCCCAGGGTTCCAGCTTCAGGAAGTCCTCATAATTTGGCTGTAAAAACCAGTAGGGGTTGGGGCAGCAGAAGAAACTATGGGATTCACAAGAGATGCTTCTTAAAGGGCCCACAACAGACTTAGGGCTTACGCAGACCCACTCCCTCTGGGATTCGGCACAACAGCTGGAAGGGCATCAGGGGTGTACAGGGAGAAACTGAAGTGACCGGCATCAGGGTGAGTGCCGGGAAGCAACTTCCTCCCAGGCAAAACTCCAGAGGCCAGGCAGCAGCACTGTCCCTCTCCAAGCCGTCCCCCACACAGCGCCACAGAGCAAAGACACAGTTGCCCCGCCCTGGCAATTACCTAAGACTCCGCCCCATACAATTTACCAGTGCACTTTTTACTAAAGGCCACGATATTAAGTCAGGGAGTCAAAGCAGCTCTACCTGATACACAGAAACAAACACAGGGAGGCTGCCAAAATGAGCTGACAAAGAAATATGGCCCGAATGAAAGAACAGAACAAAACTCCAGAAAAAGAACTAAATGAAATGGAGATAAGCAACCTATCAGATGCAGACTTCAAAACACTGGTTATCAGGATGCTCCGGGAACTCACTGGATACTTCAACGGCATAAAAAAGACCCAGGCAGAAATGAAGAGTGGAGGGGATGAAGCTGAGGGTGTCCTGAGTGTTGTGGGGTGTTTAGCAGCATCCCTGGCCTCTGCCCACTAGATGCCAGTAGCACACCTCAACCCAATTTTGACAATCAAAAATGTCTCCAGACATTACGAAATGTTCCCTATGGGACAAAGAGCCTCCCTGCCTCCTCCACCCCAAAGCAGACGGATTTTCTCTTCCATCTACATGTACCTGTAGTATACATATACTACACATAATATATCTATAATGCATGTATATCTCTGTTTCGTCCTTGTCATTTCATTCTATGATTGATCCTCTACCTGTCTCTCTCCGAAGGCAGACCTTCACTTCCCCAAGGCAGGGTCTGTATCCTGAATGCCCCAGCACCTAGAACAGGATGCGGTGCTCAGTGCGCCCTTCAGAGACAAAGAGATGACCAGACCGAGAGTTGTAACACTTTCTTCTCCCCCAAACTGGGGTGGGAAGAAGTGGACGGTGTGTGCATTTATTGAGGGAAAAAAACTAGACTTTATTCTTTTTGCTGACAGAGATGTTTAAGAAAGTTTGGAGTTGTGTTGGGGATTACTTTCAATAAGTTTTTTGGTTGAATCTTGCTAAACTGTACCCATGGGGACTGAGCTGACTAATTCCAAAAGACAAGACAAGAAGGAATATTCTCAAAGCCTCAAGGCATTGATTTACAATTGGTGAAACTCTCCCCAAATCTCATCTGAGGTTGCTTACGATAAGATGTCCTGTGAGTCCCCAGTGGATAGACTAGCAGTAAAAATGTGCTCAGCCCAGAACATGAGGGATTTGGGCAAGTCATTGGGTAGAGGCCACTGTAATCAGGAACATGAGACCCTGGTGTTTGGAGCCAGGTTCCCAAAAGATGGATTCTGAGTTGCTTCAAATGCTCTTGAGAAGAAAAAAAAATGAGAAAAGTGGATTTACTTCCTGTTGGATAAGCAATACCCTTCCCTCCAGCAAATTCTTTGCAAATAACCTTGATGTAGAACACCTCTGAAATTGACCTTCCAATAGATAAATGGAGCCTTTGAGGAATTTTCTTAAGATTCTTAAATGAGCTTGGAGAGTTTGTAGAAAGTATCTCTGCCCCACCCTCGCTGGATGAGTGAGCGTGCGTGGACCGCATCTCTCTTTCAGAGGAGTGGGTGGTTTCCGGGGGACCAGAGCCTTTGGTGGGTTAAACAGCCCTGCCTACCCCCGTGTCCTTCACACCCTTGGAGGCCCACACACCCTCCCACCAAGCTCCAAGGCAGTCGAGCAGCCCAGGCCCAGCCCCATCCCACTCTGACCTGGCAAACTAGTGTCTGCACAGGCCTGCTGGCCCCAAAGCTTCCTGGCTCCCTTCTCCGGTACAGTTGAACG
This sequence comes from Trachops cirrhosus, assembly GCA_028533065.1. NCBI lineage: Eukaryota > Metazoa > Chordata > Mammalia > Chiroptera > Phyllostomidae > Trachops > Trachops cirrhosus. Next base: position 11,937,229 of record CM052541.1, read on the forward strand.
CCTTCAAGTGGGGAGTGGGAATAGGCAGGGGGTGGGGCCTGGGCTACATCCAAGAACTCCCAGGGGCCCCCTTATGTTAAACCTTCCTGTAAAGGTAAGAGCACATATTGACAGCAAGGACCCTCAGTTCCCAAATAAATACTTTCCCCAGTTCACTGAATTTGGAAGTCCCCCATGAGAGCTAAGGCTCACACAGTCAACATCAGGGAGATGTAGCAAATCACCCACAACACATTCAACTATAAAATACAAGCCACTCCTCATGGAGATCAGCTGCCCCTATCCCTACCCCTTCACCTCCCTTTCTCAGGAAGGGTTCCTTCTTATGCTTCAGGCTGGAGGTTAAATGCCACCCCTCAGAGAGGTCTTTCCTATCCATTCTGTCTTAAGTGCCTCTGGGAAATCACGATTGGGTCTCCCTCTGAATGTCCTTCCATGATCCTCCTCTATGCTGGGGTCACATCTTTGGTGTGAGATCTATCTCTCTGATCAAATTCATTTATTCGTTCATTCATTCATTCATTCATTCACCAGTAAAGATTCTTTTCCAGAGAAGGTGGTGACCAGCAGTTAGAAGGCTGTAGGACAGTGTGGTATGCCAATCCCAGGTGTGCTGCGCTCAATTCTCCTGGTTTTATGTCACAACAGGTAAGTGACTGAGCATGTGCATCCTATTTATAATATAGCCTGTAGCTAGTGCAGGGATATGGCACTCTCGGCATGGTCGGACCTTGCGCTAGAGCCATAATCATAAATCCCCAGGTAACGTGGTTTGCTGATGACAGTTGTCGCAACCAAATGATAAGGCTAGAATGTCAGGGGAAATTCCAGGGACACTGAAGAACATGGGTGAGAGCCTACCAATCTGAGAAAGCCCAGTTTTGGGGATTCTACAAACCTGTAAGATCTCCGCCAGGACAGGCCAATAACCCACATCGTCTGAGTGCCTCTCTCACGCAGGGAGGTATCAGCTCGTACCTTTTGCTGAGACCCCTGTCCTCTAAGCTCAAGGATATAAAGTGAGATTTGTCCCAGATATAACTAAGTGTCCATTCTTAAAGCCAGACCTGTTTTACTAAACCAGAAAGAAGGAACGATGGAAAGAAAACGGGTGAGATTAAAGGGGAAAAGGCACCAAAAAGTTCTTGAAAAGGTTAGAAGACAAATTTGACCAAATTTGCCTGTGGCCAAAGACAGGACCTGTACCCAATGCTGCCCAGGAGCTAAGGAATAACAACAAAAAACAAACAAACAAAAAAAACCTGGAACTCTGCGCTGCCATCCCCCCCCTCCCCCCCGCTTCATGCCCACGTGTAGCGCTCCGTCCCCCACTGGATTAACAGTCAGGAAGCCTGGTCTCCCTGAAACACGTGTAAAACCACAGTGCAACCTGGAAATGGAAGAACAGGGCTCGATAAGTCAATGGGAGGCCAACCCTAAGGCGTGACTCATGCACCCAAGTCCAAATGCCTGCAGTGACCCTTCCACCTCAGAGGACGTGTCAAACCAGCCCAACACGACCGACTATCTAATTAAGCAGCCGCTTCGAACACAGCCACAACCATGCCTCCAACGTGGGAACTGTTTCCAATAAATCGAAAGCCCATTAGATTTGGGCCCGTTGAATATGAAGCTCAACCGTTTTCATTGATTTCCAAAAGTGTCCTCGTTTATACAAAACTGAGGGTACATTCTGTCTGGGTGATCATCTCTTTGAATCCCTAAACCCCTCTTTTGGTTTTCAGTCTGAGACAAGGGAAAGAAGAAAACTAAATTACCCAGTCTCGACTCCCAGACACGTTGGCAACTTTGGGCTGAGGGCTTCAGGTGGATTCTAATCTGCCTTCCCTGGAACATCCAAGTTCTGTGGAAGGTCTCTGGATGATGGACTAAATATGCCACAAGCTCCATGGAACGCAGCTCAGGGGGGTCTCCCCGAGAAGTTTCAAAAATGGCAACATCAGATCCTATTCAAGAACGCAGGGATCTTTTTCTTTCTTTACTTTTTTTCTTTAATGCGGAATTGGTATGCAACATTCCTCAGGTGTACCTAACCAACTGCAAATATCCAAAAGGCATTTTAAATCTAGTAAGATTGAACTAGATTTGCTTGCAGGAAAATAACAGTGACCTTTAAATTTAACACATTAACATCTGAGCCTTTCCAGCCTCAAATATGTGTGAAATGTCAACAAAAATATAAACAAGGAAACATCTAGGTAAAAACAGAGACCAGTGAGGCAGCTGCAGGGAGGTTTGTCGAAGATTAGCATTATCTCCACCCACACTTCCAACACGATAAAATACCATTTTATTTCTACTTGAGACTTTGACCCTAAACTCCACATGTGAAGGGAACTATTTTCCTAAACTAATTAGTCCTAAGTAACCTCCAGTCAAAGCAGCATTCGGCTTATTCTCTCTATATCCCTAAAATCTTTAACCAAGGCCCGGATTTTAACTTACTGATGCAAGAGTAGGCCATCTTACACACCTGTGCTGCATAACAAATTACCCCAAAAGGTATGGATTCAAACAACCATTTTCTTTTGTTTATGATTTTGTGGCTCCCGCACTGGGGAAGGGATGAACTGGGAGGTTCTCACTTGGGACCTCCCATGCAGTCGTGAAGGGAGGTGGGGCTGCTGTGGTCTGAAGGCCTTGCCTCACCTCGGAAGTCGTACCGTGTTATTTCCCCTGCACCCTGTTCGTTACAAGAGACTCACTGAGATTCAAGGGGAGAGGACGTTGCCCTACTTCTCAATATAAGGAGCATCAAAGAGTTTGTGACAAGTTTTTAAACCTGCCACTGTGCCGCCAGAAGTGATTACCCCAGCGACGAAGGCAGAGCTGGCCTAGGCCACACCTCCCTCAGACAATGTCACCCTTCCTCACACATACTGTCATTTACAGCAATCTTCGGGCTGTGCCCTGGCCATCCAGGCCACAGCTCCTTTCCTCCATAACTCAGCCGCAGGTGTCGCTCATCCCTGCCCCGGCCTCAGCTCAGGAAAGGCTGTGCCAGCCGGCGCCACGCTGTACGGCTGTGCAGGCTGCACGCCAGCCGAGGTGTGCGCACTTGCAGAGTCGCGCAGCTTGCTCGGGGCTCTGTCTACCCAGAGAGGCTGTTTTGCCAAATTCTCACCAAAGGACCAAATAGGCTCGTGGCCCTGGGTGCTCAGCTCTGCCTCAGAGACTTCCAGGTCCCACCGCCACATACTCTCCCGTTTCTCGCCTTCCTGTCAAAGCCACGTGAACGATGAGAGGAAGGGGAGACAAGGTGTGCTGCCCAGCCGTGGGCAGAGATGCCATGGAGTGTATTATACAAAGCGCTGGCGGAGAGCAGGCGGACAGGGGCCTCTGCCTCGGGGGTCAGGAAGGGCTCCCTGCAAAGACAGCCTGCGAGTGCGCCGTGAAGATAACCACGACCCCAAGAGGAGGGAGGAGGAGACCTGCACTGCAAAGGGAATGAAAGTATAAAAGCGTAAAAGGGAAGATATGATCAAGTAATGGTCTAGAGATACCTTTTGCAGGAGCAGAGATTAGCACAGGGAAGAGGGGGAAATTAGGCAAGAAGAAAGGAGGACAAGGGTCCTCTCCTAAGGGGGCCCCTCTCCAGAGGGGGCACAGCGCCTGCCAGTGTCCGCCTAGGTTCCCTCAGATCTCCCTTAGGTTCCCCAGGACATGCCCCCCACCTCCAGCTTCCATGAGTCTTGCTTGGCCCCATCGCAGAGGCATGGATGTCCTCGGGTGACTAGAGGCACTTTGGCCACACACTTGGAGCCCTGAAAGAACCTGGGATTTTACAGAGGGAGCCAAGGCTCGCCCTGAGCAGACACATGACCTTTCACCCCTGCTTAGCTTCCCTTCCTCCCCATCCTGCTGCTCCCACGCCCTTCCCTATTTTCCTGGGAAAACATCCTTAACACTCATTTTCTGTGAATCCTTTTCTCAGGGCCAGCAGCCCAACCTGGTACAGGAGTTAACTTAACTACCAGTGAGCATTCCTGGTTTGCTCTTAACCTGACTATGCCTAAGTAACCTCAAAGCAGCCTCAGGCTGACCCTCACTATTCCTCCTACCTCCACCCCTACCCCAACCCCCGAAAAAGCGATACTCAGACTTTCCTCACTGCAGCAAGAACACCCAGAAGCGTTGACGCAATCCCATTATGGTGAAACTCAGCCCTAACACTGAAACTAGACCCTAATAGGTTTTTTCCCTTAGTTTTTTTCTTTTACCTTTCAGGAGGTAACAGCAGGCCTCCTCACAGCACCCAGGAGACCACCAGAACGAGCCCCATCGGGCTTATGCAGGTGCAGAAAGCCAGCAAATTAGCTCGGGCGAACCACCGAGGGGACCCCGAGCTTTGTGCGCAGACCCAGAGCTCACGACAGTGTCTGCAGCGAGGGGCCTGGATTTCACCCAGCTGGACCCTGACAGCTTGGGATTCCTTCATGCTGCCTCTCCCCTTTCCTGTACCTTAGATGTCGTAGTTCCAAGATGGTCCAATCAAGAGTCCCGAATTGGAATTAGGAAATATGTGTCGTTTCTTCTTACCTGTATCCTTTAAATCTGTTTTAGGTCTTTATTCCGGGAGACAGATCAGAGCCTTGTTCCCAGCCTCCTCATTCAGCTGGCCTGAGGAATTAATGTTTTTCTCTGCAGAAACCCGTTGTCTCAGACTTTGGCTTCTCTGTGGGCGACAGGCGATAGACTCGTCAACTCTCAGGTCAGGAGCGGTGGCACGTCAGAAGAACCTGAGTGGCTTTTCATGGTGAGCGTCCCCTGCACTCTGGAGCCCCACAGAACCTCAGCAGCCATGGAGGAGAGAGGCACCTTCACCTGGAGTAATATTCAAAATACGTAACAGCACAGCGTGGACGCCAATCAATTAGAATGGGCGGCAGCTGTAAATAACTGGTATCCCATGGTTCTCGAGCTCTGGGTCATAAAGATGGATGTCTGTCACCTGTAGGTTATTCGAGCTCAAAGATGGCATCTTCCAGGTCTTTGCCACTTCCCCAGGGCCAGATTAAAACCACCCCAAGTCTGTCATCTATTATCTGAGTGCCCTAGGAATGAGTCTGTGAAAAGGAGGAAGAATAAAGACAGAAAATGAAGGTTACAGGGTAGACACAGAAGAATAAGAACAGAGATGAGTTACGAGAGGAATGGATGAAAGATAACAAAATGTGAGTTGTAGAGGGAGCAGCTCACGCCCACTGCATCAGAAAAGGCTACAAGCAGACTCTTCCTGGGACTTTTCACCAGGACCCCCAAAATGTGCACACAGCTGCGTCCCACTAGTCACGGCACCCAGACGGCTTGAGAGTCCTCTTAACAATCATCACACTCAGGGAGTGGCAGAAAAACCCTCTCTTAAGCTCCAGGTTGTTTTAAGTATCAATCTGAACTCATTTACATTCTCAGCTTTGACGGGTTAAGGGCCAGAGGAGAAAGTCTGCCCCTCTCACTGCATCCGAAGAGTGTGCTAAATTCTCGTGAATGGTAATTAGCATCCAGCTTCTTTACTCTGCCCAGCCCGTATTTTCAAATCAATTGCTCAGCATTAGTGATTCTGCTGGGATTGATTTAATAGTCTAATATGAAGTCTCAGCCCTACTGTACAGGTTAATTACATGTGGTCTTATACATTCTAATTTAAAATACTGCCTTTGCAATTATCATCAGCACTAAAATGGAGCACTAGTAATGAAGCTGGGCTTGAATTTTTTTCCAGAAGTAATGAATTGAAAAACAGAAGTGACTTTTAATTTCTTCGGCACTTACCACGTCAATCTCTCTTCTGTGGGAAATATAAATCAGGGTCTCCTCCTTACTTCAGGTTGTTATGAAAACAGGCAAGATTGCCTTCAACAAAGTAGGAGCCTTTGACTTTGAAACAGCCCAGACGAGACTATCTGGGTGTTGGCCAACCAGAAGGGCCACTTTCCCTCCCCTTCTCCCCCAGTTAGGTATGGATTTATGGGTGAATTTCTGTATTTGACAAATACATAGCATTTACTATGTGGCAGATACTGTCCTAGAGCTTTATAAATAGTAACAACCTCATTAGGTACTGTATTAGTTATGTAGCAAATTACTCCAAAATGTATCTGCTTATAATAAACATTTATTATCCCACAGTTTCCATGAGTCAGGGTGTGGGGAGAAGCTTAGCTGGGTGGTTCTGGCTCAGGTGTCTCGCAAGGATCAGACTATTGGTCACAGCTGTCGCTAGAGGATCCACGTCCAAGTTCACTCACGTGGTTCTTGGCAGGCCTCAGTTTCTCCCCAAGTGGGCCTCTCTATAGACTGCTGAAGTGTTCTCGCTTCATGACACCCAGCTTCACCCAGAGCAAGTGATCTGATGAAGGAGTAGCAGAGAGAGACCGGGTAGAGACAGAGAAGAAAGACAGGGAACTAAGCTGAAGCCACAGTATCTTTTATAACTCAATGTCAAATCAATACACTATCACTTCCAGCATATTCTCCTGGTCTCACAGACAACCCTGGTACAGTGTAGGAGACTTCCACACAAGGGTGTGAATAGTAATAGATGGGGACCACTGGGGGCTGGCTGGACCCCCACAAGTAGGTATTATTATTATTTCTGCTTTACAGTTGAGGCCATGGAGGCACAGGTAGGGGACGTCACTAGCCCGAGATCACTGGGAATAAATGGCATAGTCAAGATTTGGATCTGGCGGGTCCTATTGGCTCTGGAATCAAAGCTCTGAACAACTACTCACACACGGTCAGCTCCATGCAAGGACACTGCTCGTCTAAAACCTGTCATTAATCACACTCACCCTTTCCTCCCACGGGCACACCACCTGCTCCCCGCAGGAGTCCCTGCTACCAGCTCCAGTTTCAGATCACACCTGTGCATCTCTGGCACTGACGACCACACCCGACCACAGGCCTGGGTCTGAGCAGCACTGGGCGTCAGGGGGTCTTTCTGTTGGACTGTAAAGGGACTTTGCTAGCCAGAGTTCTAGGCACTTCACGTATATTATTGTATTTTCTTCTCCGTATCTTATAAATACGATCACGATAATCACGGAAGAGATCATAAGCCTACTATGTGCCAGGCTCTACACTAAGTGCTTCATATCTATTAATTCTTTTCACCCTCACACAAACCCGTGCAGTAAATGTAATTATTGTTCCCACATTACAAATAAAGGACCCGAAGCTCAGAAAGGTTCGATGATAGGCCCAAGGTTACACAAAGCCGGGATTCACACCTGAATATGTTTTACTACAATGACCATCCTGTCTCCATCTGGACATGGAGGGACAGGGACAGGGACGAGGTCCTCCATTTTTTGCAGAGCAGCTAGGTGCCGCCCCCAACCTACCAAGGGGCCTGACCGTTCACATCCAAATGGTCCATCAGAGGATTTTTCTAAACAAAGACAATTCTTCTCTAGAAGAGATTCTGGGGCCAGGTGTTAAGATGCCTTTTTTTTTTAACTTTTCTCCACTAGCAGATAAAACAGTATATCAGGGGGTTAGCAGCCTTCTTAAAGGACAAGACAATAAATATTTCCCGCTTTCCTTCTGGGCCATATGGTCTCTATCACAACCACCCTGCTCTGCCATTGCCGCAAAAGCACCCACCAACGATATGCCAGTTAATGAGCGCGGCTGTGTTCCAATAAAGCTTTATTTGTGGACGTGAAAATATGAATCTCATAAAATTGTCTAAAGTCACGAAATACTACTTTTTAAACATTTTAAGCACTTAACGATGTAATAGCCATTCTTAGCCCACAGGTCCCTCAAAAACAGATGGCCATAATTTGCTGACCTCCACAGTATTCGACAGGGGGAATCAGAAATTCTCCCAATAAGCTGAGTGACATGGATTTTATTGAATCAACCTAAAGCCAGTTCCTGAGAAACATACTGTCTGGGGATTGTTCCGAACGTAAACTTGCAGGGATAAAGTTGAGCAGATGAAGTAATTTCGCACTTTCCACACACTTCCTGAAAGACTGGCTGGGAGAAATCAGTGGGGGACGTGCAGTGCGCTCACCAAAACTCACCTTTGTGACAAGGACTTAGATTTCCACCTTATCTCTCCTGTTTGATCAAAACAGGGGCCGGGCCCTGTTCACCTGTGTGTCCCCACACTGACCTGTCCGGGCCTCTCCCTGAACCTTAAACACACCCGGGGCCATGTTGTCCAAGCTAGAGAGAGAAATCCAAGGTCTAGCGAGGGTTTTTTTTCCCTTATATTGTGGGTTCTTTTATGTGAAAAGTTTAACAAGGACACAGAAATCAATTCACATGTAAATATTTAATAAAGCACCTTATTTTAAAAGGAAAAATTATATGAAATGTGGGTCTGTCCTGGAAAATTCTGCACATAGAACCATGTGAATGCGGCAGGTTTTCAATAAGCATTGAATTAACAAAGAAAGAAGGGAGGAAGGGAGGGAGTTACAGAAGGCATTGAGAAGAGGAAGGACAGAAGGAAAAGGCGGAATATAGACTATTTCCCATCAGAGTCTTCTCTGATGCATCCAGTAATTTATTTAATAGAGAGCTGCTGTCCAATAGAGTACAGGTCAATGATTCGCCCCAAGTCACCGTTGAGTAGTGTGCTATGCTCCAGAAATACCACCTTCACTTTTTCTTTTTTTTTTTAGATTTTATTTATTTATCTTCAGAGGGGAAGGGAAGGAGAGAGGGAGAGAAATATCAATGTATGGTCGCCTCCTGTGCATTCCCTGCTGGGAACTGGTCTGCAACCCAGGCATGTTCCCTGACTGGGAATCGAACCGTGATCTCTTGGTTCACAGACCCGCACTTAATCCACTAAGCTACACCAGCCAGGGCCACTTTTTCTTTGATAAGGGAAATTATTTATTATTTATGTATATGTCTAGAAAAGCATCCTTTAGAATGATGAAGAATATAAGCATATCAAAATTATGTTCAGTCTTTTCATTCAATGCATTAAACTGCCGAGGGAACACAAGATAAGATCACCAGGCTTCCCACAATACACAGTGCAAGTTTCTGTAACAATGGGACCAACCCCACTAGACCCTGGGTTTTGGAGGGCAGGGACTCTTATTCGTTTTTGGTACCTTGGGGATCTGGCACCCGAAGGCATTTAATAAATGTTTGTTGAGTGGATGAAAAGTAAATGAGGGAAATGTTTCACCTTAAGAGAACTAAAACCCATTTTCTAACAACGAAACGGCACTTGAACAAGGCGAGTGTTCCTGGGAGACAAGAGACCCCCGGGGGATCAGAGCAGCGGAAAACAAAGATGAGTGTTGCCAGCGGTGAAACTGGCGAGGACTCCTGGGCTTAGAATGAATGCTCCCCGTAAGAGATGATTTGACGATGATCCAACTAAATTCGCCTCTTTGCCTAAAGTGAGGGGGACAAAACTAAATTTCCCCAGGCTTAAACATGCCTCAGTTAAATTCGACATTTTCTGGGATAAGGAAAAAAGCAAGGGAGTGGAAACACTACTATCATATCGAAGTTGGAGCTGCTGTCAAATTCAGGGTTTTATTTTACAAAGAAAATTAAACCAGGCCACCGACATTAAAAATAATAATAATCACTGTTTCTAAGTGTGGGGTCTAGGATGTTCCTGCAGCCAATAATCAACTCACTTCCGGCAGAATAATCTGATGCTCTTCCCACTTCCTGACTTTGTCTGAGTCTCAATCAGTTGTCACGAATCCGAAACAGAAGTGTCTTTAGCTTCTTTGGGTGCAGAAATCAGTGTAATTTTCCAATCAGATTGTGCACAGGATGGGAAAGTATTAGGGAGGAGACTCATTCTCTATGTAGTTGTTTGTCTGAGCACTAGGGGGAATCCTCAGCTCGCTCAAGCCAGCCAACCACCCTGGCAGACGGGATGATCTGAGACGAATTATTTCCTCCTCACGCTACCCATCCCATGGTGTAGTTAAGACGTATGGCCAAGACTGGCCAGCTAATCTTCAAAGCCATTTCCTCTTCTTCCAGCCAGACTACATACAGTTCCTAGCATCTTTTGCATGAGGCGTGCCCCTGTGACTGGGTTCTAACCAATGGTATATGAGTGGAAGGGGTATACGCCACTTCCAAAAGTAGCCTATAAAACCATTTACTTGTATTTCTCCATGCTTCCCCCCTACCATCTTTTTTGTAGACAGACACAGTGACCTTGGAAGCCATGTGCTGAAAATGGCAGAGCCACAAGATGGGAAAGGCCTGGGCTCCTGATGACTCCTTCGATGACAGCCACCTGCCAATTGTGAATACTATTTTGGATATTATATTAGTTTACTACGGCTGCTGTAACAAAGTACCATATCACAAACTGGGTGGCTTAAATAACAGAATTGACTGTCTCATAGTTCTGGAAGCTAGAGGTCCAAGATCAAGGTCGGGCAGAATTGGTTTCTTCTGAGGCCTCCCTCCTTGGCTTGTAGAGGTCATATTGTTTTGACACCAGTCATATTAGATTAGTGATCTTATTTTAACTTAATTTCCCTAATGACCTCATTTTAACTCAATTACCTCCTTGAAGGCCTTATCTCCAAATTCAGTCACACTCTGAGGCATTGGTGGGGTTAGGACTTCGACATATGAATGAAGGGCCCATAATTCAACCCATAACACATGGCCAAGCCCAACATCAATGAGACGGGAGGGAGACCCCATGCACCATAGCAAAAGCAGGGAAAGTAGCAAGACCTGTGAGCAAAATAACATTAACCTGCCACGGAGACAAGGGTGATCCACTGTGATAAGTTCCAGGATGGAAGTAGAACACACAATCCAAAACTATCTGGCATTCAAACCTCTCCCAAATGTGACCCCTGATGACCTGTCCTTCCTGATGTCAGCTTTACTCTACAATAGCATTGAACTCCAGTACAAAGGCCCAATGAGAAGTACATGTGATGTAGCAGAGAGAGATATAGCAGGATCCCTAAGAACTGTTACTTTCTACACAATACCCTGGTTTCTCTTCCAATGCGAGCCAAAAACCATCTGTGTGCCCCTGGAAAAATCATATTTCTCTCAGGATCTATCATTTCATTTTTAACAGGAGGAAACAGACTCCAAGGTCCTTAAGATTTTTTGGCCCCATTTTTTTTCTTTGTGATGTGTGTTCCACAGAACATTAGTCCTAAGAGATACCATGCAAATAAATGTTTCCATGAGCAAATCCACTTGGAAAATGCTGCATACATAGCCTTTTCCTAGAATACCAAAGGTTATGAAAAGTCCTGCAATCTGCAATTTCTTAAAAAAAAACAAAACACTGTTTTACTTCCACAGTTTCCCCCAATGCATTTGGTCTAAGAATTTCTCTTTCTGCTCCTTGTAATATGGCCCAGAACCAATGAATTAATTCCTTAAATACATACAGATTGGAGAGCTAGATTTTTTTTAAACGCCTATGTCCTGTCTCTCCTCTCTGCTCCCGGAGAGCATGGTGCTCTGTGAACTCTTGCCTCTAAGCCAGAAAGTCCCACAGACAAGATGTGGTCCCCTCTCACGGGCCCCACCCGCCACAGCCCAATCTCCCCCATCCTCTAAAAGCTCCACACACAAGACAACAAAACCACCAGGCGTCACGTGCCGCATGGGTACATGGGGGCTCCGCCTCACTCCCAGTGTTACTCAAGACTTTCACACATTCCTTTTGGTGGATTCGCTCCAGCCTGTGGCGTATTTTCAAACTGTTCTTAGTAAGGGCCTGACTTTGCCCTTTGTGGGGGAGATTCAGGTTTGGAAACAATAAATGCCTACTGGAGCCAAGTTTGGCGAATGACTTGGGAGGTGACGCTGAGAAATACTGTTCTGTAGCAGACATGGAGAATACAATTCATCTCATCTTTCCATCAGGCCCACTCTCATCTGGCCCCCAGGTCTCTGGAACAAGGATCGTCCCTCCAAATGCGATCTCGCGTGTTTGCCGGAACCTCCACACACCACACACTGAGCAGTCTGTGGCTCCCCTGAACAGCGAACAATTACATCCGCTTATTTGATTTGCTCCTTTATTTGGCCCCTCGTCTGAACGGAGACTCACAATGCAGCATTTCTTGCATTGTGAGTTCTCACGGGGCCATTCATGTTTCTGTTGCCAGCTACTGTTGGGATTTCAGAAGACTGTCCCCAACTGCACAGCTGCATCTTGAATGGAACCGAGACCATTCTGAGGCCTCCCTGTCCTCCCCTCTGCCCTGATCTCCAGCACAGGATCGTCCTGCCTCTCTCTGACTTTGATCCCAAGGTAAGGACTGGTTTGTTTTTTTAACACGATTCCCACTACGATTCAGTAGTCAATGCACACTTTTTCTTTCCTTCAAATAACGTTTAATTGCTTTAACATAACTTCTAAAGGAGGCAAAGGAGTGGTCTTATCCTCAAAGCTGGTCTCTCAGTGTTGCCGAGACTTGTGCTGACTTTTAATAACCAGAGCATGAAACAAAAGAAAGAAGTTTTATTCCACATTCTCTGAGAGCAGTTTAACTGGGACTACACAGCCAGAGATGGGCAGAGCGCGAAGGTAATGTAGTGGCCGCTGAGACTGAGTGGAATCCAAATTTCTTTAGCTCTGGAGTTCATTTCAGATGGAGCTTCCAGAATCCAGGATATTAAACAAAAGCAAGGAGGGCTTCCCGAGATAACTTAAATCTTCAGATTGGCTTTAAATGCCTCATTGTTTACACATCTGAGGTTCTTCTGCTCTTTGATTTTTTATCACAACCCAGAGAGACCCAACTGGTACCAGACAGATCCAGAAATAGAATCTTCGCCTGCTGATTCCTACCACCAGGTGCAGCCTCTGCATTCGGCTCTACCTCCAACGCACTAAGGAGCTGGTTAGCAACCAGCTCTGGAGGCCTCAGGCTCTGAGGATTCTAATTCAGTAGGTGTGGAGTGAGAATGTAGAACCAGCATTTTTCAAAAGTTCCCTGTGAGACTGATGGAAATCCAGGTTTAGGAACCACTGATCTGTACTATTGAGTCTCCCATGTCCAGGCACCAAAGGGCAATTGATTGTTCTTAGGAAAGACAAACGAATAAATTCAGAGAAAAGCCTAGATTTGCTCATGATATGACCATCACTACAAACGATAAAGTATTGTGAATTGGGACCATTTTAATCAGGTCCAAAAATTAATTTCTGGGTTAAACGGATTATTCACAAAGTACCACTCAGAGGAAATTTGGCCAACCTTTTGTGTTCCTGGATATTTGCTTGAGATTTCTAGACATAATCTCTGAACAGTATCTTCATCCAGATGGATCATGCTTTGCCTTTTACAAATTGGCTTGCCATGCATTTTCGGACCATTTAACAACCCAAAATATAGGTAATGCAAATCTTACTCTCCATATTTTACAAACAATACAACTGAGATTCACAGATGAGACATGGCAAACTGAGGAAACACAGCTAGTTGGGCTAGATCCAAATCCAAAACCTTGGATTCTGAACCCAATATGCTTCCTTAATGCATCAGAACAGAATTCATATTAACAGAGCCTCCTCTTGTCTGCTCACTCCAGCGTAATCACAAATGGTACTGTAAAATGGAAAACTCAATAACTCTAATGGCTATTAAAAAAACACTGCTGATGCTCACAGCCAGGACTTCATGATGTTTATTCTAATGTCTTCATTTACTACTATGCTATCACTGTAAAATGAAAGCCATTCAACAGAATCGTATCCTTTGACGTTCTGAAATCAATTTCTGCTTAGGCTAGGAGGTACAGTAGTAGGTTAAAACTCAAAAATGGCAAGACTCCATATCACAAATTATTCACCAACAACAACAATCAAAAGTCAATATTTATTTCAATCTCAAAAGGAAATAGAACTTGTTAGGAATGAAAATAATAGGAAAAGCTGCTTAAGATATGGGAGCCTTTCGAAGGTAGCCATGGCCTGGGTGATGTGATGATTTTTCTCCCCATCATGATCAATTTCGCATCAATGAACTGCACTGCTCAGTGTTACAATCCAATGTGATTCCTATCCTGGCTAAAGTCCTTGCTTCGTTCCAGGGACTTATCATTTCAGTCGCATGGACATGCTGTTTTCACTCCATTCCTTTAGACATGAGAGGAGACCAAATTGCTTCGACTAAACTTTAGGATGATTCAGGTTCCTTATAATACGTGGTGGTGTCAGCTTTGCTCTCTCCTGGGAAGTTGGGAAAGTTCCCTGGGTTCTAAAATATTTACCAATCAGAAGGGAGTTTTCTAGGCCCTCCAGTAACTCCCTCTAGTATCCCCCCCTTTCTCCTGATCTTGGCCCTCTATCTCTGTTCATCCCCTTAATAACAGTTCCAAGGGCCTTGCCCTGCCTAATATTAAAATGTACTATAAAGCTACAAGTAAAATAACAGAAGTTCAGGAATAAACAAAAAGATCTCAATATTCTTTTGTTTCTTTATTAGCACAATTCTTCCCCTGCCCACCACTCTCTCTCTCTCTCTTTCTCTTTCTCTCTCTCTCCTGCCCTCCCTCCCTGCCCTTCTCCCTTCACCTATAGCTTAGAATGGTGGCACTTTATGAGTGTTTTTTGAATGAATAGAGAGGCTGGTACCAGGTAGAGGAGGTTGAGAAGAGTAGCAGAGTGACACCAGAGGGCAGGAGTGGAGAAACAGAAGAGGAATCAGAAGAAAAATGCCTAGTAGGAGTTGTCATTGTTATTTTTTAAAGGGAAGTTACCCTTCCTGTGTCTCACTAATCTTTAGTGAAACCCCAGCTAAACAAAATGCATGCAAATATTCTACACTAACCTTGAGGCGCAGAGGGGCCGGGTTGGAGGAATATTTTCTTTGAATCTGTATAACAGGCACATATTCAGTATTCTAGGTGGATATCTTTGATCCAGGGATTTTAAGTTTCATTCTGTGAAAATCATGGGCCAAATTTTAAAAAGATGTAAAACTTACGTTTATCCCTGAGTTATTTATAACAGTGGAAAATAGGAAACAACCTTAAGGTGCATCAGTAGAAGACTGTTAAATTAGCATGCAGCAATCCAATGAGATCCTATGTAGCCATTTAAAAACAAGGTGTAGATTTTTATATATTGTTATGAAAACACATGCACAGGCTATAGTTAAGTGAAAAAAGCAGCTAATAAGGTAATATATGTATAACAAAATAATATTGAATGTAAGCTGTAATTGAAAAGTTTTTAAATAATAACAAGAAAGAAAAGTTAGCCTTTTATGATTCCATAAAACAATTTTCATGGGTTTTTAAAAAAAAGATAATGCATGTGTACCATGAGATGACTTTTGAAAAATATAGATACTTGCATAGAGAAACATCTGGAAGAACAGTAACAGTGGTTACCCGAACCAGCCCTCTTATGGAATTACTTTTGAAGAAACTTCTTGCCTTTTTCTAGAACATACAGCTCAATATACTGTAATACATTTTTGCAAAGAAAAACTTGTTTCTAACAAATGGGATCTTATTAAAATAAAAAGCTTCTGCATGGCTAAAGAAAACAGTATTAAAATAAAAAGAGAACCAACTGTATGGGAAAACATATTTGCCAATGATACCTCAGACAAGGGTTTAATCTCCAAAATATATAAAGAAC
>CM052541.1:11953341-12004558 GCA_028533065.1 Trachops cirrhosus
GTACGATTCTAAACATTTAGATAAAGATTTGCAAGGTAATTGATAGAGAAAGTCACATCTTGGAAGAATATAACCACTAAGTCACTGACTTGGGACCAGCCAGTATAAGCCCGGGGAAGGTCCAGTTTCATTGAACTCAACAGGAGAGGAGGCCTTGGGAAAAAACAGAAGGGATTCTTACAGCTGCTTAACTCTTAACTAAACCAACACCTCCAGCACAGGTACGACAACATCACAGCCATCTCTTGTACTCACATGCAGCCTGTAAGGAGGGGAGCAGTTGCTCCCACCCACCCCCACCACCACACCTAAAGGCAGGGGGAGGATGAATGGAAGATGGGAAGGGAGTTCAGAAATGTTCTCCTCTCTCTTCCCAGAGCCAGCATGACCAGTACCCACTCTCCTAGTTTCCAAGGGGAGAACAGACTCCCAGAAGACTTGAAATCTTTCCTTTGGTTAGAGGCTTTATGAGAGAAATGCAGAGAAACAGAGACTGAGAAGGAGTGGGGGGAGGGAAAGGACCCTTTCCTCAGGATACAGCAGCATCATGGCTGAACCTGTGTCAAGAGCAGCAATTGGTTTCACAGACATGACAGATCTGAGCAACAAAATCGTCATCAGCTCCTGTGTTCCACAAATTTGATGTGGTTATAGAAGTAGAATGGCCTCCAGATAAAAACCTGGTTTCTGAGATCGTGGGTCCTATTACAATAAACTTCTCCTGGAACAATGTAGACCCAGATCAATAGAAAACACTTCGCTTGCAGAGTTTTTCCCAACTGTATTAAAATTTTTACTTTATCCACAATAAAGCTTGTTTTCTCCGAGAAAGGGATATGAGGCGTTTAATAAGGGGGTGGCTTTGCAGTGGTTTCGGACTCCCTTTATGCAGGCCAGCTTTCTCTTGCACACCAGGGATGGGGGAGTCCTGCAGACACGGACAAGGTCGCCCTCCATGGGTTTCTCGTGATTAATTCTAGAAATGAGCCTCAAGACATCCTCAGCCAAAGCTGCCGAGAGCTAACCTCTTCACACACTGCCCGCTGCAGGGTTTGGTCCCCAGGTGCTCTGAGGGCTTGAGAAGGTATGAAACCTAAGCATTCTGGAAATGCCCAGGCAACAGAGTATTATGGGTAAGCCTCCCTTTCCGGGTTTTTTTTCTTACTGTAGGCACATGGGATCCTTAACACATCAAAACTTTCTCAAAACCTTGTGCCAGTCAGTCATTCACTTTCATGGGAACCCAATTATCTCCTCTTCCAACAGCATTTAAATTTACAGCCCCTTCTAACTGGGAGAAAAAAAATATTTGTGTCTTATAGGAACCTCAGGCATGTTTGATTACACTCTTTGGGGGATGGGAATGAGAAGGAAGACTTTTCCAGCTCCTTGAAATCTCACCATTTTCTGGGTGGATATGTAAAACTAACATAACCCAAAAAGCTACAGAAGCATTGCTGCTCTTTGGAGAACTGGCTTGCAATCACATTCGAGAGAAATCCATTTTCAATCCATCTCTTTAAATGGTTGCCTCCGACACACACCAACACTATGTCTGTTCCCTTAACAACTCTACTCATTTTCCCCAAGCTGATTAAGCACCCCACTGGAGTGGGCCCCACCCTCAAAGAAATACAGTCTCACTGGATAGAGAATAAAAATGGCATAGAACAATCACCTATAACTTTCAGTGATGGGTTGCATATTTACAATTATTTCATTTTTTTATTGGTATTGAATTTATTGGGATTACATTGGTTAATAAAATTATATAGGTTTCAAGTATACAATTCTATAATACACCATCTGTATATTGTATTATGTGTCAACCACCCCAAGTCATATGTCCCCCCTTTATCTCTTTCCCTCTTGTAATCACCATACTGTTGTCTGTGTCTATGAGATATATTTCTTTGCCCGGTTTGCCCAATATTTTTGTTGCTTAATCCCTTCACCTTTTTCACCTGGTCCCAGAGTCCCTCCCTCTGACAGCTGTCAGTCTGTTCTCTGTATCTATGACTCTGTTTCTATTTTGTTAGTTCAGTTTGTTCATTAGATATCACATATGAGTGAAATCACATGGTACTTGTCTTTCTCTGACTGGCTTATGTCACTCAGCATAATGCTCTCCGGGTCCACCCATGCTGTCACAAAGGGTAATGAATTAAAATTAATGATCATTGGTTAATGGAGTGAAGAGCCATTCGTCATTTTATTAGGACTAATTCTTAAGGCCATTTGTTCCTTTTCCAATGGAGCAAATCTTTATTCTGTTTAGAATATTAAGATTTTGATTTTTAAAAAATGCAGAAAACAGGGTTACCCAAGTAAATTTTTCTCTTATTAAACATAAGTAGTCACCAGTCAGTATGATAAGCTGGACATGTTCTTGTAAAGTAAATGTATGCAAATGTTGACAAAGGTATGCCATCCTTTCTCCCGTTCTTCCTTCCTTTCTTCCCTCCTTCCTTCCTCTCTTCCTTTTCATTCATTTATTTAACAAATGTTTATTGAGTTCCAAGTACCATGCTTGGCATAGAGATACAATAGTGAACAAAAACAAAGGTTGTCCTGCCTTTTTCAGTCTAACATTGTAAAGGAAACAGATATTAACCAAATAACTACACTCACGACTGTAAAATCACAACTGTAAAGGATGAGAAGCTTGTGCCCGGGAGGGTATCCTGCAGCGCGCAATGAAAGGACCACAAAGCTAGAGTGACTGAAAACCAGGCCTGAGGAAGGACATGGTGAGGGACGAGGCTGAAAAGGCAGGCAAGGGGCATGTAAGCCACAGCTGGAAGTTTGTGTTTTTTTTTCCTAAGAACCACGGAAAGCCATCAAAGGTTTTAAAGGGGGAAGATGGCAGGGTCAGATTTGAATTTTGAAGTCACTCTGGCCACAGTGTGGCATCTGATTGGAAGGGTAGAAGGCAGGGTGGATGTGCAGACACCACTTAGGTATGTTTGCGGTGGTCCAGGTACAAATGACAGAAGCCAGAGAAAGGGGAGGGCAGATATTGGCAGAGTGCCTGTGGTGGGGCTAGGGCGGATGGAGGTGAAAGGAAAGGAGTGGTTGGACTCAAGGGATATTTTAAAACTCTGTAGGACCACGGAGTGAATTGGAAGGGGACAGTGATGAAGACAAGCAAAGTGTCAATGGATGGCTCGTGGGTTTCTGGCTTACAGAACTGGGCGGGGGGTAATGCCATTCACTAGGTTTGGGTTTGTTTTGTTTTGCTTTGTTTTGTTTTGTTTTGTTTTTGTAATGCTGCAGGAGACCAATTAAAAAGGAAAGGTTCTGGACCTCTGGGTGACAGATCCATGCAATCCCTTTTCTAGCTATAGCATCCCAGTAGAAACCATGGCTAAAGGGGGGAAGATGAATGGAGTTAGAAGAGAACAGTTAGTGTGGCCATTTTTATTTGATCAAGTTCCCATGTGCCCTTCCCCCGAGAATATTAGCACCAGAAAGAATTTGGAAAAGTATGGCTTCACCCCCTCTCTTGACCACGAAATGAGGAGACTTTTGCCCAAGGTCACCAAACAAATGAGTGTGAACCCCAGAATAGCCTAAAGCATACCTTGGAGAGGACCTTGGACAGCAGCCAATCACTCCGCAAACATAGCCCTTCACCTCAGCAAAGCATGGGTACCTAGCACCTTGCCAGGTGCCATGATCAAAGATGAGTGAGACCTGGAGAAGAAAGACATATTAACAGGACTAACCTAGTTTGGTAAGTGTTGTGATGGAGGAGACATGGGAGGTTACAGGGGTTCACAAGAACAATGACGACCCCCAGGAAACAGGAGTCAGGGATGAGCGCCCAAGGTCACACCTGAGCTAAGTTTTGAAGAATGATGGGGGTGGCTTGAGTGCTTCCAGAGGGAGGCAACAGCAGAGCAGCAAGATAGAAGGCTGGACCCTTGATGTTCCTCCTTCTCCTTCTCCTCCCCTACCTCCAAGACCCTTCCTAGCATAAGTATCCTCAAGGAGTTCAGGGTTTTGGAAAATGAAGCAGGAAGAGCATTATCTTCTCTGTGGACAGTGACTACTTCCTGCCCAGGAAACTTAGGTTTCCTGGAGTTGAGCAGAGTCTGGTGACCTTCCTCAGAGGCGGGCGTGGGGTGGGAGGTGTGGCAGTGGGAACACATAGCAAGAATATAACACCACTGAACATCTCAACACATAATCCTGCCACAAGCGTTCTAAGTGACTGCATATGGAGAATGTATTGAAGAAAAAAATAGGGGAACTGTTTAGAAGATAGAGCTTCTGACACAAGATGGAGGCCTGGATTAGGGAATTTAAGCATTTTTCAGTGGGCATGAGTAGATATTTAACAGGCCTGCAACATCAGATCATTCCACATAATTAGCCACTCTTCCTCTACCACAGAGAGCTAGACCTACCCAAAAAGGCCACCAAATTAGAAAGGAATAAATTTGGAAGGCTGACGATGTCCCCACTACATACAACCCACAACCCTACACCTCTTACAAACAAACACGCTCATTTAGGGAGCTTAAAGAGGGCACGCACCCCATCCCCTCTTTCCTCAAAGCTTTAGCTGTCAACAGACACTAACTGTCTGCCACTGCCCAGCCACTTCCTTTCCTCCTCCTTTCTTCTCTCCCTATGGTCTCGCCCGCAATGAGGAATGGTTAAGCTCTCCTCCTCATGAAATGATGTAGGGCCTGTAGCAGATTGGGGGTGACTGTGTGGGAGAATCGCTTTGGGGGTTAGCACCAGCCCATCCACAGAGCCGACAAAAAGCACCAGTGCCTTGCAGATCCCTGGCATCCAGGATGGATTTGACCCAGGACACGGCACCAGGATTCTTCGGGGACTGATCGCCTTATCCTTCCCATCCTTGGCTTCCAGGAGCCCCCTCAGGAATACAGTCTCAAGTGCAGTTTGTGAGGTTCTCCCTTTTCAGATACAAGGCATAAATGAGTTTCTGGAGACTGAGCTGTTGAGGCTGCTACAAGCATTCCTGGGACAGAATACCCCAGGGCCCAGCAATCAGTGCCCTCCCCAGGGCTGGGCCTGGCCGTCAGCGGGCTCAAGTGTAATTTAGAGCTGTGCTTATTACAGGCTCAGCCCGTGTTCGATGCACTGGAGTGGAAAAAAGTTCCCTCTCTGCATGTGGCCGTGTCCTCTGTGTCTATCGTATCCTTAACAATGTAAACATCAGAAACAGATGGGGAAATCCAGGCCGGTGCCAGGCCAAACAGCACTCACTGCAGACAATGCGCCACGGTGCCAAGATAAATATGCTCTGTGGATATCACTAATTCATAGCGCACTGGAACCAAGCAAAACAAATAACAATTAAGGCCCAGAAATCTTAAAATGAATAACCTTTCTGTACACAAACTCAATGCCACTATTAAAAGGCCATCAACTGTGACAAATATATGAAACATAACAAAGGAAATCCTTCTTATGTGAATAATTACTGAATAATTACCAGGAAAGGGGGCATTCCTCTGGTTTGCAGAGCCTGTGGGTTTTGCACACTGGGTTTTGCTTTTGCAGAGCACAGAGGCGCTTTCCAAACGCCTTGACAGGCCTGAGTCCCTGGGAGGGGAGGGAGTCGGTATGGTAGGCCCAGGTGTGGCGGGCCCACGTGTCCCCGTTTGCCTGACAACAACAGCATGGATTGATGAAGAGAATGGCCTGGTCGCTGTGCTCTAATGGACAAAACAGGATCTGAAACCAGGTCTCCCGACTTTCGGTCCTGTGTCCTTCCACCGTTTGCAGAGTCCTCCCTACCTACACCTGCAATCCCCATGTTTCTCCCTCCTCATCATATCACTTAACTAGGGAAATAGATGCTAGAAACTTCTTAGACACGGAATGGCAAAGCTGGGGATGCAGCAGGGATCCAATCATTGCAATGCCCAGGTATCCTTGCCAGCTTGTAGCCTGACATCTCTTTACCAGTCAAAGCAGGTGCCTTAACAGGGTCAAGGGGATGGGGCCAGGGTGGGGGAAGAGGGTGGAATTCTTACCCAGACACAGGTTATGAGTCAACTGGCTTCAGCTGAATGACTTCACGTTTCAACCAGGTGTAAGTCCCTCTAGGGGTCACAGCTCAACGCAGAATGTAAAAAGGAGAATCCACCTGAAAACACAGCCCATCCACTCTCTCTGCCTACAGCTCACCCAATGGATCCTCACTTTACCTGGGCACAGCCCAAAGCAAAACTGCCCATCTGTGTGAGTCCACACCCCGGGGATCCGGCTTCCAGAGGAAAAGAATCCCAGACTGCACATGACACGTGGCTCTTGAGTGTCACTGACAAGCACAACAAAAGCCATTCTTTGCCTATCAGACTCACAGAACATTTTAAACAGTGGTCATTTTCACTATGGTGAGAGCAAAGGGAAGTAGAGGAGGGCAAATTGAGACGATCCATTTCAGGGCAAGTTGGCAATTTCAGTTAAAACACGCTGGGTTGAACCATATGAAATTGCCAATATTCAACCATCTTTGACCTTTAGAAGTTTTGTATGGTTCATCCAAATACAATGTGCACACCCTTCCACTTTGCATAGCCACCTCTTTGCAGCTACCTGGAGAAAGGGTGGCTGATTTGCAAAAAGCTCTTACACAAAGATATTCACTGGAAGATATGTGTGCGACTGTGGGAGTGTGAGAACAATCTAAATGCCCATCAATAAGAGAACGAGAAAATAAACCACTGTGAAATAATTATGCAGCAGGTAGGAAGGTAGGTCTTTTTAACAAACTGCAAGGAAATAGAGAAGGAAAAATGGAGGGGGAAGCTACAAGCTGAAAGAGACTTAAAAGATATATCAACCAATTGCAATGTCTGGATCTTAATAGGATGCTGATACAAATAAATAAATTTTAAGCTAGATAAAGATTGATACTAAGAAAGTGTTAATTTGTTCATGGTGACAATAATAAGGCGTTTATATTTTTAAATAGCCCTTTTCTCCTAGAGAGACATAAGGAAATATTTACGGTTGGGATGGATATCTGGGATTTGCTCTAAAAGGATAAAGAAGGAGAAGGCCCGTGAGATTAGATGTTCCAGGTTAGACGCGCTGACCGTCATTGATGCCGGGTAGTAGGCACGGGGGCTCACTGTACTAGTCTGCCTACTTGTGCGTATATTTAAATTTTTCCATGAAAACATTAAAACTAAAGCATCATCTCCTAAACACACACAAAAAATAGTTCTGTGTGCACTGTCAAGGAAGGGACATACTAAGTGCACTATCAAGTTGCAGTATCATATTACAACACATATTACATTATACCAGTTATTTAAAAAAATAACCACACCCCCCTACGTAAATGTGTGTACGTAGGTAAGTATTTCAGAGTTCAGAAGGTTACATCCTAAACTGCACTGTTCATAGTAGTTACAACGAAAAAAACAGGTTGGGAAGTGAGAGAGTGGTAATGGTTGAGAACTTTCCCTTTTATGTTGTTTGTGTTTCCACAAGAAGGTATTAACATACTATTTATGTAATTAAAAAATATTAAGCATCATTAACCAAACATTTTTAAACAGCACTGCGGGAGGCCTCTGGTTGTTTCCAAGATGCTACCTTGGAAGCGGAGCTGCTGAAGCGCGGCGGCCAGCTGAGTCCGGGTGTGGGCAGTAGTATGTCGGTTCATTTCTTGTTTGAGTCACCAGTGCCCACAGGGCTGCAGAGCGAGAAGAAATCTCCCTTGTAGTAAGCACCTACTAAGTGCCAGGCACTTGTTCTTATTCATCATTTCCGTAGTCTTCTCAATAACCACGGGCCAACCATTGGTTGACACCGGAGGCCACGTTCCCTCCATCATAACACGTTGGGAACGGTCAGGTTGTTCCTTCTCTGGGGCCTCCCCCGGGGCTGAGCAGAGCAGAGACGCCACCGCAGTGCGAGGAGGAAGCAGGGGACTGCCACCTGGGACCGTGACCAGGAAGGGGAGGAGAGGGGTGAGAAGGCAGGAGAGGTACAGGAAAGATGGAGACGACGGCTGTTGGCAGACATGCTGGTGACTGATCGTCCCCGTGGCCACAGTGGCGAGCACAGGGCTGACGGTGGAACTATGAGGCTGGTGGTAACGGGTGTGATGGGAAATTCTCCGACAGGAAGCAGGATCTGCTTTCTCATCAGTATATCAGCACAAGCCCCTAAGCCAGGGAGTAGGGATGCAGCAGAAATAGTGAGGGTAGGTTCAGAGCTGAGGACAGTCAGGTGACAGTGGTGACTGGAGGCGACAATGGTAGTGACTTTTTGGCAGAGGAGAGTCATACACACACACACACACACACACACACACACAGGATAGGAGATGGAAGGGAAGGAAAGGGGGAAACAGTGAAAGACTCAAGCCAAACTCAAGAGTGCCAAACAAGCAGCTCTCCTTCAGCTCCTGGTAGAAGTTTCATAAATAAAAAGGTATCAGAACAATTCCTCAGACCCATCAGTCTTGTTCTCAGGCCTCCCTCAGTGCAGATGGTTCCTCTGCCTGAAGCATCCTCACCTGCACCCTCACCTGGGCTCCTCATCCTTCCAGGCTCAGCTGAAATGCCAGCCCCTCAGAGAAGCCATTCTGTCTGCGCTAGGAGATGCCCTACCGCAGCCTCCCTCCCTCCTTCCTTCCCAGTTAATACTTAACCGTGGGTCACATTTTGTATTTATTTATTCCTTTTCCCACTTTCTCCAATTGTTAATCACCATCAAAGTGCATCCTAAACGCTATGTTGGGGAGGAGAGGCACACAGATCGGGTTGATTTTGTTCATCACTATCGTCAGCACACAGCAGCCTGTCTGGCACAAAGATGGTACTCAATAATTGTTTGAAGGGTGCGTGGATGAAGAAAACAGTGAGGAAGGGAGGGAAGGGGAGAGAGGGAAGAAGGGGGAGGAAGAGGGACGGGAACAGAGAAAGGAAAGAAGAGGAGGGGGGAGGGAATTATGATAATTCACTTAAGTTATCTGCTACCCAAGGGCAAAGGGGTACCTGGCAGGCAAAGAAAAATTCCCTGAACATTTTTTTTCCCAGTATCATCTACTCCAAAGCAACATTCTCAGTTAGGAAACCCTGCACTAAGCTGATTCTTCCCTGGTTCTATCCGCACCCAATCTCTCCTCCATTACTTAGGAGAGCGAAGCATTGGCTAGAAATCACACGTTGGATTTGGCATAGAAAATAACATGCGCGTCTGAAATGTTATGCAGTTGTCTGAGAGCTGCTAGACTACATGCTAAGCTGGCTTCGTAGAATATTTATAACTGCCAAAACAAATTATCTTAAAAATAAACACGGTATTTTTAGCCCAGTGCTGTTGAGAACCTGTTTTATGAAGTCATAAGCTCGGCTCAGAATCAGCTGTGTGTCTTCAGGCACCCGTGGTTGCCGGGAATCATCCTCAGTCCCTGGATGCCCAGCTCACCATGGTGACGGGAGCCTGGACACTGAGCCACGACAGGCAAAGGAAGGAAGTTGGGTCAGATCTCTTTGGAAACCTTGGCTCACCCTCTGTTCCCTTACCTCCCAACATTTTCTTCCTTCCTCTGTCGATGACAGAAATCGAAGAACAAAAATGAAATGGCAGCAATAAGAATGAGAAAAGGAAAAGAAGCGTGGGGGCGGGGAGCAGTACTCAAATGCCACATCAGCAGATGCCAAGGGCAGCCAAAGAACAGAGATGGAAAAGGAGGATGAGAAGGCAGAGGATAAGGAAACCCAGCAGAAGGTTCTTCCTTGCCCGGAGGAGCATGACCCACCTTAGGGTGCAGAGCAGTGATTTTCAACCAGTGTGCTGCAAAAATTTTTAAAACATACATACATACTATTTAGTGAGGGGCACTGATCTCTTTTCCCTTAGATTGACCCAAAACAATGACAACAGCCAACACTACAATAGCCATCTAGTGTGAATGAATCTAAATTAAACTTATTTTTTTGTCAAATCAAGAAAAATACATTTTTCAGTGTGCCACAGGATTTTAGTAATTAGTCTATGTGTGCATTGGATGGAAAAGGCTGAAGACTGCTGGTGTAGAGGGCATTGTGGGGACCCCTAGCCCTGGATCTTAAGCCTGTCCGAGGTTGCTAGGAAGGAAAGCAAGAACATAGGAAGCCTCCCTCAGCTTTCAGTTTTCTCTAGTTTCTACCAGCAATTTCCCCTCCTGCTGCTGCTGCTGCTGCTCTGTGATCAAGATTCTCAGGAGTGGTGAAGAGAGTGTGCAAAAGTGTGGGCATCAGATCTAGGTTTAAACCCCAGCTCTGCCGCTTGCTAGCTGTGTGACCCTGGGCAAGTTACTTAACCTCTCTTGGCCTCAGTTTCCTCAATTATGAAATATGGAAAATGATAGTACCTGCC
The DNA here is from genome assembly GCA_028533065.1 of Trachops cirrhosus. Classification (NCBI taxonomy): domain Eukaryota; kingdom Metazoa; phylum Chordata; class Mammalia; order Chiroptera; family Phyllostomidae; genus Trachops; species Trachops cirrhosus. The sequence goes on from CM052541.1 coordinate 11,963,707, forward strand.
TTCCGGCTGGAGGAACTAAACACACTAATTTTTATAAAGTGCCTGTCACATAGTAGAAATAAATGGGGACTCTTGTTGTCTTCATTTCCCTTCTGCCTCCTACCCGCTCTCCCTCTCTCCTATGTGACTAACTGTCCCCTGTTACTATAAGTTCATGGGCAGGGAGGTTGAAGTCTGAACGAGGACTGTGGGAGGAGAGGGGAGGCACGGACCCAAGAAGTATTGCTGGGGACAGGGCAACAGGACTGATGATGATGGCTGTATTAAATGTCCGCGGCCCAGCCTGGCCTGGCCTCAGATCCCACCTCCACCCCTTACTAGCTGCGTGGCCTTGAGCAGGTGTATCCATTTCCTATGGCTGCTCCAACAAATTACCACAAACTTAGTGGCTTAACACAACACAAACCTGTTCTCTTACAGTTCTGGAGATAAGGAGTTCAAAATCAGTTCACCGCACTGGCTAAATCCAAGATGTTGGCACAGCTAGCTCCTTCTGAAGGCTCTAGGGGGGATCTATTTCCTTGTCCTTTCCAGCTTCTAGTGGTCACCTGTATTCCTTGGCTTCTAGCCCCTTCCTTCATCTTCAAAGAACATCACTCCCATCTCTGCCTCCGTCATCATCCTGCCTTTTCCTCTGCCTCTGACCCCCTGCCTCTGTCTTATGAGGATCGTGTGATTAAATTGGGCCCTCCTGGACAATTCAGAAAGATCTCTCCATCTCCAGATCCTTAACTTAATCACATCTACAAATCACATCCTTTTTACCATGTAAGGTAACATTCCCTGGTTCTGGTGATAAGACATGGGCATATTTGGAGGGCTGGAGGGTAGGCATTATTCAGCTCCCCACAATACCCAGATGGTTGGTCAAATACCAGTATAAATGTCACTGTGAAGGTTATTGTTTGATGAGATTAACATTTAAGTCAGTAGACTGTGAGTAAAGTAAATTACCCTCTGTAACGCTATGGTTGGCCATGCTTCCATCTCCAAGCTTACTCATAGCAGCACGCTACGACACTGTTCAGAGCTGTCCTACAGTAGCTGGCCTTAGAAGAGGAAACCTGTTGCAAGCTCAGCAGGGAAAAGCCTTAAGACATAGTCTATTCGGCTGTCATATTTCAGCAGCCGCTCAATTGTATACACAGGAGCTCACTGAAGTCGAGCATATGGGGCTGGTCAGGTGGTTCAGCAGCTCAGCCCTGGAAGGTGCTGCACCTCTCCCCTTCCCTGGGAGTTGCAGAAGCTCAAATTCATTGAGCTGCAGCGGGCAAAGGTGTTCTAAGTTCAAACTGTGACAATTTGCATGGTAATTTACACTGCAACCCTTTGTCCCCCTGTCACCCCCAAAAAAGCTCTCCCAAAAGATGAAGGAAAGCAGCTCAAATGTTTATAGCCTGCTTGACACCCTGTGATTTCACCCCGCCTCTCGCCAGACAGAAGGGGAGGCGACAGAGGGTGTGGGTTTTATTGTGGCGTCTGGCATTCTTTGACATTCTTCAGCGGAGAGGCGGGAAGAAAGACTGGGTAAAGTCATCATTTGGTCTTACTGTAAGAAAACTCTTACATATCAGAAACTCTTTGGGGTTAGCTAGAAGTTGACTTTTCGAGTAGTAATAAAAATAATTTCTTCCATTGATGTAATGCTCTTCACTTTTCAAAATATATTTACATTTATTCTCTCTGGTGGGGAAAAGAAAGTTCTATATTAGCAGGGTTATGAACTAAATGTATGTGCCCCCAACTGTATGTGTCGAAGCCATACCCCCCAGTGTTATATTTGGATGTGGGGCTTTGGGGAGGTGACTAAATTTAGGTCATAAGGATGGGATGTTTGTAATGGGATCACTGCCCTTATAAGAAGGGACCGGAGGGCTTCCCCCTCCACACTCCGCCATGTGCGGATACGGCAAGAAGGCATCCATCTGCAGTTCAGGAAAAGAGCCTTCACCAAGGGCTTGACTGTGTGTGCACCCTGACCTTGGACTTCCAGCCCTCAGAATTGTGAGTAATAAATGTCTGCTGTTTAAGTCACCCAGGCTGTGGTAGCTCAAAAGCCCACTGATGCCAAACTCAAATTTTAACACAGTCCGTTGTTTTATTTAGCCCAAAGAAGCACATTTTGAGCCATTTAGAGCCCGCCAACTTTGCATGCCCAACCTTTGCTAGCCATAGAGAAGATAAGCCCAGGATCTATACAGACCCCTAGCTGCTGTTGCCCCTCAGAGCCCTCTGACCAGGCCAGGCTGCTGGGCAGCAGCATGTGGACACCTAACCCCTCCCACTCTCCCTCTCCCTGGAAGCTCCCCTCCCTGTCTGAGTAGTTACCCCCGTGACATAGCCTCTGGACAGTCTCATGCTGGAAGGGACTTTCCTCACAAGCAAACCTTCAAAGAAACACGCAAGTAAACCCTGAGTGTGCTACTGCCACCTGGTGGTCATATCTTTTCCTTTGATCGGCCTCAAAATCCCTCAAATTCCCCACATCCAGTATCTCAAGAAGTGAAATCGAAGCAAATGTGGCCCAAACCCACAGTGATACGAGCCTAGGAAGCAGCCAATTCTCAGAGTCCAACAGACAGCAGGAGGAAGACTCAGAGGGCCCCTCCACATCCACATCCTTACCAGTGACTGAGCCGTGAGAGGCTCCAACCTCCCTCTGGAGAGGGGGCTGGCCAGTGCCAGGCCAAACCTCAGGACCCCAGCCAAGTAGAGAACTATGCGAGGAGACAAAGCAAAGACGAGATTATGCATCATGACTGGCGGAAGGGGGCTCACATTCTTCCTCGGAGGTACCGTGGCTACAGCGAAGGCTAGGGCAGAGCAGGGGCCTGAGATCAGCAGTACTGCCAGATACTGCATCGTGTCAGGCACCTGGAGAGTATCTGGGAAGGCAGGACGCTGCGGCCACCACTGATGGTGGTGGCGGTGGTGGTGGTGGTGATGAGAATGGTGATGATGATCTCGGCGATGATGGTGGTGGTCACGATAATGATAATGGCAATAATTGTGATGGTGATGGCAGTCATGATCAGAAAGATGATAGTAACGTTAGCTAGCACGTATAAGCATCTATTATATAGCAGGCATTGTATTAAGCACTTAATGGGCATTATTTAATTTAATCCTCACAGCAACCCTATCAGGTTGTTTTCCCCCCAACTTCTCAAATGAAAAAAATCTGAGTCTCAGAAAGGTTAAGAAGCCTGCCCAAAAATACGCTGGGTTCAGAATTCAACCCCGGGCAGCGCTCCCCCGTCCCACACTCTCATCCCGTACTATCATGGTGAAACAGGGGCCTGTGACCGAAAAGGCAAAGTTTGCTCCGCGCGCGCCTCATTATGAAAGTTTCCGAAACCACACAGTCTCCTAGGAAACAAAAAGAACCGTTGAACGTGCAACACATAAAAGTGCTCCTAATATCAAAGTGGCTTAAAGCTCAGAGGCCATCTCTGAGACCCCCGAACGTCCAGGTGCAGCATCAAAGTTTCAGCCACCATGCACATAGGCAGGTTCTTGGAAGGCGGGGCAGCTGCTTCTGCACTGTTTGCAACTAAACCCCGAATAGGGCTGTATAAACAGCATGGCCTCATTGCGTATCAAAAGGGAGCATAGGAATGAATCCACCCAGGAATGATAAACTAAAAAACACGCATTTTGAAAAGGCATACATAGCCAGTGACAGGGTCAACCAACCTGTCAGAAGCATAAGCAAGTAGAAAATTCTAGCTTTCCATTAATGGAAAAGTACTTTCAAATGCCTCGAGAAACAACCTGATCAAGGCGAGTGGCGAGCTATATTCCACACCCCACAGGAGACCGTCACAAGAAACGCTCGTGGTTTCGTGCAGCAGTTCCTAGTGACGGCCGAGGAAGAATGCAAAGGCCAACGACTCCCAGCTCCAAACTGCTGCTGCGCAAGGGTTTGCGTCTCTCTCTGTGATCTGGACAGATAAGAACAAAGGCCTCTTTACTGAAAGCCCGGTGCAATAACAGACAGTTGACATATATCTGGGATATAATTTAAGACATGGCTCTATTCATTCCTATCGTCATCCAATCATTTCCTTCTGTCTCCTCAGCGATTACAAGCTCCTTGAAGCCAGGGGACATATACTCACTGCTCTAGTTTCCCCCAGAGCAACCAGTGCAGAGGTAATGCAGCATGGCTTCCCGTTGTTCCAGCAACGAAAGTCGATCTCATGCCCACATTGCAGCTCCTCAGTTTGTTTGGAGCAAGAGATTATCATTGTTGAGTCTATTCATTTTTCCCGTATTGATGTGCAGATAACTGCAAACTGAGCCATAATTTCTCTTAGCAACAATGATTGGGAGTTGCATTGCTAATCAAAAATTCAGCATCAAATCAATCATAAATATGACTTCAATCATTTAGATAGAAACTACAATCATTTAAAAGGGTAAAATTGTTCTCCACGTAGGATAACTTTAGAACTTAAAAGGACCTGACTGGTGCTTAGTCAGCTCCCTTCCCTCCACGTAAGCAGAGACTTTGAGAAGGTAAGTCATTCAAAGCCAACCAAGGAGGAAGGGCAGAGCTGGGACTTGACCTCCAGCCTGTGGGGTTGTCTGCACAACACACAACTGGGCCTCTTTGGCAGTCTCATAAAATTGGCATAAATATATCATCTTCCTTCATTTTATGGGAGGTGCCAAAGTACCCATTTCAAAAGTCCAACTCTACAGTATCATCATCAGAACTTCCCAGAGGAAGAATTCCTAATGTTCCTCACACCAAAAGTTAACAGATTCTGTGCCAGAGACTCACCCGTGTGCCTTTAGCCTTCATTCCTTCCCATCTGTGAATTATGGACGAGCTGGAACCCCACAAACAGAATAGACCCCCTTGCCAATGGGCTTCCACTTATACTCTGCAAATGTGAGCAAATGGCAGGTGACTCAAAGATCGGAGTGCGTATTAACTCGCTATTGCTGCCATAACAACGTAGTGGTTTAAGACACTCATTTGTCATCTCACAGTTCTGTGGGTCAGGAATCCAGTTGGCTCAGCTGGGTTCTCTGCTTAGGGCCTCACAGGACCAAGATCAAGGTGTTGGTCAGCCCGAGCTCTTCTCTGACAGGAGAATCTATTTACAGGCTCATTCAGGTTCTTGGCAGAATTCAGTTTCATGAGTTGTAGGACTGAGGTCCTGAGGTTTCCTCGCTGGCTGTCAGCTGGTGGGCATTCTCAGCTTCTAGAGGCTGCTCACATCCCTTGGCTCCGGGCCCCTTCCATCTTCAAAGCCAGCAATTGTACATTGAATTCTCTCGTGCTGCGAATTTTTCTGACTTTCTCTTCTACTTTTAAGGGCTCATGAGATTACAATGGGGATAGGCTCATAAGGTCATAAGGTCCCTGTCATGAGGCCAGTGATTAGTAACCCTAATTATATCTGCAAAATCTCCTCTTCCACCACAGAACATGATGTAGTCAACTTGATGTCAGGTGGCAGAGACCATGGGGACCAGAATTCTGCCTCTCACAGAGGGGACACCTCTCTAGGAGAGAGCTCCAGAGTACTTCCCCACACCCAGCACCCGCAGCTCACCCTGCTTCCTGGGTCCCAGCACTAGGGCTTAGCCCCTTCCCAGTGGTCCCACCATTGCTGGTCTCCGCACCCTGTGTGTTACTCCCAAGGATTACAGAAGCAAGTGTGTCCCACATTCTTGGAATACCGTGCCTACCCTTAGGGGTTGCAGCTACTATTTACAGTTGCTAATTTCCAGGTCACAACACCTCTTTGGCTCTCTCAGCTCTCCTACACTTTTAAACTGCAGCTCTGTAGCTGGTCCTCTCTGAATTACCTAGCTTGCTTACATTTTCCTGAATAGGCTCTGACTGGTGGAAGTACCATACAACAAAAGAGCCTAGTGGACTTGGGAAACTAAGTTAGTCAGTTTTCCTTCCTGCAGGAGTCCTCAGAGTATTGGCTATATGGATGGGCATTGTGAATACCCAAGAAGGGGACCTAGCATGCAGAATCACTGTTTCCCAGACACTTTTGTCAATGGATTCTTATTCCATAGAGCATCTTGTGGGCCTAGAGTTTGTGATGCTTTAAGAAACACTGTCCTATACAGAGGGCCCAGAGACATATGAAAAGATGCTCAACATCACTAGCTATCAGAGAGATGCAAATTAAAACTGGTGAGATACTACCTCACACCAGTCAGAATGGCCATCATAAACAAAGCAACAAACAAGTGTTGGAGAGGTTGTGGAGAAAAGGGAACCCTAATGCACTGTTGGTGGGAATGCAGACTGTTGCAGCCACTGTGGAAAACAGTATGGAATTTTCTCAGAAAACTAAAAATGGATCTGCTTTTTGACCCAGCAATTCCACTGCTGGGAATATACCCTAAGAGCCCTGAAATCCCTATCCAAAAGAACCTATGCACCCCAATGTTCATAGCAGCACAATTTACAATAACTAAGTGCTGGAAGCAATCTAAGTGCCCATCAGTAAATGACTGGATAAAAATACTATGGTACATTTCCATGATGGAATTCTATGCAGCAGAAAGAAAGAAGGAGTTCCTACCCTTTGTGACAGCATGGATGGATCTGTAGAGCATTACGCTAAGTGAAATAAGCCAGGCGGTGAAGGACAAATACCATACAATCTCACCTTTAACTGGAACATAACAAAAGAAAAAAGCAAACAAAATATAACCAGAATCACTGAAATTAAGAACAATCTAACAATAGCCAGAGGGGAAGAGGGTGGGGACAATGGGGAAGAGGGTTTTCAGGAACTGCTATAAAGGACACATGGACAAAACCAAGGGCGAAGAAGGAAGCAAGGGAGGGAGGTGGGTTTGGCTAGGGTGGAGGGGAGTGAGGGGGAGAAAATGCAGACAACTGTAACTGAACAACAATAAAGTAATTAAAAAGAAAAGAAAAAGAAGCACTGTCCTAATTAGAATCCTCTCAAGTTATGTTAGCTCTAATCAGCACTAAATATTTGACTACCAAAAAGTGAGCCTACATTTTGAGAATTTAGAATAGCATTTGGGAGTTGATTTTGATGGCTAGAAGAGTTAAAACTAATAGGTTAAGTTTATTTTCTCAGTGTCCTACAGCCTCCTTTCCTCTACGCATTGAAAGTCATTCCAAAGTGTTAGTGAAAAAGCCATTGGTGAAGGGCTTAAGAAGGTCAAGGCCATTGTTTACTCTCCGCTCTCACCTTTAGGAGCCTGGACTGTGAATGTGTGTAAAGCAGACTTCTTTTAACTCCTTCTGCTTCTGAGTTGTTTTTCTCCTCCTTTTTCTCCCTCACCTTTACTGCTTCGCCCCCCTCCCTCCCTCACCGGGAAGACAGCAAATGACATGATATCAAGGGCAACCCCCAGTGACAAATGGACTGAGAAGGAACTTGAAAGGCCGCCCAACAGAACAGGGGTTAAGCAATCTACCCCCCTCTCGAGGAATTCTTATATAGTCATTAGAAATGATAATTACGATGACTTTGCAGCAACATGGAAAAAATGCTTATGATATAATTAATGCTAAGTGGAAAATGCAGAACACAAAATGATAGCTACACTATGATTACAACCATTTAAATTATACGTTCACAGGGACAAAAACTGGAAGGCAATATGGAAAAATAAAAATAGTTTAATTTGTCAGGGTTGACAGTGGTATCATGGCTGAATTTTTTCTTTCCTTATGTTCGGCTAATGGTTCTATAACACTGAGCAAGTTCTCAAAAACTAAAATAAAAAACAGACTTAAGAATGTGTGGAAGTGGAAGAGGATAGGCCATCATTCTCCTTTGCCTGAGGGTGAGAAAGGATCTGTATAGAACAGGAACAGTCAACCTGTGTTTTAGATCAAAATGCAGCTTGTTTTCTTGCTGACTAAAAATCAGAGCACAGCGCTTCTAAGCAACCAAACAGGCTGTGCTTGGGAGAGCCAGCTTCCTGTTACTAGGGGTTTGGGCTCTAATCTAAGTGTGATTCCATCCTCCCTAATGGGACCATGAGGGTCATTGTGGCAAGAAAACAAGAAGAGGCTTGGACCTCCGGCTGGGTTCAGGTAAGATCTGGGAAGAAGGACTACAGAAAGGACCCCAAATGGGGCCCATTCACCCGAGGCCCCGCCCCAGAAAGTTGTCCAAAAGGGTGTGTAGGAGAGGCATGACAGGGGAAGGACTGCACAAGCCAGGGCCCAGAGGATCTCTTGAGCCAACTACCCCAACCTCATGTTGCGGGACACTGGAACACCTGCCCTCAGAGTGACCACCTCCAGTGGTCTGGCTATGACAGGAGGTCCACAGTGACCTGCCTGAGCCTCAGTGGACTAGCAAAGTGGCAGAGAGGGCCCCATGAACATGTAGAACATTCGGAACTGGACAGAAGGGAGCACAGGCTGGACAAGGTGAAGGACTATTGGGGGCGCTTCTGGTTAAGGAGACAGGGTGAACCTGTGACAGGGAGCAGCACCCCCCTAATGATACTCTGGTGAACAAGGCCAACTAGAGAAACGTGGTTGGGAATTCATTATAATAAAGAGGAGTGTGGGGTGTTCTGATGCCAGGCAGTGTGAAGGGGGAGAAAAGGGAGAACTGTTCCAGGCCAATGGGAGCCTGGCCAAGGGGACGGGGGTGCTGGCAGGCCCTAGGAGGAAGAATTACATGACAGCCAGCCAAGCACAAGCTGGAGAGGCTCTGGAGCAACCAGGCACCATGGGGGTCAAGGAGAGAAGCTGAGAGATAGGACAAGCCCTGCACCCAAACAACTGGCCACTGCCCGGGCAGTGTCCTCTTGTGCCCGCCTGCTGCCTGCAACAGAGGCACTGCTCAGATGCTAAACCTAGCCCAGGACAAGGATTCTAGCACTCAAATACCAGTCAGGTATGCTGCATACCTGTCAGGTGCCCCAGAGGCTGAGCTACCAGCAATGCTGGCGTTCAAAAAAATGAGTCATGAAAGTAGCGTGCGCAGGTATGCCGTAGGCTGAATAATGGCCTCTCTCAAAGATGTGCTCCTCCTAATCCCTGGAACCTGAGAATATGCTACTTTATGTGGTAAAAGGGACTTTGCAGATGTGATTAAGATAACGGACATTGAAATGGGAGATTATTCTAGATTATCTAGTGGATGCAATGTAATCCCAGGTGTCTTTATAAGAGCGAGGCAGAAGGGTCACAGTCAGAGGAGATGTGACAACAGAAGTGGAAGTCACAGTGATGGGAGAGCATGAGCCAAGAAACACCAGCAGCTTCTAGAAGGTGGAAAAGGCAAGGAAACAGGTTCTCCCTCAAGCCTCCCTGCCAATATATTGATTATAGTCCAATGACACTGACCTTAGACTTGATTTTTTATTGTTTATTCTATTCAGGTGTCCCAATTTTTCCTCCTTTACCTACCCCTACCCAGCCCACCCCCTGCTCCCACAGTCAATGCCCACACTGCTGTCCATGTCCATGGGTCATTCACACATGTTCTTTGACTAGCCCCTTCCCCTTCTTTCCACCATTATCCCCAACACCCCCAGCCACTCTGTTCTATGTTTCCATGTCTCTGGTTCTATTTTGCTCACTCGTTTATTTTATCAATTAGATTCCTTTTATAAGTGAAATCATATGGTATTTGTCTTTCACCAACTAGCTTATTTCACTTAGCATGATAGTCTTCAGTTCCATCCATGCTGTCACAAAAGGTAGGAGCTCCTTCTTTCTTTCTGCTGCATAGTAATCCATTGTGTAAATGTACCCCAGTTCATTGATCCACTCATTTACTGATGGGCACTTAGGCTGTTTCCAGTACTTGCCTACTGTAAATAGCACTGCTATGAACATAGCATGCAAAAGTTCTTTTGAATTGGTGTTTCAGGATTCTTAGGGTATATTCCCAGCAGTGGAATCACTGGGTCAAAGGCAATTCCAGTTTTAATTTTTTGAGAAAATTCCATACTGTTTTCCACAGTGACTGCAACAGTCTGCATTCCCACCAACAGTGTACTAAGGTTCCCTTTTCTCCACATCCTCACCAGCACTTGTTTGTTGGTTTATTCATGATAGCCATTCTGACAGGTGTGAGGTGATATCTCAGTGTGGTTTTAATTTGCATCTTTCTGATGGCTAGTAATGTTGAGAATCTTTTCATATGTCTACTGGCCATCTGTATGTCTTCCTCTGCCCATTTTTTAATTGGATAGTTTGTCTTCCTGGTGTTGAGTCAGATGAGTTCTTTATATATTTTGGAGATTAAACCCTTATCCAATGTATCATTGACACATATGTTCTCCCATATGGTTGGTTCTATTTTCATTTTGATGATTATTTCGTTAGCCATGCAGAAGCTTTTTAATTTGATGTAGTCCCGTTTATTTTTTCCTATATTTCCCTTCCCCTGGGAAATATACCGGCAAAAATATTGGTACATGGGATATCTGAAATTTTTCTGCCTATGTTTTCCTCTAGGACTTTTATGGCACCATGACTAATATTTAAGTTTTTTATCCATTTTGAGTTTATTCTGGTGTGTGGTATAAGTTGGTGGTCTATTTTCATTTTTTCACATGTACCAGTCCAGTCCTCCCAACACCATTTGTTGAAGAGGTGATTTTTACTCCATTTTATGCTCCTGTCCCCTTTGTCAAATATTAATTGACCATAGATACATGGGTTTATTTCTGAGCTCTCTATTCTGTTCCTTTGATCTATGTGTCTGTTCTTATGCAAGTACCAGACTGTTTTGATTACAGTGGCCTTGCAGTATAGTTTGATATCAGGTATTGTGACCCCTCCTACTTTGTTCTTCTTTCTCAAGATTGCTGAGGCTATTCAGGGTCTTCTTTTGTTCCATATACATTTTTGACATATTTATTCTAGATCTGTAAAATATGCCATTGGTATTTCAACAGGAATTGCATTGAATCTATAGATTGTTTTAGGTAGTATGGCTATTTTAATGATGTTATTTCTTTCAATCAATGAACACAGTACATGCTTCCATTTATTTGTATCTTTCTCAATTTCTTTCTTTAGTGTTCTGTAGTTTTCTGAGTACAGGCCTTTTACCGCCTTCATTAAATTTATTTCCAGGTATTTTATTTTTCTTGTTACTATATTAAATGGGATATTCCCTAGTATCCCTTTCTGATAGTTCATTGTTGATGTACAACAATGCCATCAATTTCTGAATATTGCCTTTGAATCCCACTATTTTACCAAATTAATTCACTTACTAGGTCAAGTACTTTTTTGGTGGAGTCTATAGGGTTTTCTCTGCAGACTATCATGTCATCTGCAAACAGTGACAGTTTTACTTTCTCATTATCAATTTGGATGCCTTTTATTTTATTTTTCTTATCTGATTGCTGTGGCTAGAATTTCCAGTACTATATTGAATAAGAATGGTGAAAGCAGACACCCTTATCTTATTCCTGATCTTAAGGGAAAAGCTTTTCATTTTTGTCCACTGAGTATGATATTGGCAATAGGTTTTTCAGATGCGGCCTTTATTATGTTGAGGAATGCTCCCTTTATTCCCACTTTGCTGAGTGTTTTTATCGTAAATGGGTGCTGGACTTTATAAAATGCTTTTTCAGCATCTATTGATAATGATCATGTGATTTTTGTCCTTCATTTTATTTATGTGCTGTATTACATTTATTGACTTGTGAATATTGTTCCATCCTTGCATCCCTGGGATGAATCCCACTTGATCATGGTGTATGATCTTTTTAATATATTGTGGGATCCAGATTGCCAATATTTTGTTGTTGAAAATTTTAACATCTATAGTCATCAGAGATATAGGCCTATAGTTTTCTTTCTTTGTTGTGTCTTTACCTGATTTTAGAATTAGGATGATACTGGCCTCATAAAAAGAGTTTGGGAATCTTCCCTTTTCTTGAATTTTTTTTAACAGTTTAAGAAGGATAGGAGTCAGTTCTTCTTTGAATGTTTGGGAAAATTCACCCGTGAAGCCTTCCAATCCAGCGCTTGACTTTAAACTTCTGACCTCCAGAACTTTAAGATAATAAACTTAAGTGGCATTAAGCCACCACTTTTGTGGCTGTTTGTCAGAGCAGCAATAGGAAACTAATACACAGCAGTTAAAACCCAAAGCCCCAGAAAGGCAGCAAGTGGGGGTCTTTCAATTCCAACGGCAGCTGCTCCTGGGTGGAAAGACACTTGATAGTGTTAGACAATGATTGACACAGAGCGAGTGGCATGCACTTCTGAGTAATGGGAGAAAGACTTCCAGGCAGCATTCAACTTGGGTATTCATTCCTGCCTGATACAAGTTAAAATGTATTGACTCCTTAGTATATACCAGACCTTGCAGTATGTGCCTGCTGTATCCTACCTTATGTAATTCTCAAAACAACTCTATGATGCAGACACAATTTGTGTCACCATTTTGCAGACGTGGAAACTGAGGCTCAGGTAGGTGAGGTTATGTAACCAAGCAGGAAATCTGGGATTTGAACCTGGGCAGCCTGACTCCAGAGCCTGAGCTCAGAACCACTATGTCATATTCTGCATCCTGTGCGGAGAGTTGTCCTCCTGAATGAACTACCTGGGGATGTCCACCCAGCAGCAAGTGGGCACAGAAAGGGCTGGCTTTCTAGACCTGCAAACCATGAACTCCATAAAACCTAGACAAGACATTCTCTGGGCTTTGAAGACTATCCTTAATGATCTAAATGTCCAAGAATATAAAGGATTGATTGACTAAATCATGGTTCATCAATACAATGAAACACTAGGCAGCTTTTTAAAAGGATGATGTAGATCTATACTTATTGACATGAAGAGATGTTCCTCATACATCATTAAGTCTAAAAAGCCAGTTACTAAACAGTATACACAGTATGAACCAACAGAGAGAGAGGGGGAATGCATATACAAAACCATTCACAGCATTTATTTCAGAGGCATGAGAATACAGGTGATTTAATTTTCCTTCTGGCTTATCTATTTTGTAAATTTTCCACAATAAAAAGAAATTGCTGGGATGCTTAAAGGTGGGGAAACTGAACTTCAGTAATTACAAGCAAAGATAAGAATGTGCAATGGTTTAAAATGTTATGAAGTCTCTACTACCTAGCAGACCAAGTGCTAATAAATTTATATAAATTTAACCCTTCTTACAACCCACTAAGGTAGGGACTGCAGTCTCCATTGTTTCAGATTTTTAAACGGAGGTTCAGAGAGATTAAGTAGTTTCCCCACAAAGTCACCCAAGCTGAAGGCATTAGGCTGAGATTTAACCCAGATCTGTCTAGCTCCAAGGCATATACTCTCTATACGATGTGCTCTGTAAACTTTTAACTCCAGAACCATGGGGGTTCCAGGCAAGCAGGGACACAGAAGGGATCAAAGTGGATCAGAGAATGTTACAGAAAAGGAGATTAGGAAGGACAAGAGTACAATATCCCCACTGTTCTGGTACTGGGAACAGGGGCTCTCAGCCTCAGCACTGCTGACATTTCAGGCAATAATTCCTTGTTGAAGGAGAAGGGGAGAGCAATCTGAGCATTGTAGGATGGGTAGCAGCATCCCTGGCCTCTACCTACTGGATGTAGTAGCACCATCCTAGTCATGACAACAGAAAAATTCTTCAGACATTGACAAATATCCCCTGGAGGGTCAAATCCCCCTTTGTTAAGAACCACTGCCCTAGAGAATTGCTACCCCCAGAATGACATGGGGTGGTCCTAGAACATTGCTTATTATTTGTTGTATATATTCACGTTTAGCCAACCACACAGTTCATTCCACTGATCTGTCCTCCTCAACTAATCCTTTAGTCCTTATGTACTGACATTGTTAAAGACAATGTCCTAATTGGTGAGCCCCAAGTGGCATTTGTGGCTATTATCCCAATCTCCAGAGAGGACAGATAGTTCAGTTGCCTTTCAGAAGGGCCCCACAATGGGCCTTCTGTCACCCTTTTGTGGGGGTTCATCCATGCCCCTGCACTCCCTGAATTAAAAGCTAAGGAAGCTGGTTTTCTCTTGTAAACACCACGCTGTGCAGTCATTACAAGCTTGCTTGGAGATAATCAGGGCTGACACTTGCTGTACGCACACAGTTTATTGGAGACCACCCACAAAGTCGACTCAACACAGAATGACACTACTAAGTAATCTAATCCCAAAATGTAGATTTCATTCCAACAAATTGCACACAAGTGGTCTCCTGCTGGTTTAACTGTTGCCTGGAAAGGCAAGCCCAACTGCATCCATGGCAAGTATGTTAGTGCAAAGCATCCAACCCATAAACAGAATGCAAATGCCATGTCTGGAATCATAAACACTGAATGTCTCAGAGAGAAATAAACACCTTTTGTATTGAATTAAAATATAATTAGGAAGTGGGTAGAGTATACTTACCACCTTTGTCCTAACTCATTTCCCCCTTTGAATCAAACACCACAAATAGAATAAAAAGATGAAGAAATTAAGTATTTTCCCTTTGCATCAAATCTCTTACAAACTGTTTCCTGTAGGGCCATATGTTCTAAGATGAACCAAAATTAGAGAGAATCAGCACGCTGACTTTATCCCCACTCAGCAAATACGTATCTTCAGTTCCAAAATACACAGTCCCCAACCTCCAATACAAGGGCATTCTGTTTATCCTGCACTATCCCGCCCCCCTTAAAATTAGCTATATAATAAAAAATTGATTCTTTTTTGAGAACTAAGATTTTTTTTTAAGTCTCTGAGGGTGGAGTTTGGCCATAAGTTTAATATGAGCCAGCAGTTTGCCAAGGTTGCCTATTATCAGGTTGATTCTGTCTTAGGATGCATAATAGAGTTCACTGCTCAGGTTTAAGGGGGTTAGAGTCTTAAGGTCAGGTGCTTTGACTGCAAGTGGAGAACACGTGTTCTCAGGTCGACATTGAGGTGGACATCGGTGCTGTCTGGGCACCTGCTTTGAGTAGTAAAATCTGACCCAGGTACTTCATAAGAAACAGGCAATTCAGGTGCCTACCAGCCCCTGCGTGACTCACATCCCCACCAATTCATCACCCTAAAGGTGGGAACTATGTTTTACCCCTCTTCTGTCTCCCCACCACCACCACAGCACTGAAAACCGTGTTAGGACCTTGTGAGTACTCCGCAAATGCCTGGCAGGTTTTCCTAGAAACGCTTGCTGAAACTATATATCTCTACATTAGGAAGCCAAGTAGGAAAAAAAATAAGTATGTCATTTACGTCATTTTCAAACTGTAGGTCACAGCCAATTAATATTTTGTTAAATTCTTAGTCCATAGCCAGTAATTTTTTTAATGAAAAAGAATATAAATCCTCAGGTTGCCACTCTCTTGCTTTAACAAACTGTTGGCAACCCCCAAAATCCAACTCTCTACTCACTCTAGACCACATCCCCACAGTTGAATGTGGCTGGAAAAACTCAAACCACCAACACCCACTAGTCTTCATGTCATTTATTTCCGTGACCTCCACTGGGTCCTGATGCTGCCTGGCCATCCCACTTCACTCCCTCATCCACTCACCCCGTCACCCTCCTAAATGACATGGCTCTCTGTCTCAGCTTTCAGCGCCTCCTCTCCCATCCCCCCTCAGCTGCTACCCTTGCTTCCTACCTCACTGAGAAACTAGAAGCACTCGGAAAAGAACTACCACCGTCCCCCACACTCACTTCTACCCACCCACCAGCATCTGCTCCCATGAACTCTGCCTTCCTCCCCCTACTCGGGGCAGGCCATCCCCACTCCTATAGAAGGCCAGCCCCTGAACTTGTACCATGGATTCCACCAAAGGACACGGCTCCAACAACCCTCCCTTCTCTCTCCTACATCACCAAAATTCCCCTCCTCTATTAGATTACCCCTCATCGACATGTTATTTCTCCCATCTTAAAAAAAAACAACCACCTCTTCTCACTCTATTTTCCCTCTGATTACCACCCCATTTCTCTGCTCCCCAATGTCATAAAACTCCTTATAAGAACTGTCTGATGCCACTTCGCCAACTCCTCTCCTCTTGTTCTCTTTTATACTCCCGCCTATCAGATGATTAGCCCCCCATCACTCCACCAAAATTGCTCATCAGAGTCAACAGTAACATCCACATAGCTAAACCTAACTGTCAATGCCCAGTGCTCATCCTATCTGTCGTTGGACATGGATGCTCCCTTCCTCCACCTGGAAACACTTTGCCCACTTGATTTCAGGCCACCCCACTCTTCCAGTTTTCCTCCTACCTCATGGCCATCCCTTCTCACTCTCCTTCCTGTGCTCCTCCCATGTCCCCACCCTCCCTATGCTGGAGGACACAGGGCTCAGCACTAAGGTCTCTTCTCTGCATGCCCCACTCCCCCAGTGATCTCATTCAGTTCCAGCGGATGGCGATTACACACTGACAATTCCCAGAATTTTGTCTCCAGCCAGAACCTCTCTCGGAGCGCCAGGCTCATAGATCCAAATGCCCAATCACCCTCTCCACGGGGATGTCTAATAGACTTACCCAATACTGATACCTTGATACTCTTCCAGCCCAAAATCTGTTCTGTCAAGCTTTTCCCATCCAGTGACTGGCAACTTGGCCCTTTTAGTCACTCAGGCCAACACCCTAGGGGCATCCTTTACTCTCTTTCTTTCACCCTCTGAGTCTGCCTTCAAAATATACCCAGAATCCAACAGCTTCTTACCACTTTCAGTAATATCTCATACTCCAAGCAACATCATTTCTTACCTCCATTATTGTATCTTGCTCCCTTGCTGTCTATCCCTAACACAGCCATCAGAGTGAGTCTATGAAAATATATGCCAGCTCAAGTCACTCCTCTGTTCACTCACTGCTACATGAGGACATAGTCTTAACAGGAATCTTCAACGATCCTGCCCTCTCCTGCATGAGGGCTACAGAGATGCCCCTTGTTCGTGGCTCACTGAATAAATATCATTGATAGGGACAATCTGTTTATTAGGAACTGTTATAGCCAGCTAATCATTTCATTCATAAACAACCAGCAAACCCTCATCCTGAAATCATTTTGACTAATTCAAGTCAGGTGTGATCCCGTGACCTCCAGGTGAGCAGTGGGGTATCCAATTTACCACCCTGGAGCCATCCATCCCTCTGGCTTTGGAGTCCTGACGTTCCATGATATTCCCCTCCCTGACGAATCTCCAGTCACCCAACTCCATGCAGGTGCACACCTCATATCTGTAGCTGCAGCAGCTCCATGCAGGTGCACACCTCATAGCTGAAGCTGCAGCAATGGAGTTGGTATGGGTACAGCTGTTTCCTTTCATGTGCCTCTTTGTCCACTGACATATCTGGAAAAAAAGAGGGGGAGCATATTGAATTTCAGGAGATGAACCAGCTGGCTTAAGACAGAGAAGAAAGAAAAAGATGACATGGTCGATGAGACACTTTTCATGAGAATATAGCTCCAGAAATCCAGGTCCGTGCAGGGTGTTACACAGTGTTAATCTTGCCCCTGAGATATGGATTAAGGAGATTCTGCCCGTAGAGATGCATGTTTCCAAATAGCCCTCCGAAAATGGAATGTAGAGACCACTCAGAAGCTCAGCATCTGAACACTAACACTATAGCTCATTCCGGTTTCAAATTCACTTTGCTTTCTTTCTTGTTGTATTTTTTATTTTTTCCAGGTGCAGAGACTGGTTACGTGGCCACAGACTACTCTTACTTAACATCAGTGCAGGCTGCTTGAGGACTCAGTTAGCTAAATTGGCACCGGGACCAATGTGTGACTTTTTGACCTTGTAATTGCAAATATGGAGCTATTTGTTTTTTCAGAAGTGTCTAAAACATGTGGGACAGGTATAAAGTTTCCACATATGCCAACCTCTTTGGTTCATTTTGATCTAAACAAACTGCTTCCCGCAGCTGGGCCAAGAATATTCCTTCCAGTCCCATCTTTTCGAACAGTTCAAGCTCGGAGAGTTCCAACATGGAATTTTGCCATGTCTCGTATGTGGCAAAATCTTAAACCAACACTTCTCAGTGCCAGAAAAATAGCAACCTAGCCCAGGAAGAAATCGAAGCTGCATTACTATGAAACAAGATTATTAACATGGTGGAAAAGAGGAGACCGTTTTGTTAATGATCAAACATAGAGGCTTCAGCCAATTAAAGGTTTGAAACAAATAACTGCAGATAGACTCCCTCACTGGCGTTAACCATTAAAGCAAATGACATTTGAAATCTTTCTTTTTCTCTTAACTATGGGAATCGAAAATTAAAACAAATTGCCAGAATAGCATTTAGTCTTTTCAGCCCAAAGTGCACTTGCTCCAAATTGCAGAGCCTTGAACTTAAACGGGACAATACCTTCTACCGCCCAAGTTAGCAAAACAGAACTTGCAGGAAACTCCCTAATCTGATGTCTGCAGGCAACGAAAACTGAGCCCTGGCAAAGCTACAGGAAAGGGAGTCAGGTGCTGGAATAAAGCAAGCTCCAGACAACCAACCTTGATTCTTGCTCTGTGTCACCTACCCCTCTGTCCAGTTGGCTCAGTACATCAACAAAAGCTAAGCAAGTGACCGAGGTCTCTGTGGGCAAGTTTACTCAGCTCTAGCTTTCCATCCAAGGTAACACCCTTCACCTGGTCTTTAACCACCTAAAACTGCAAGCCTCTTGTCTCCATGAAGCAACCAGCCAAGAGAGGTGGAGGGGGGAAGTTCTCCACCCTCATTAAAACAGCTCAAATATTTTCATCATGGATTGGAAGCTTGGCATCATCAAAAAGTATGAAAAGAGAATGTTACTAAGGATTCTAAATGGTGAATAAAATATGAAGTAAATATCTTATTCAAGAGACCCCATTTTTCATATTTTAATGCAATAGTTATATATTTTGTACTTAATAATTATTCATGTTTGATATCATAATAATAAACCCTTGCATTTTATAGGGATTATAAAACACTCATGCATGTTAGTATTTTTAATACTATTAGCTGGTAAGGTAAACATTATTACCCCACCTTACAGATTAAAAGAAGAAACTGAAGTTCAAAGAGATGAAGTAAATTTTTCAAAGCCATAGTATGAAGCAATTAGAGAAACACCCAAGTCCAATCCCAGGTGCTCACTTCTTCACATACTATTTCCCAGATGAGTGGATTTTGACACCTATCCTTGCAGAAATACCAAAAGTTCACAAAGTTGCAGCTCTGATCAATCTCCTGTGTACGGAGAAATGGAAGGGAAAATATAAATTCTTCCCTCCCTGTCCTCACCCCCAACCCAACCAAGCACAACTATGTGCCGCTGGCTATGACCAAAAGAACTCAACAGTCCACAGAACTGGTCCTTCCCACCAGCCTCTTAAGGATCAGGGGCCTGAGAACAAACACTAGTTGCTACCCTCCTCCCTCACTTCACTGCCATTACACTCCCTCGAGTAGAAGCCCCTGGAGGGCAGGCCCAGGTCCTATTGCCCTGTACTTGCCTGCTGTACCTGGCAGAGTTCATTTCACTTACCAACTGCTTATGAAATATCCGATCCGTATCAGTCTGGAAAAGTAAGAGTTTATCCCAGGGGAGAGTAGGCAGCACGGCCTGGACCGCCTTGCTTCCTCACCAATCACCATCCACTACATCCTCAGGCTGCTCAGGCCCCTCTGAGAGAACACGAGAGAGGGGACCCCATGGCCACAGGGGCAAAGATGGTGGTCTATGCCCAAGCACAGCCTCTAAGTTTTGAAAGGCCCTATTATTTCCAGTGTAAAGGATTTTATACACGCAATACCGTTTGCTGCTGAACAAAATAGTATGTAAACAGAACCAGTCTGTGACTCCCCCACAGAGGGCAGCTCCATTACTTGGACAGACACCACAGCACCTGTTCAGAATGCTGAAAGATCATGGGTGGACAGGGCACATAGGTACAAGCTGCAAAAACCAGAGTTAAGTAGAATAAGGAATCTCAGGGGAGGGAAAAGATGTGGCTCCAGTTAGCCTCTCCTTCTGCCTGTCCATAGCAGACGCCATTAATGGTCATGGCAACCCTCAGCGCAGCCAGGCGTTCTGACCCTCCTAGATACCACACTTAAGTGGCCACCATCGTTCAGCTGGGGTTGGCAAACGAGATGTCACCTATTTGCCCTCTTTGATTAAACTTATTGGGGTGACATAGGTTAGTAAGATTATATAAGTTTTAAGTGCACAATTCTACGATACATCATATATTGACCCCCTTTACCCTTCACTACCCCCAGCCCCTCCCCTCTCGTAACCACCTGCCATCTCTGGGTTTAAGAGCATTTTCTCTTGCTAGAAATCAGCAGTTCACGTGTTAGGCCTGCACCATGGTGCTTCCTCACGTGCCTCTGATTCCAAGACTCCGACATCAGGTTAGCACTCCAATTCTGATCTCCTGGACCCTCCACCTCAACTCTCAAGGTGCCAGCTGCCCCTTCCGTGTCACCAGGCCACCACACCCTCCCTCAGACCCCGACCTATAACCAGGGATTCTGACCTGGGCCTGGTGGCCTGTCCCAACTCCTGCTACCTGTTCTGCCTGGCGGCTTTGTGTCATCCCTCCTCTGACTTGAATTCACCCATCCACCCCTGGGGCTCGGCAGAAAGTACCCTGACCAGATCAAGATCCCTCCCACGGCCACACGGCAATCACCGAAGACCCGAGGTGGGCACAGCCGAAGCTGAGGGAGAAGGCAGCCCATGGTTTGCAAACTCTCCCTCAGCTGTGCAGCTTACCTGAAGGCTGGGCCCCCTCTTTATCCCTTCAGAGAAAGTGAAAGATTCCAGTCCTGGCTTTCTCTGCTTTATGGTAACTTTCCTGCCTTCAAGGTAAAGAGCAGATGTTTCCTAAGCTCCCAGGGATTTATCGGCCATGTTCGCACCTTCAGCAGACAGGTCGTTGCCGGTTTCATTTATACGGTTCTATTTCACAGGTAGGACAGTAACTCTCGCTCCATCTCAAGTCACAAAATGGCTGAGTAAAAGAAACCCAGGCCACACTTGGCCAGGCCTCACTGGGCGTCTCCGCGTGCTCACTTCCCTACCTGCGCCTCCCTTACGTTGCGTCTCACATAGTCTCTGCATCCGAACAACACAGTCAGTCTCAGATTTGCAACTCGCTGCCAAGAGACTCCGGGGCACAGCGAGGAGAACATCAATCAGGAAGCCTGCGTTCTGGGCACAAAACCCACTTCTGCCAACGACTCAGAAGCCAAATCGGTTCCCTCTCCAGGCCTCAGTTTATTCATCTGTAACCTGAGGGGTGGGGGGGTGGTGATCTTAATGATTTATAAGATTCCCTCCCAGCTCTGACATTCTATTAAACTCAAGTTTACTTGCAGAGGCAGGCTTTCGACCTCCACTCAGATTGGACCAGCCACACTTCCCACAATGCCCCTCTGCGACTCCCCCACCATTTAGGCTTAACCAACAGAGAGAGAATCATTCCCAGCTGCTAGCAGCCTAATCCAGCTGCCATGTGGGGAGTTTTGTTACGCCTGTTTCGCAGTGGGTCATGTCAAGTCAACATGTATTTGTTAAGTGCCTCTGACAAGCCCAGAAAGAGGGTGGAGCCCTCCGGGGCCTCGGTGACTTCATCTGTGAAATGAAAGGCTTACACTGACTGGGCTGCTAAGGTGCCTCCCAGCTCTGAAGTCCTGAGAGTCAGGATCCCACTGGGAGAAGGGAGGCTACACCCTAGGATCACCACCTGCAGCCCCGCCCCTGACGTGGCCCAGGTCCAGCTCCTGCCAAGCTCCTGTACCTGGGGCCGCACGTGGTGGAACCTGTTCAGAGACGACAGAATGTGTGTGGCACAAACACAGTCACATCTCCAACCCTGCTCCATGGCTGAGTCTCAGGGCTGCCCCCGCCCCAGCCCCAGCTCCCTGGGCCCCTCTCTCATAAGTGGGGAAGTGGCAGATGCTTGTCTACATGATGTGATTTGAACAAAGTCCCCACACACCCCACAAAATCTCTTTCTTACAGACCTGCCTGAAACCCTGATCACAGGGGCTCAGATTCTTTGCATTCAAGCATCTTGCTTCCAGAAGTTTCCTGTTAAATGCAAACATGCACAGAAAAGTGGCCTGTGCTCAGGCGTGGGCTTCTTTTCCCAAGGCGACCCTCTCCCCGTCCACACTCGCCAGCCCCTGCAGCCATTGCCCAGCCCTGCAAAAGTGCCTCATATACACAAGAACTCCCACCGAGAGAGGCACGACACCTGCCTTGGTGAAGGAAAAACCTAAACGGAATGAGGACGAAACAGGCATGCTGTCTGACTTCCACCCTGACCCCTTGCATGTCCTCGACAGCCAGCAAAACAAATGGCATGGCAAGAGGACTTGGTTAGAGAAGAAGAGAAGGATAAGGGATCACGGAACGGTGGCATTCAGACCCACTGCGTTATTAGGGTTTTTCGGGAATAAAAGTTCTCACTTCTGAGAGTCGTGGAGCCCCACCACTGTTTGTTTGGCTTGGCGGCCTGTGCCTCTTCTGAAATTACTGCACATGTTTATTATTTAAATGTGAATGAATAGAAATTAATTTTGAGTGCAGAAATGTTGAGGGATAAGTGTAGATACACAGATGCAAACCACAGATATACAGAATTAGCATTCGCTCCCCCCACAGAAGCCAGAAGAAAAAAAGGGCTGCGTCCTGCATCGAATAGGGTTTAAGCCACGTACGTGGAAGACTTTCCCGAGGAGTTGTTAAATCCCAAAGAGGGAATTAAAGGAAATTGTGAGAACATTTCTTTCTTCTGTAAATATTGTTAAGCAGAATCAGTTCCCATTTTTTATTATCTAAATTGTGACCCCTCCCCAAAAAAATCCATATGTTAAAGCTCTAACCCCAGTATGACTGATAGAGTTTATAAGGAATTAAGGTTAAATAAGGTCATTGGGGTGAGGCCCTAATCTAATAGAATTGGTGTCCTTATACGAAGAGGAAGAAATGCCAGAGATCCATGGATCTCTCTCTCTCTCTTTCTCTCTCTCCATGCACAGAAAAGAGGCCATGTAAGGACACAAGGTGGCCTTCTACAAGCCAGGAAGAGAGATGTCACCAGAAATCAAATTTTCCAGCCCCTCAATTTGGGACTTAAGAAGATAAATGTCTATTACTTGAGCCACCCAGTCTGGGGGCCCTGGTCACGGCAGCCCGAGCAGACTGACGCGCTCCTGCCTGAGAGAAGGGGATAAACTGGGTCAGTCAACAAAGGGGGACAAACTACTCCTGGGCACTGGGTTGATGGAAGTCTATATGACAACGGCCCCAGCAGGGGTGGGGCAACCTCCTCGCAATACCTCCAGCCCATAGGTTCTAGAATTCGTGTCCTTCTTTCTAAATTTCAGCCTTCAGAGATTTTAGAAATGTGCCTTTCACAGACTGGGCAGGAGCCGTGCTCAGTACCTGGGGGAGGGAGGTGGTGAGTGAATGACTTTCTCTCTTCTGAATGTCACCTTAGTGGCAGTCCAGGAGCCGTGACTCGGAGTCTGGACTGGACCTGTCCAGAAAAGCAGATAACACTATGGAGAAACTGGAAATAGCCATCATCCCTCACAAACAAACCCAAGGAGAGTTTGAAACAGTTTCTTGAGCCAAAAGGGACAGGGGAAGAGTGTGGTGCATTTGGGGTAAGGACACGTCTTGGGGCGGCTTTCCACAGGAAGCCCAAGGAGACAGGAAGAAGAAAATGGGGGGATCTCTAAAGGAAACTTGGACTGTTGTGGGCTTAAAGAAAGGAGTCAAACTGTGCCTGAAAGCTGGGAGGACTTGCCTGTCTTTTTAACAAACTCTGTTTAAAATTAAGAGCAGAAATCTGTACTTGATAAAAAACTTTTGTTTCAAAGCTTTTGAAGGAGGAGAAGGAAGTGAGGCTATTTTTCTCTTTTTTTTCCCCCTAGTAAACATTTGCATCAAAACAATTCCAAAGTGCGTCACTGTTAAAATAAGGTGGTGTGGGTATGTCTCAGTTGGTACCAAAAGGAACATATGCGGCCACGGAGGACTGGTAAACTGGCCGGAAGCAGGCTTGATTTCCAGTGTTTGCCAATTTCCCTATTGTAAATATCCCCACCAAGGCTGATTTCGAGCTACCAATGATTTAAAAGCCAGCTTGCAAAATTCCTACCTATTCATCCACAGTCTCTGGCAAGCCGTCACCAGCTGGCTCAAGCACACTACCGCAAGGCAGGATGGGCAGGCAGGTAGCACGTGACCCAGTACAGAACCACCTGGGAGGGGCAGAGGCCCAGGGACCAGAAAGGGAGGACCCCAGAGAATGATGGTAAGAACACAAGCAGATTTTCCTCTCTGGGATGCATGGCCTCACCTGCGTAAATAGAAGCCCACTGTCATGGTCACTCGGCTGCCCCACTTCCCTTCTGTCCTTTAGAAAGTATCACCTTATCCACCGTACACCGTGACAGTGCCACCTGGAGCCCAGGGAAGGGCAGCAGCCACTACAGGGGATCCCCGAAACCCACTGCGTTTTTAAACCTCCAAAAAGCCAGCAAGAACTTTGATTTACAGGGAAAAAAAGGAAAAGAGAAGGAACCAACCATTGTAAAACCAATAAGCCATACTCTCCCAGGGACCCCAAGAAAGTTCCTATTATTTCCCTGTGAAAGGAGGAAGGGAAAAGGAATTCCTGAGACTTGTTTGGGGATTTGGCCAGACATGTGCTCATTCTCCCCTTGCCCTACCCTAACAGGACTGGGCAATTCTATCACTCGCCACCCCTGACCTTCTGTAGACGATCCTTACAGAATGACCCATACCCTGGACACATGAATAATCCACTAGAACTTCCTTCTGTAGTCCAATGTTAATCTTCGAATAAACAACAAATAAATGCTTTTACTTCCCAAACAAAACCCAAACCAAAGCCAAGACCGGGGTTCAAACCTCTCTAGCTTATCCTCCAGTCCTGACACTGGGCTCTATGCTCAGTCATTGTTCAATACCTCCACGTCCTGTTTGAGTCTTCCTCTCTTCCCTGCAGAAACTCACCAGGGGATTCTCTCTGAGGGCTTGTGCTGGTCACCTCCAGGGGATTATGAAAACCTGCTGTTTGGTGCATGAATCTGAGAACTGGGCAGAATTTGAGCTGGCACCAGTACGCACTGAATAATACTTGATCAAGTGGATTAATCAAAGAACAGGAATCATATACATAACCAAATGGTTCTTCTTTAATGTATGCAAGTTATCCATTTAGAAGTTCAAGTAGATAATGTTTAAACAGTGCCTATGTAAGAAAATATAGAGGTGTGAATGATGAATATATTTCCACCAGCCCTCTGGCTTGCTCCCAGCTGAAAACGCCTGCATTTCCTTGGACTGTGGAATCACAGCTAAGAAGCCATTTGTTGGGAAGGATGGAGGAGAAAGGGTGACCTCTGCTGGTGAAGTGAGTGTTTTAATCTGGTTATTTTCCCCAACTTTGCAAAGAAAAAAGTGAGCAGAGTGGGAGGAGGGCGGGACCATGTCCTCCCTGAACAAATGATCATTTTTTCCACACTAGTAACTTTTACAAACTCTTCAGCAAAAAGTCATTGTGTGGGGGGCTCAAGAACTCTTTAATGATGTGTGGAAATGAGATTCAAGTTGGTTTTTATTATGTTTAATAACTATTCCCTTAAAAAAACAAAAAAGAAATGCTCTCACTTGGAACTCAATAATTGTTTTATTTTTTTCCTCTTGATAGTTCACTAATGAAATGAAGAATTTGCAGTCAGTTTTGAAATGTAGGGACCACTAATTAGAATAAAGAAAGCACAGCCCCCAACTGTCTCATTAAGGTTTATATTTATTCATTAAACAAATGCGCATTTTAGGAATTAAAAATTCAACATTTTCAAACATAGTCTCTACATTTTATAATTCAACGTCTTCTGAAAAACTTGAATGAAGTTACTTTGCTTTAAAACTCAGCGATGCTCAAAACAAAATCATTTCCATAGCACTCTCATTATGTGGCTTGCTTTCCCCCTCGCATACCTTTCATCACCTCTGACAAGCCAAAAGCGTATGTCGAGCTACTGGCTCTCTAACAGTATTCAATTATTAGTCAGACTTTCCCTGGTCGTAGACATCACTTTGGTCTTCAGCGTTGCCAAGTTTAAAGCAAAAACTTCATTTCGAGTTTTCCAGAGAAAAGCTGGGCATGATCTTTTAAAAGTCTAGCTTTTTTTAATTGCCTGATGCTGCTTCACATGCAATTATTATCTGTGTGTGCTCAGGCTTGTCGTGGGCAGGAAGAGGGACACCCACGAAAGCGAACTGGGAGTCCCATCCACCGTTCTATAAAATGGATTATATTTGGGGGAAAACATATACCTTTTGGGAACCATAACTATAAAAGGCATCGGTATCCAGTATAATGGAACCCATGCTCTATCTTGACCAATAAAACTTAATATTTACATTAAATAAAGTGTTTATTTAAATGCATGCGTATGCGTCTCACATAAGCTAGTGCACACTTCTGTCAGTCTGATGGGAGGCCTGACTGTCTCGCAATCAACACCTCTTTGGAAATCTGGCAGAGAAGACAGAGAGGGGAAAGAATAAACTTAATTGTAATCTGCTGCTATCCTGAGCCTTACCTGAAGTGGGAGAGAAGAACAACAGTAGCGACCATCCAAGTAGGGTTCATTCTCAGCACATGCCATGTCCCCTGCACCCCACTGCCTTCCCATATCATGTAATACCTGTATTTGTTCCTTTCAAAGGAATTGTTGGTATCAAAGAGATGTGAAGGTCCTTGAGGGCAACATTTCTTTGTTTTATTTCATGAAAAAAAGTCGACAATTCGTTAAGAAATTGGTCAATACTAAATGTCAATATTTATTTGAATGCTAGTGTGTATTCAAGTTTTTTTAATAAACATAAGACTAAAAATTCAAGTAGTTGGATTTAATAGTAATGACAAGAAATAGTAATTATATATTTCTTAACAAAAGAATATTTATAGGTGTAATCATGAATATTAACATTCAATAGAAAACCAGCCTTTAAATAGCTCTTACAAGTGCTCAAGTCACTTCTCTTCTTTGATTAATATTAAGCGCCAGCTGTATACCACACATTGTGCTGAGCGTTAGGGAGGCAGTGGCTCATGAAGGCAGTAGCCTTCCTAGTCCTTCTAGAGCTTGCACTGCTATCACGCAAGAGGCACACAGCCACCAAGGACTCGTACCAGTAAATAGAAAATCAGAACAGCAATGAGTGCTCAACCTAGAGCAGGGGTGTCAAACTCATTTTCACCGGGGCCACATCAGCCTCGCAGTTGCCTTCAAAGGGCCGAATGTAACTTGAGGACTGTGTAAATGTAACTACTCCTTAACTAGGGGCAAGGAGCTCGGCGCTGCCGCTGGGTAGAAACAAGGTGCAGGGCGGATAAAACAAGGTGGAGGGCCGGATTCGGCCTGCGGGCCTTGTGTCTGCCACCTGTGCTCTAGAGGTGGCGGGTGCTACTAGAGTGTTTTCTTCTTAAACTAAGAATTCTATTTTAAAAATCCATCTGCATAGAAGGAAAATCCAACATTGTTGAATTCTGGCCTAGGGAAGAGAAACTCAAATCAAGGGACCAAAATCAACATTTTATAGACACGACATAACCGAAACAAAACTCTAAAGCACTCGGTCAAAGAAGTGCCTGATTCAATTTAAATGTATTCTTCAGCTTCTATGTTGAGTCAAGCAGTGCTTCTCAAACTTTCAGATGCATGGGAATTACTTGGGGATCTTGTTCTAATACAGATTCTGAATCAGTAGATCCAGGGCGGGACCTGGGATTCTGCATTTCTGACAAGCTCCCAGGTGATGTCATTCTCCGGGTTCATGGATCATACCCTAGGTAGCTCCAGTGCAGGCCAAGATGCTGAATGAGCATGCCTGCTGATCCCCCCACCCCACCCCCACATCGACCTCATACAAACTAGAACCATAGAGGAGAAAACCATTGTGAAGAGGTCCTGAGTTTCCCAGGGTGGTTTTATACAGGTGTTTGGGAAACGGTGGCATTGTCCTGAGACAGGACACAGCCCAGCAGGGTTGTGAAAAGATAAAATGGAAGAATTGATGGAATTCTGCACCTACTTGCCTCAACCTCCCCTCAATACCTTGTAGCAAATGATACCTGCACCCCTCCTACCGGGACATTGAGATCAGGGGCAGATGTCCTCAGAAGAAACAGAAAAACTAGGGGACCAACTGATCTCTAGAACATTCCACATCCCTTCTCCTTCAAACTCCCAGAGCTGGAGAATTACAATCCAGTCTGGATGAAAGGTCTCAGTCTTGACTGCAAAGTGAAATCACCTGGGGAGCTTTAACAGCCCTGCTGCTTACTCCCAACTCCGGGGACTCCAATGAAATCAATCTGGAGCATGATGTGGGCATCCGGACCTTTAAAAACTTCCCAAGCAATTTCAACGTGCAGCCGAGATTCAGACCCACTGAATTCAGAGCCTCTTGGGAGTCTGCTTCTCTCTGAGGAACAAAGAATGAAGACCTGAACTGAGGGTTGTTTCGGGGGGTAAGGAGCACTTGAATGTAATTTTCTGGTGTCAAAGCTCTAGACTCTGGAGCTCACCTACCACCACCAGTTGAGTTCACGTGGTTGGGGGGCGGGGCTGCTTTTCCGCAGGTGCACGGCCTGATGGGTGCCCTGCGGAGAAAATGAGCACACAAAATAAAATAACAAGATATTGGAGGAGCACAGCTATGCATATTTTCAAAATGAAAATAACGTCCTGGATGACAGATTCCAATAGAAGCAGAAATATCAAAACATATGAATCAACTATTTTTAATCAGCCTGATAAATATATGAAAAAGATATAGGATGTAATTAATAATAAGAAGAAAACATAAAAAAGAATCAAACAGAAACATAATAAGTGACAGCAGAATTGATACTGCTGAAGAACAAATTAGTGAATTGGGAGACCCAATCTCAGAAATAGCTCAGAAGGAAAAAAAAAAGGACAGAGAAATAGTATAAATGAAAAGCTAAAAGAAAAGGAAGATAAACATAGATGGAGAAGAAGAAATATTTGAGAACATTAATAAAGATCAATTTTCTGCATTTATATATTATATATGTAATCAGGAAATATATATACACATATAATCAGGGAAACACATAGCTACATATGTTATAATAAAATTTATTAATTTCAAAGCTATCACAAGAAAGATCAGATCACATACAAAAGAATAAGAATCAGATTGACCTCAGCAATGTTAGATGAAAAAGAAGACGGAGTAATGTTTTCATAGAGTGAAGGACATAGAATTTAGAATCTAATACTTTACATTCAAGCAAACTGTCATTCAAATGTTAGGACCAAATAAAAATATTCTCAAGCATACAAGATATGTTGCAGAAAGACATGCATTATAAATAGTTCTGGTTGAAGCACTATGGGAGAGAAAAATCTAGGAGATTCTGCAAGAGATTTGTTGGACAAGGATGGTCCAATACCTTGATAAATGTTCTTATTGTTTAAGAAGGAAAAAGCAAGCTAACACCAAAGAAAAGAAAAATTACATCTATAACAATCTAAAATTAAAAGCCTAGGTTATATCAACATGATAGAGGTGAATGAAGGAGACAGCAGGAAATCCTAAATTTTCACCTTAGACAAAATCAGGGAAATACAAATATATCATTAAAAATAAAAATAAGGAAGATGAAAGCATTGTAAAAGTGACACAAATTAAAAACTTAAGATGATAAAATAGGTACATGTGTGTCATTTATTATTACAAAGGTAGATGGACTGAGCTCACCAGTTAAAGCCGAGAGACTGAATTTCTTTTTTTTAACTCTGATATGTGCTATTTACAAAAGACGTACTTCAAACATAAGGATATACAAAGGTTGAAAGCAAAAGAATTAAAAAAGACATTTGGACAAACAGTAACTGAAAGAAACCTGACTTAGGTACATTCTTTCCAGAAAACATAGTCTTTATCGGTAAAGAGCAGTGTTGGGAATAGGGAGAGTGCCCTAGGATTTAGCAATTTCACTGCCAGGTATGAACCCAAGGGCAAATCGTGCACATGGACAACCCTCTAATGAGCCCCCACCATCCCAGCTTCCTGGTACTTACGTCCCTAACCAATCTGCTCCCTTGGGTCCGCGCAGAACCCACACTTGCTTCCAACCAATAGAACATGGCAGAGGTGGTGGGATGTCACTTCTGTGATAATGTCACATAAGATCATGATGTTTGTCATTACAAGCAGACTCCCTTGCTGACTCTGACGCAGCAGCCATGCTGGGGAGGAATGCAGGGTGACCCCTGGCTGGGAGTCAGCAAGAGCCTGAGGCTCTCAGTGTGACCACCCGAATCCTGCCAACAAGCAGAACCCTCCCCAGTCCAGCCCTGCGTGGCTGGTAGCCCACAGCCCTAGACAGCTCCTTGACTGCAGTCTTCTGAGGGCTTGAAGCAGGAGACCCAGCTAAGCTGTACCTGCCCTCTCAACTCACAGAAACTGTGAAATAATCAATTGTGTTATTTTAAGCCATTAAGCTTTAGATAGTATTGTTACACAGCAACAGATAACCAATACAAGAGACAAGAATGAGACAAAGAGATGAGGCAAGAATGCCAGTAATAAAACAAAACAGTTAAAAATCTGGAAACAGCCAAATACCCATCAGTAGGCGAGGGGATGTGTAAGCTGTGGTGTATTAACCTGCACGGGTCAGTGTTATACGCACAGCCAGATGGCACAATATGGATACATGTTAACAACATAAAACTAAGGGAAAAAATAAGCCCCGAAAGATTACCTCAGTGTAATACTCTTTTATAAGTTAAAAACAAATTAAAACCAAAAACATACTTACAAAAGTTAAAAATATGAAATTCTGATAAAGTTAAACATAACATTCTCATAAAGTCATACATAGGACCCAAAAATACCACTCTTTGATACTTATTCAAAAGAAATGAAAACACACACCCACACCAAAGCCCGTCTATGAACGTTTGTAGCAACTTTATTTGTAATTGCTGAGAACTGGAGACGCTCCAATGTCCTTTACCTGGTGACTGGAGGGACAGATCAGAATCCACCAGTACGACGGAACACTGCTCAGCACCGGCTGACGGGCGACAGCATGTGGGGGGGTGGGGGCGGGAGTCGCGAACGCATCACACTCAGTGGCAGAGCCCGGTTCAGAAGGCTGCACACTGTACGATCTCACGCATAGCACCTTCTGGAAGAGGCAGAACTTCGGAGATTAATAAACTGAGCGGTGGTTACCAGGGGCTTGAGGTAAAAATAAGGAGATAACAACAGAGAGGCACAAGGGAACTCTTTGCAGTGATGGGACTCTCCTACAGGGGCGGGCAAAGGAAACCTACTTTTCCAACCACTGTATATATATTGATTTTGGTCTTATTTATACAACTGTGTTCATTTGTCAAAATTCATAAAATTACACATTTAAAAGAGTGAATTTCTATATGTAAATTATGCCTCGATTTAAAATATATGTATGTGTATATAGGCACATGGGTGTGTGGGGGGGTGTAAATATCAGTTAAGTGCCCCTTTTGACAATCCCTTGGGCCAGGTCCTCCCCGCCAAGCCCTTCAGCCCTTCCTACCTGCTATAAAAGGAACAAAAATGAAAAGTTGTATCATTGGAAATGCTATAGTTAAAATTACTATAGAGATTTATCTTGAAAGGGGACCGGGACAAGAGGAGGAAACGTTTGAGCAATCAACCTAATGTATCTAAAAGGGACTGAGGAAAATGTAGGTGTGAACACTGCTTTCTTTGCCTTGGAGACAGGGGACATTTATGACTTTACAACTATAAACCTCATTTCACTCCAGGCGGAGAGTTACTGAGTCATTGTGCAACCACCTTCAACACGGTGGAGGGGGGCAGGGGCAGGGGGGGACCCCTCCCCAAATCAGCAGCCCTCTTTGGTCCAGATTCACTTTGCCTTGGAATGTCCCATAAATGGCCCATTAGCAGCCCACAAAGAGATTAAGAAACAATTCCGATTAAGAGAATGCACAGTTTAACAAAGCATCCTTGAATCAGAATGTGGTGCTTCTGCTCTTTTATAGACCAAAGGAGCAGGGGGCTGAGGTCGCAGTCAGCCTGACCATATTTTGTTCTTATCCCCCTATTTTCTTCTCCATAGCGAAAGTTAAATAGCTCGCTATCGCTAAGTAAATAATTGGAGACATAGCCTTCTGAAAGCGTTTAATTGTGCAGACCAGCTCTTCAATTCTAAACACTCCCTGCAACCCAGGGATATTTAGAGCTCTGGTGTCCTCTTGGCAGATGGAGGGAGAAACGCAGAATGGGGTAGAGAGGCCAGAACGTCCCATTAATCACGGCAGTGCTCCTTTATCCAAAGATCATAAACTGCCTGAGGTAATGTCTTCAACCGGGTGGCGGGGGTGGGAGTGTGGGAGGAGGGTGGTTTTGACTGAGAAGCAGAGAGTCTGGATCGTAAGTCCCTCTTAGACTCTGCCCAGCTTCATAATTGGGGACAAAGACTCAATCACCTCTCTGGGCCTCATTTTTTCCCTGGGTACACCAGACTCTGTGGCTAGGGTGTCCCCTCCCCACTGTCCCAGGTCAGGTGCTCTGGGTGACATACTGAAGTTCCAGAATGGGAACTCTCCTCATTTACCTCTACAGCTATACATCCAGGAATCTACTCTGGTCTAACCAGTGTCCTAGGGTCATTGTGGAGAAGTGTCCCCACAGGAGGGCCAAACTCCGTGGCACACAAGAACTCCAGGCTGCTGTCTTCAGCCCACTGCCACCCAAGATAAAGAATCGCCAAGACAAAGGTTTCCTCAGTCAGTATAATGGGAAGCACCAAGTGCAACAAATCAGATTTCTTTACTGCAGGACTTCCCAGAGTCCTTATTTGCTCATGCGCTTTGAGACTTTCCTAGAGGGAGGTACAGAAGTATTTGACCAAAGAATCCTTCAAAGATTGACATGCAGGGCTGGCCTGCCTTAAAAACACTGGTCCAAATGTATGATGCTATGTATTTTTCATTCCTTATCCTCTAATCAGGAGGCAGTCAACCCTGGCTTCAGAATAGCGTCACCTGGGCCCCTTACCTGGTCCTCATCCCCAGAGATCCGGGTTTTAATTGGCCTGAGGGGTGGGGCCTGAGCACAGGTGTTACTTTCAGCTTACCCAGTGATTCTAAAGTGCAGCGGGAGGGAAGATGCCTCGTTTTCCTGTGCCTATTCTAGAGCCTCAGAGGGGGAGCCACCCCACCCCCAGGTCAGTACTGGGGAGCAAACCAGAAGATGGTTTTGTCTCTCCATCCAGAGTCAAAACCACAAGATCCAGAGGCCCCTGCCCCCTGGAGAATCTCCTTGGAATATCATAGCCTCAATGGAGATTCTAGTCCTAACCATCTCAGTAACAACCCTGTGGTGTCTTCCTTTCAAAATAAAAATAACTTTACTGATTTTCTGATTGTAAATTTAATGCCTGCTTTTTGTGGATAGAAAAGGAAACACAAAAGCATAAAGCAAAACATAAATAATTGTTCATAATCCCCCCACACTATGGCCATTTTGTGTTTACTTGCAGACCTCTACAGGTGTTTAGTACTCTTTCATAATTGTTTTTTACTTAATGGTTTCTCTCGAATGTCTTCCCGTCCCAATATCAACAAAAGGACACCATCACTGTTAATGGTCCTATCACATCCTAGGTAGGCCATAAGTTATTTAATCTGCCCCAGTGTTTACCTGCTCTAGTGTGTATTGTCAGTGAAGGGGGAGATATCTCGCACGTGTAACTGATTGGTTCCTGGGAATAAATTCTGACAAGTGGAATTGCTCCGTCCAAAGCCTCGCCAAGTGAACCCACTCAGCTGGGCCTGCATTTCCATCACCTGTCGAGTGAGCTACTCCCCGCTCCCATTTCCCCACGCCTCCCCTTCCAGCCTTTTCCACTCTCTGCCTGGCTGATAAAGTATTTTGCAGATGCTATTGGTCCAAGTCCCTCCACCTTTTCTCAAATCTCCCTCAAGCTTTACCTCTTAAAGCCAATGTTTTCCTTAGAAAGCTTTCCGAGTTCTGTGCCCATCTCCCCTCTCCTTGCCTCATTCAGGCTGGAAGGCTCATCTCCCAGCAGAGGTCACCAAATCCTCCTTTAAGGAACTAGCAAGAAGGCAGCAAACTGAGGTTGACCCTGCTGGCAAGTCCCCCACCGACACTCCCACAGCCCACCCCACCCCCGCCCTCCCTGCAGAGCACCTGCCCTTGCCTCAGCAGCCGCTCTTGTCATTCTGTGTTATAACTGTTTACACGTCGGTCTCCCCCGGGGACAGTGAATGGCTTGTTCCCTGCATCCCTGTGCCTCATGACCAGCACCATGCCTGGCTGCGAAGGTATTCACAGCTTACTGAATGTCTGCTATTAAAAGGTCATATTTTTCCAGGAAAAACTCCAAGCTGGTATTCCTGATATTTAAAGCAGGAACGATGACGCATACCCCCACCTTCTGCCAGAAAAGACAGAGAGAGCCTCAAGTCCATGGGCCAGGACTGACTCCTGTCACCTCGCCAGTGAAACAGTGAGAATGCAGCCAGAGCCCGAAGGAGCTCAGCATTTCTCGGCATCTCTCCACCCAGCACCCGGACCGGCCCAGCCAGCCGCAGGGACAGCAGGGCTGCTGACCGAAGCCCCTCCGCCTGCCGGCCTGGCTGTGTGTTTGGTCCCGCCAGCTCCGCTGAAGGGCTTTCCACGACTCCCCGGTTCATTCATTCTCTAAGTCTTTGTGACTGGAAACGCCTGTCCGAGTCTTTGTAGAAGTTACATTTCAGGGAAACCAAAAACTAGTATGCTAAGACAATAAGGATAAATTTGGGTGAATACTTGGAAGGAAATAAGGAGGCTAAAATGAGGAATGAGAAGATTGGCGTTACTGGTCGCCCTCAGCAGTTAGAGCGATCAGGGAAGGCCTGTCTGAGGAGGTGAGGCTTCAGCTGGAGGAGCCGGCCCTGTACCTGCAGTGGGGTGACAGCGGAGCCTCCCAGAGAGAAACAGCAGTCTGAGGGACCCCGAGGTGGGGGAGGCCATGCGCGTTTAAGGCTTGGAGCCCGGTGAATGGAAAACAGACCGGAGGTGCGTTCCGGGTGAGCGGCAGGGGTGTGATGTGGACACAGCCATGCACAGCTTAACGACAGGGATGCGATCTAAGAAATGCATCGGCGGGCAGTTTTGTCATTATGCCAACATCATACGGCGCATTGACACAGACCTGGACGGTAGAGCCTGCTACACGCCTAGGCTCCGTGTCTGCCACCGTCATACGTGCGGGTGCATGGCTCCAGTTAGGCGCGTGAGTTCTGCATTATCCGGCCGAGTTCAGGGTCCTGCTGCTTATTCCCCCACGCCTCCAGGTTAAAAATTATTAAAGACCTCAGGGGTTTTTTTACATCTCCTACAAACAATAAAATCATCCTCCTGACTCTTCAAAATATCTCAAACCACAGTCACATGCATAGAATCCATTTGGGGTAACAGGATGAAGGGGAGTCACATCAAAATTCTCTGAAACTCTAATTTTAATGTTCCTAATTTTTTTCATCCAAGAAATTAAGCATATCTATCTATGTCCTTTTTGTATTTCTTCTTAGTTTCAGCTCTCAAAAGATCTTCCCAGGCTCCCCAGCCAAGTGGGGAGGATGCAGAAGGAAGTGAGGCAGAAATGAGACATTTTATACAATTTTTGAAATAGGAATGTGGACCCTTCTTCACCCTCACCCTAAATAGGGTTGCTTAAACCTCTCATTCTCATTTCCACGCACGTATCCTGCTCCTGTCTGGGGCCCCACTTCCACCCACAACTTCTTTCAGAGAAGGTATTTTTGCCTCCACGCTCCTGTGTTTGTCTGCCCGCAGGTGAGAACACACCCAGGCAAGTGCTGGCGTAAACAGGGCCTGAAAGGAGAACCTAAGTGGTGAGCTGTCTTCTGCTTTAGGAAGGGAGGGTCGCACTGGCTAATTCAAGCATGTTATTGGGGAAAATGACAACATTCACACAAAGTCTTCCTTATGTAGGGCTGTTTGTGAATAAGACACACATTGAATCCTTCTGAGGGCTGCCCTTAATACCCTGCCTCCCAGGAAGAGCACCCCCAACTGTGTTGTCTGTGTAGATTTTCAAAAGTAACTTGAATCTAGAGCCCTGGGGAAGGGAGGAAAGGTGTGGCAGGGCGGAGAGGGTGCAGTTCTAGCGTGAATCGCCTGGATTAATGAGGCTCAGCCAGCCTTTGTTGTTCTTACCCTGGAAAGGAATTCCAAAAACACATCTATTTGAAACAATGCACTTCCCCAGCATACACTGGGGTCTCAGACAGTTTGCAACAATACCTGGAACTGGCAGAAAGAAAAAAAAAGCAAGACATAACAATCGGCCTTCAAAACTGCTTACAGATTAAACTTTTGTTGGATAGAACCTTCTTATCAACTGATGGCAGAGGGATGGACAAGGGGAATCTCAGCAGAAGGCAGTCCAGCAGCACTGCAAAACTCATCTAAAAGAGGTACAAAATTCGGTGGGACTCCAAGGAGAACTCTCCAGCCATCTCCGAGGATCAGACATAGCTTCACGGAGAGATTGCCTCTCAATTCCGTTCTGCTCCTTCTGCAGGACTGAGGGAGGTTCTGATGTAGGTTGGGCTTGGCCAGGGTCCATGTGTCTTGCCACTTCAATGACAAAGAAGTCTCAGTGAGTTTGCACAAGTACAAGGAATTCCAGGGTTCAGTAATCTTAAAAAGAAAAATTAGAATTCTAAAATTTCAAGATGAACATGCCAACCAACTGAACCCAAACTACAGGGGACTGTTAACCCTGCCTTCGCCATACCCTCCACCAAGGATTCCTTCATGGTGTCAGGTGCCACGTGTGTACCAGAAAATCACCTCCAAGTTACAGTGAGGATTCTCTGCTTCCTCCCGTGTCTAATCTGCGGATCCATAGCTAAGCTTCTTTGTCTAGTCAGAAAGCACACAAAATAGACCAGTACTCCTGGCCATTGGGGAAACATGTTCTTTCCAACCAGAGCCCCTCAGAGGTTCTTTACGTCCGGGAGCACCACATATGTTGCATACACCTGGAGAACTTCCCCATTGGTACCCCAAACAGACATCACAAATCAATCACGGCACTCATTCTCACCGAGCCTAGATACTACCCCCCAAATCCCTCTCCACATAGGACTCCAGGAAGGCACTACGCATCAACAGACACTGTTACAGGTGATAAAATCCAAGAGCCATCTCTGCAGCAGTTCCCACCCCAGAGGGAATCGTCTTCCTATGAAAAGAGCAATGGGGCAGGTAGCAATCAGGGTCTCCACCCTGCAATAAGCCTTGCAGAGACTGCAGGCAAATCACTAAGATGGTCACATCTTCCTTTTCAGAGTGTCTCATATTAACTTGAGGTGTACAGCACAGTGATTAAACAGTCATAATTCACAAAGCATCTCCCTGATATTTCAAGTACCCACCTGGCACCACACTTAGTTATTACATTATTATTGACTGTTACTCCCTGTACTTTACATCCCTGTAACTCTTTCGTCACCACCGATTTGTACTTCTCAACCCCTTCACCTTTTTCACCCAGCCCCCGACCCCATGCCCTCTGGCATGCCCTCCGGCAACTGTCAGTTTGTTCTGTGTCTGCGTATCTATGTTTCTGTTTTGGCCGCATTTTCTCAAGCAAAATGGTTTTGTTATGTACTCTTACATTTTTGTTGACTTGAGTTTGAATTTTAAAACATATAAATATACGGAGATTATGACTTTCAGAGAAGTTAACTGAGGGGAGCAAGGGGAGCAGGGGTTAAGTCACTTTACAAACGGATTTGCCAAAGATTTTCTTAAATGCCAAGGGCCTCTTCAACAGATGTTAAAGGCTCTGAACTACCTGAAAGACAAAGAAAGGAAGCAGATGGTTGAATAAAGCAAAATCCCATCTGCGAGGCACCAGAGCCATTTGAAAATGAACCCCCAACCAATGTGGATCTATTTGCATGAGCCTTATCTACACACAGTTCTTCAGAAAAAAACTTGATTCTTTGAAACAGTTGGGCACTGGGTTTGACACGCCGGGCCTAGTGGCTGAACAGCTGTCAAGTGTGAACCATAGGCCAAGCACAGCACAACTTCACGGAGGGGCAGGAAAGGAACTGGTCATTTATCACTGGAAAACCCGTGAGAACTCATCCAAAACGCGCAAGTCCTCCGCTCTGCAGCAATCCTGAGGCTTTCACCCAATTACAGCACAGTCACTCCGCCAGTGGTTACTAAGGTCAGTTGGACCACGCCCACTATAACTGAGAGCAGGGGGTGTCCAACTCCATCCGCTGGAGGGGCCGCAGGGCTGCCCACCTGGGGGCGGAAGGTGAAGTAGACCGCTGCTCCCCCCAGCAATCAGGGCAGACCCTGTTTCAACTCTTCCACAGCTTGACATTCCTCGTAAGATTTCATGCTGGGAGAAAGAGCTTCACTCCCAAAATAAAAGTGTTTTTTCCTTTAGGTTACTGATGTTATCTGTTCTAACAAGAAGGCAGACATCAACATGGTCCCAAAACTAACAGAATAGTGGGGAGATCAATGTCCCTGCACCAAAGCAGGATAGGCAAGACCGATTTTTTTTAACTTGGAAAACTTGGATTAAACTTAGAGAAAAATCACAAGAATACAAACAGTACAAGAACCCCTGATTTTCTTTTATCAGAATTTCACCTACTGCTGACAGTTTTCCCATTTGCTTTATTTCCTCTCTCTCTCCCCACCCCCCACCCCCACGTCTGTCTCTCTCTCCACCCCCTTCACTGTACATTCCCCTCAATCACTGTAGGGAAAGTTACATGTATTATGGCCACTCACCCCTAAATACATCAATTGAATTTCATATGAGTAGAGACATTCTCTTACAGAACTACGTAGTGTGGTTGTCATCTTTAGTAAATTTAACACCGGCACAATACTTTTATCTAATCTACTGTCTAAATCTGACTTTTGTCAGCTGACACAATTGTGTCCTTACAGTATTTTCCCCTCCAGTACCGAATCCGTCCTAGGGGCAGGAACTGCATGGAGCTGCCACGTCTCTCTCTCCTTCTTTAATCTGAAACACTTCCAGAGCCTTTCTTGGTCATTCATGACAGCGATGGTTTTTAAGTATAAAGTCTCCCTCTCCCTAGTTTTTGAAGAGTGTTTCTCATCTAGAATTTGTCTAGTGTTTTCTCATGGTTCAAGTTCAATATGTTCTTGGACATATAGGTGCTGTACTGTGGTTCTCAGGGTATCACAGCTAGAGGCATGTGATGTCCATCTGTTCTCACTGCGGATGCCAACTGTAACCAATCAGTCAAGATGTCCAATTTATCTGCTGTGCAATGGCTATTTTTTCTCTTGGAATAGAAGTCAGTCTGTGGGAGACACTTTAAGATCATACAAATATCCTGCTCCTTATCTAAACTTCCACCTGAATTTAGCATCCATTTATGATTCTCGCCTGATCTCATCTTTACCATAATGGTTGCAAAATGCTAACTTTCCAACCTTAGCACCTCTCCCAATTTGCCAGTGGCCTTTCGCATTACACTGTAAGCAAGAGCTCTCCCTTCTCCCCCATTTATTATTGGGGAGGATACATTTATTCAATATAATACGTGTATTAATACACTTATTATTGTTGTCATACATTGTTAATACATTTATTATTGTATTCAATAATACAAATGTATTCAATAATATATTTATTATTGGGGAGAATACATTTATTCAATATAATACATGTATTAATACATTTGTTATTATTGTAATACATTGTATTACATTTATTAATGTTAATGCATTTATTATTGTATTCAATAATACAAATGTATTCAATAATAATACATTTATTATTGGGGAGAATACATTTATCCTTCTACATTTATTATTAATATATCCATTTATTGTTGGTAAGGACTCATAAATTCTTATTTTTAATGTTTTATGATTCAGTATTGTACTTAACTATTTTGGTATTTTAGTTTAACCAGTAGGAGTCCTTTCAAGCTGGCTCCTGTGTCCTTGTGACATGCTTCCATCTCTTTCTGAGCACTTTCTTAATTTCTAGCATAAAGAGTGGTTCAGGCTCATCTCATAAACTACCCTTCCCCAGCCCTGGAACCTTGGAACCTCTTTGTGGGGAATGGTATCAGAGACCAAGACCTGGGCACTAGGTGCGCTCAGTGCTAATGAGGTGTCATTGCTTCCTGGCCCTTTCAGCACGTAAAGCTAGATAATAGATGCATGTATATATATGTATGCATATACATACAAATATACACCCACACATGCATATACAGGCATTATCACATATATACTATAGAAACAGGGTCCACACCGATACCTCCTATCTCAATTTATGCCAGCGGAGCTCTTTCTTGCCTTGCCCTATTCCAGATTAGGAACCCTCCTTCCCTAGTAAGGACCCTGGCTCCCAAAAACAACAATACATTTATCGCTCGTTCAATCCTATAATACATAGAACATTGCTGCAGAATCACCTTTTCCTACCACTACAAAAAACCAGCCTCATGAAAAGATTCATGTGTAATCCCCCTACTGTTTCCCCACCTAAGTAAGACTGAGAGCATATCATTAAATGCTGTGTTCATAAGTAACTTGGATTAGTCGTTTCTTTTTTTTTCTCTTCAGTACAGTTATGGAATTCATTTGAAATACAATTGGGTGATTTGTTTCAGTTTGCTTTCAATTTTAGAGATGGATTTTTCCCCTTCCCATCCTTATTAATTTTACTTTTGAATATTTATAACATTAGCA
>CM052541.1:12005058-12089624 GCA_028533065.1 Trachops cirrhosus
CCTCCTGCTACTTCCTCTGTTTCAATGTGAGAGAGAATGAGGGAGAGACATTTGTCTTTAACAGCAATAAAATGGTCATGCGTCCAACCGGAAGGCAAGTGAAGGAAGAAAAAAGATAAATGTGGAGTGTCTAGCCGGCCTCGGGAGAAACCTTGTACTGTCCCTTGAAGGACCGCTGACGCCGATGTGGCAGACCCTGTCTTTGTTCACATTCTTCACAATTCCAGTCGAGGACAGGCAGTGGTTCCTCAGACCCCGTGACCCTGAGGCGAGGGCTCAAGGGCAGGTCTGTGCCTGCTGTTCCGAAATCTACTTGTCCCCAAACAAACAGCTTATCAAGAACTACAGTCACTGTGGTTTTGTCTACCCACCCTTCTTCTGAATCCCCGGGCAACTCATCCCTCACTGCCTGTGGTCCCCTTGGGGCTGTCACAGATGGTGGGGACATCGAAGGCGGGGCCCCTCCTTAGGCTGTTCTTTAGAGAGACCCCTTCTTTCAGATTCCCTGTATGTACATCATCAATCAGGAATGACCCAGCAAGGCCAAGGGCAGTCTTGCAAAGGCCTGACACGTGCATATTAAGAGTCTCAAGGAAGACAGCTGCTCGCTTGGGTCAAG
Organism: Trachops cirrhosus; assembly: GCA_028533065.1. Taxonomy (NCBI): domain Eukaryota; kingdom Metazoa; phylum Chordata; class Mammalia; order Chiroptera; family Phyllostomidae; genus Trachops; species Trachops cirrhosus. The sequence continues at coordinate 12,005,678 of CM052541.1, forward strand.
AACAGCTTTCTGCCATGGCCTTGGTCTGAGGCTGTGGCCTCATGGCAGCAAGATGGCTGCTGAATATCCAGGCATCCTCTTTGCTTTCCAGGCAAACTGTGTTTGCTTCCCAGCTTCTTCTCCTCTTTTATCAGGAGAACAAAAACCATCCTGAAACCCACCAGTGGGCTTCCACTTAACAATTCATACCCCAAACTGTATCACTGACCGCTTCCAGTTGCAGTGGAGGGTGGTAAATGAGCAAGCACATCACCCCCCACCCCCCAGGTTTCTCGAGGAGAGGAGGAACCAGAGGAAGAGTTGACGAAGGCTGTCAGCTCAGCCTGGGAAGAGTATCTGCCTTTCTCTCCTAAGGCCCTAGTCACTGTGGTACTTTTTATTACAGTTTTTCACACACTAACCCCTGTCCCCCCTGGGAAGGGACTGAGGTCACAATCACCACCCTTCACGGGCCCAGCACCCACCACTGTGCTAAGTGCCAAGTGCGTGCTCAGTGAACGTGCATGCTGCGTCTTGCCCTGGCTCTTGGGGCCAGCTGGCAGGCTGAGCAGACGCGTGCCCGCATGGGGTACTTACATGTGTGCCTTACTTTGATCTCTGAGGACTCCCATCTGAAATTCATCTGGATGCAGTGGACGGCGGCCAGGAGTGCGTGTTCCTGCGCCTTGTCTGGTCATCGGGAAGGGTCAACCCATTTCCGCCTCAGGTCTCCTGTGATCAAGAAAGGTTCCTAGACGAGAGTGTCCTCTCGGTGCCTTGAAGGCAAGCCGTTGAGAGAACAGGGAATTAGTTCTCTCTCTGACTGTCCCTGATGTAGTTAGAATAGCACAGCAGCGACATTGCCGGTGACCCAGATGTTGGAGGAACCTTGAACTAAGCCCCAGAGGCCCCTGCCTCCGAATCCTATAATATTGCATTAACAGGGGCTCAACCTGCAGAATTGGACTGAAATCCAGCCCTCAAACGCTCGCCCTACCTTCCCCCACCCCACACCTAATCTCATTGTGTCCTGAGTGTTGAGAGTAATGGTAATGCAGCTGCCCTGCAAAGTGACTGTGTGAGCATTTTTCACATCAGAAAGGCTCTTAATAAAGTAAAAGTGCTTTAAGTGCAGAAGTCTCTTCCTTCACATCCCTCCTGCCTGGATAATAAATGGCCCGTTCCCGCGCCAGACTTCCGGGGCGGCTGTGAGAAAGGAAGGGGCTGGCACAGCCACGCTGCCTTTCCCGGAGCACACTCACCGCCCACTGAGCACCTGGGGCGTGCTGAACACACTGTCCGTGTGGACTCACGCAATCCTCTTGTCCTCCCTAGAGGCTGGGTGCTATCATTACCCCCATTTTACAGACGAGGAAGGTGAGACCCAGAACCCCACAGCCGGCAGGTGGGGGAGCGGGGTTCAGACCCCTGAAAGCCCCCACGCTGCCTGGACCCCCTTCCATGTTAGTGCTGGGCAGCGGTTTTCAGCCAGGGGCTGCGAGAACTGTGGGGACCCCAACCCGGACCCATTCGATCTGAATCTCTGGGTAAGGGGGACTGCATCAGGATTTTAGGTGAGTTAGAAAAGGTACCTTACTTAAAGTTAGGCTTCGGGACTGGCGGGTCCTGGCTCCACACCTGACCAGCTGTTTGACTTGAAGCCGTGACCCACACGCCCTGCCAAGCTCCTGGGCAGCGAAGCCAAGGATGTCAACACCCTGTGTAAACACTAAGGGCTCTGTGACATATGACAACACAGGCAGCCCCGGGCTCGGGGCGGCCGCTCTGAGAAGTGCACCGAGATCTCATGGTCGGTGCCTTCGCCCTTAATGTATCGCTTCATTCACTGAACGAGCACTTATTATGTGCAAGGCTGTCAGCTGGAGAAGGAAGAAGATGAAAGTTCCTTCCATCCAGAGGAATTATATTGCACTTCCCTGAAGCCTCAATCATTTATGATCTAACGAAGGAGAGCAGCTGGCATAAGAAAAACAACAGCCACGTATAACTCAAGTGCCAGATGGGCACCACAGACCAGGGAACTCTAACAAAGCGATGATCCCCAAGGTCAAGAGGCTGTGTGCAAGAGGAGGGATTGAGCGAGTCCCGCTGAGCCACAGAACCCAGTAGGGACCCATCCCAGGTTGGGTCCAGCCCCAGCGGGGCTGGTAGCTTGTCCTGGAGTCTCTACCCCAGCCCCCACCATGAGCAGAAAGACACTGACGATGGAGAGGAAGAACCAACCAGAAAGGCCAACCATCCTGGCAGGTGGATGGCAGACCAACAGCAGGCATCTCCCGCTCCATCAGAACACCTTCCACCCACAAAAAGACTGGTTTTCTCACCTGACAAACCATGACAACACTGCCCTTTTCCCAGATCCCCTGGGAAGATCGACCACTTCAGCGACCACTGGTTCTACCACCACTGACGGAGTTCTCTCCATGGACCAGGGGTGATGCCCAGCACTTCCCTCACTGCCCCATCTCAGTGACTGTACCCAGAGTTGACGGGGCAGGCACCATCATTGCATCCGACTTTTATGGAGAAGGCAACTGATCCTCAGAGAGCTTTCACAATTTTCCCAGGAACACATAACTAACCAAGAGCACAGCAGGCTCAAGCCCAGCCCACACGCGAAGCCAGAACACAACAATGGAATTTGCAACCTGGAGTCTGAGACCACCAAGGGGTCCGTGGATAGAATTCAGGGGTCTGTGAACTTGGAAGGGGGAGAAACTCCACCTTTATTCAGTGACACGCTGGGGTTGAAGACAGGGGCAGTGGGAGTCAATGGCCCCGGCAGAGATATATCTTATCACTGACATTGTTTAAAACCAATGGTGCGCGGTGATCATAAAAGCAAGACCAACTTCAACTTTATTGTTGTTTTTAAACTTGCTACAGACCATATACATTTTTTACCTGCAGTAATCTCTAACTAAAATTTAGGATTTCCCTCAACCATAAGCATAGGCATCCCCTGTGGAAGTATTAACAGTACCTGTGATTTTTGTCACCGACAGAAATCACAGGTATTTTGTGCCATGTGACAGTTGTTGCAGGGGTCCCCCAGGTACCAGTGTGTACTTTATACTCATCCTTACGTGGTTGCAAGACTACTGCTAGATCTTGTTATTTAATGGATGATACGGAAGATTAGCTGTTACTGCTTTCACAGATTTGGCTCTGGCTTTGGTTTCGGTTTTTAGTGTTTGGACAGCGACATTTCGATATATCTGGTTTACTTTGTAACCCTATGTACTATAAAAAGCCATCCCTGCGTTCCATCAGACTCACAAAGAAGATAAAAGGTGCCTGCTACCCACTCTCATAGGTGAAAGTGCTATTTAAAGACTGGAAATACTATAATCTTTGGGCTATTTTACCTTCCATGTATGTGTCTTCTTTCCTCAAATAAATTACCAGCTCTTGAGAACATGGATTAAATCCTATCATTCTTTATTTCTTCCCCAGGCCCTGGAAAAGAGTAGTCCATTCTACCACTGTTTGTTGCTTGACTGGCTGATAGAACTCCTCAAGCTTCCATGGTCTGGACCAGCTAGCATCACATTCACTGACCAGGAGATAAACAACATGATAGGAGGAGGGAAGGTATTGGGGTTAAATCTTCCATGTCATTGGCAAACCCTGGGGATGGGCTGCTGGTCTTTGCTTCTTAGAAACTAAATATATCTGTAGGAGAAAAAAAAGCCATTGGAATTTTCCATGCAGGCTAATAGACTAGGGCAGAGTGCCCAGACAGCATGGGAACCAAAGCAGACTCCAAGCTGGGAAAATACTCCTGGACAAGATGGCATCATTTCTGGACACACCGGGAGGCTCATAAAATAATGCCAGACAGCCCGGGGGCCTAGTGTTTTCAAAGAACCACAATCTGCACAGAATATCACACAACTATTAACCCTCTAGCACTAAGGAACTAAAGAGGGTTCTTGGGCCCCAGTTGTAATTGACATCAAGAGACTCTGACTGTTCTAGTCATCTTTGTTTTATAATAAACACCCAAGATTACATGGCATAAGGCAACTTCCCTTTTTCTCAGAACTCAGTGGGTCAGGAATTCAGGTGTAGTGGGGATGGTTCTTCTCCTCTTCATGATATCTGAGGCTTCCGATTGTTTTCTACAGACATAAGTCTGGCACCCAGGGTGGAATGGCTGAAGAGCAGGCCAGAGTACCCACATATGGCCTCTCCAGGTGGACTGGGTTTCTCACAATGGTGGAAGGGGACTTCCCAACAGGGGGTCTCTGGGAAGCGAGCACTGTGAGAAGACCAAGTGGAAGCCACGTGACCTCTTCTAGCCCTTCCGCCATACTCTATAGGTCAAGGAGGTCAGAGCCCACCCAGAATCAACAGGAAGGGACGTAGACTCCACCCCCTGATAGAAACAGTATCCAAGAATCTCAGAGTCATGTTTGACAACCGCCACACTGATCAAGCCAACATTAGTGCTCCCTTTGAGAATATTCCTAGATCCGTGGTCTCTCATCTGCAAACCTTGGGCCAAGCCCCCAGGCTTGTCTCTCAAGAATGAGTTCACCCTGCGCCAACACAGGCACCCCAGAGGAGTCTCAGCCACCGACAGTGCTTTACAAATGAAAAGAACCCTGTCATCACTGCAACCCACATCCCACCTTAACTGCCATTCCTCCTACACATCCCTAAACCTCTGAAAAACCTGCTCCCACAACGTGAACTCTGCATGCTGCCGAGTGTCTCGCTGTGCTCCTGTTAAGACATATCATTCACAAACACTTACAAGATACCCTCAGCTGTCACTTACATAACAGAACCTGGCAAAACAGTTGGAGCATTCCAGTGGTGTCTCTGCCTGGAGCGGTATATGCTAATATCCTGGTGCAGGCACCTTGAACTATTTTGCTTCCCAGCAAAGTTCCATCAGCTGGAAAGTCCAAAGGAGTGGGAGAATGAGTAGAAGAAACTTTTTGCTTTTCCCCAAGAAAATGGAACTGCTTTCTCATGGGTCAAATGATTAGAGAAATCTATAGAGCTACTCCTGAAAATTAGCAGGAAGGGAGGAAGCTGGATGCGATCTACAGAAAGGACTTACTACACACAGAAGGAGGGGACGTACTACACAGAAGGAGCATTTTAGAGAGAATGGCACACACAAAAATGGGGAGGCAGGAAGGTGCCATTCCTGCTTCCAGAACATCAAGATGGCTGACCCACCCAGAGTGGAAGGTTTGGGTTTGGGAATTGTAGGGGACATTGATCATTTCATCTGCCCCAAACAGCACCCCTTCTTTCTTTGGGAAACAACCCCTCTCCCATTTGGCTTTTTATAGTCCTGCGATGGGCATGAGACCTGAGCTGGACCAATCCTAGTAACCTGACCCTTTGACATAGTTATTGGTCCAGAGATAAGCAAATGGCCCAGCCAGGCCGATCAGAGATGCTCAGGAATGTTTCTAACTGGAATTAGGGAGAAGAGCTCACTTTTCTCTCTGCTCTTGACTGGACAGGCAAAAGAATGTACAGGGTTTAAGAGCCCAAGTTCGTCAGTCAGAATGACTCCCAATCCCAGGTCCACCTCCTTCCCGGCTTGGTGAGCTTGGGCAGGTTCTTCACCAAGGCTCTGTTTTCTCGTCTATAAAGTGGGGATAACCACACCTACTTCGAAACTTGTGCTGCGGTTAAATGAGAACACATGTCGTGTGCTTACAATAGTGCCTGGCGCTCATGCTTTAGGGGTCAAGTCATCAAAGGAGGCAGGAATGCGCAATTTAGCCTTCCTGTAGCTTGGTTACAGGAGTCACCTTTTTAAAATATAAGCTGGTTTGATTTTGATTCCTGAAAGGTGCTTGAGTGATTTTTTAAAAAATACTAAAGGGGAAATATACTTAGAAATACATTCATTATATGCTTCCCTAATTACACAATCCATTGAAATAATGCGAGTTTTGTAACTATTTCTTTTTTATTGTCCTTCCCCCTAAAGTTACTTGCTAAGTTTCTGAGAATAGAAGTCAAGAGAGAGGAGGTTCCAAGAAGTTGGGTAGATTAAGTAGTTCATCAGCCTTGTGTGTTCCAAGCACTGAGAGCCCCCAACCCCCTAAGACCCCTGACTCTCTCTTCTCAAACCAGTGAGAGCCCAGGGTGCAGGTCAGAACTTCGGTTCAGGATCTGGAATCACAGGTGGAATCAGGGGCAGAATGCTCAAGAAAAACCAGATTGAAAAGCCAAGTTCACAGGAGAATAATGCCCACTCTCACCACTGTAATGTAACATTGATGTAGGAGAATAAAACTCACAAACATAAATCAGAAAAATGATCATTATTTGTGGCTGGTTTTAACTCTTCCCCTGGAAAACCAAAGAGAACCAAGTTGCTTTTTTAAAAAAAAGGATTGTTAAAATTAAAAGGAGAATCCAATAAGGTGGATTAAAATTTATATATAAAATCAATAGTTTGCTACATATACAACTAATATGAAAATATAATGAAAGAAAGAAATCCTAGTTCAAAAGAAGCAACCAAATAAAATCCAAACAAAACAAAAATAGCTAAGGATAAACTTTCTAAGGAATGTGAAGACTTGTATGAAAAAACTTTAAGATTCTAATGAAGTTCTTCCATAAATTTTTAAAAGCTGGGAAGATGATAAGTCAGAGTGGGAGAATACGCATACGGTGCCAGAGAACAGAGATCTCGGAGAAACCAGATAAAAGAGAAAATGGGAGCAGGGGTGGGAAGGCAGAGCCTGGAATTCTTCTTGGCCGGTGACAATATGGTTGCTGGTGCTTTTCTGGGGTGCCCGTGGTTCTGGGGAGGAGCCGATCTGCATGCCCACCGCCTGTCTCTGAGTCACCACTCCTTCCCTGGTACATGCTGCAGTCCAGGCCCCCAAGAATTTAGGGGCAGACCTGGGGACAGAAAAAGCTAGCAAAGGTGGACACTGGGCAGCAGAAGCATTGCCACTAGCAAAAGTGTTATCATATCCCAGCTGAATGAAAATAAGACCCTCTGTTTCAAAATACAGATTTTATTGTCATTCGGGAATGGTGAGGTTAACAGGTCAGGAATTGACAGGCATCATTTCAACAGTCCTGGAAGACCTTAACATCCACATGCAAAAATCTTTTTAAAAATGAATCTAGGCACAGAGCTTACACCCTTCACAAAAATTAACTCAAAATGGATCACAAAACTATCAAGCTGTTATCCTAGAAGATAGCATAGAAGAAAGTCTAGATGACCTTGAGTATGGTGATCACTTTTTAGTAACACTAAAAGAATGATACATGAAAGAAATGATTGATAAGCTGGACTTCATTAAAATTATAAACTTCTACTCTGAGAAACACAATGTCAAGTAAATAAGACAAGCCACATAGTGGGAAAAACTATTTGCGAAAAAACTGTTTACTCCAAATACACAAAGAACTCTTAAAACTCAACAATATAAGAAAGTAAACAGCCTAATTTTTTTTTTAATGGTCCAAAGACTTTAACAGACACCTCCCCAAAGGAGATACATGCAATAAGCATATGAAAAGTTGTTCCACATAATATCATCAGGGAAATGTAAATTAAAATAATGAGATACTACTACACACCAATTAGAATGACCAAAACCCAGAACACTGACAACACCAAAAGGTGGCAAGGATGTGGAGCAACTGGAACTCTCATTCATTGCTCTTGGGAATGCAAAAGGACACAGCAACTTTAGAAGATGGTTTGGTGTTTCTTACAAAACTAAACATGCTTTTACCATATGATCCAGCAATCACTGTCATTGGCATTTACCCAAAGGAGTTGAAAATTTATATCCACACAAAAACCTGCACGTGGATTTTTATAGTAGCTTTACTCGCAATTGCCAAAACTTAGAAGTGACCGAGATCTTCATTCAGTAGGTGAATGGATAAATAAACTGGACTGCATCTAGACAATGGAATATTATTTTGTACTAAAAAGAATTGATCAACCAAGCCATGAAAAGACAGGAAAGAACCTTAAATGCATATCACCAAGTGAAAGGAGCCAATCTGAAAAGGCTACATACTATACAATTTCAACCCTGTGACATTCTGGAAAAGGTAAAACTACTAGGACAACCAAAAGATCATGGTGACCAAGAGCTGGGGGTGAGCACATAGACTGAGCACAGAGGATTTTTAGTGAGAACACTCTGTATGGCACCGTAACAATGGATACAGTTGCCCAAACCCATAGAATGCACTGCCAAGGGTGAACAGTGATGCGAACTGTAAACTTGGAATGATCATGATGTGTCAGTGTAGGTTCATCAACTGTAAAACGTTTATGTCTCTGGGGGGCTTGCTGACAATGAGGGGGGCTATGAATGTCAGGGGAAAGAGGGACATGGGAAATCTCTGTGCCTTCCCCTCCATTTTGCTGTGGACTTTAAACTCCTCTTTTAAAGAGCCTTAATTTTTTTAAATGATTAATTAATTAATTTTAAAAAGATAGCTTGTTATACTAATAGGTCTCAAAAGAAAGGGGAGTGGCATGCCACTGAGGGCCATCCAGGGAAGCACCAAGGTCAGCCAGGAGGCAGAGGGAGTGAGGGGAGAATAGGAGCAAGAGCCTTCACTGTGGTTTCCGCATGAAGAAACAGGTGAGGCAGGGTCAGGTTTAGCATTAGCTAATCTGAATAATTTCACTGGGCCTCCAGGACATAGGGACTGTCCCCAGTAGTCTGGTCCCTGGCCCTCGAGCGGTTATGGCAGAAGAATAGTGGTCCAGGGTATAAGAATTTGATAAAGGAGGTGGGTGGGGGTATGGACTCTGGACTGGTGGGTTTGCGGGTAAGTTGTTTACTGTCCGCAGGAATTAGCTAACCCTGGAAGGGGCAGTGTCTCCAGAGTCAACAAGTCCCCAAGGTTTCAAAGCATCAAAAGTACAGAATAAGAAGACACCATAAGTGCACCTTCCACTTCACATCTCCAAGTCTGCAGAGTATTTTCACTTTTATGAGCCTGTATCTTCTTCACTACTTCCTGAAGCTCAACTTGGATAAACCAACTACCCAAGGGTCACCCATGGCTCTGTAGTGGCAGATTTGGGACAAGAATTTGGATCTTCCAACCACCAGACCCAGGCACTTAGTGTTTCCTCTACAGCACGCAATACACAACTTCACAAATACACATCTACTTGTTGATAGAAGATGGGGAGAGGGTACAAGGAACCTCCTCCCATCCTCATCCAGTTGCCTGGAAATCCCTGCCTTAGCAAGAACTAAGGGTTAAAGGCAGTAAAGCTCTGTTTTAAAATGCACATTTTATCTAGGAAAGTTGACACAAAAGCCACTGCCTTTCATTAATCCCCCAGCCCAGAGCAGTTCATCAACCACTAACTTTTGTCCATACCCTCGAAGAGCACACCTTGGAGTGTGGCTGGACCACACACTGAACTGGGTGGGGACAGCATCTGGCAGGACACCTGTGCTCTGGCCTCAGTGTTTTCACCTGTCAAAACAAGGAGGGCAGGATTTGATTCTAAAATACTGAGGTCAAGGCCACATTTTCATCAGAAGGTCGACTCTGCACACGTCTTGGGAATCCTGGCCCGACCAACAGCGTCCCACCCCAGATTTGTCTCTGTGTGGCATTTTAATCTAAATCTCTTTGTTCTGTTAGACAGCTGTTTCAGGCATTTTACTCATTTAATAGGTAGATCTTTTTGAAGTTCTCATTTACAATAATTTGATATTCAACTAGTATGTGTGTGGTTGAAAGTCATAAAATTATTCATTTGAAAGACTTCTCCTTTTCTCTCGGATACCAATTGAAGTGTGCTGTACTTCCCTCGAGCAAAGCTCGCTGCCTAGAGAGGCTTCTTCACAATGCTTTGCCACTGTCACTAAATTGAGTTATTCCAACAGCCTTTGATGCGCTGGGTCTTTTTTTTTTTCTAAGTGTGTATATGAAACCTGAACAGCAACATAATTTAATTCTTCAAGATTTATTTTTTAATCACCGGGATGGTTCTTCTGGGGGACAGAGAGTTGACCCCATTTTCTCAAGTTGAAATTGATTTAGGTCACACAATTCTTGGAATCACAATGAGATATTTTTCTCCTTATCAGCATGAACGTCAAGCTTCATTTTCCAGCAGCTGGGAACATCTCTGCTACCTATGAATCACAGACGAGTTGAGGAATGTGGGCAAAGAAGGTATTCACAACCCACTGAATTCTCTCAGCAAAATTCTTCCTGACGATCTGAATTGGTGTCAAGGAACAATTGTGTTAGGTGTCTGAATTCCTTTTACAAGGGAAAATGAGACAATTACCAGGGACTAAGAAATTAATCAAAATAACACAACCATTTTACTGTTGAATAAGAAACCTTTCTATAAACACTATGGCATATTATTCTGGAATAACAAATATGTACCTTGAGAATTCTATTGAAAAATGTGTCATGGAAAGGTAAGAGCTGTCTTTCTCTAAACGCTAATGGGCACCTTCAGTATTAAAGTCTGATTATGTATTCAATGAGCAAGAGACAGATTTATCTACCTATAATAAAGAACCCCCTTACATCAACAAGCTGTTTCTCCACACTGGGCTTGAGTTTGACTACATATTATTTCTATACCATTTGTCAATTACCCTTAGTAATAAAAATAGTAACTAGGTTCCCCCAACGAAAAAGGATTCTCTGAAACTGATTAAAGGATGAAAGCAGGGGGTAGCTTAACTTAAAGATCAAGGACCTAAGGCAGAGCGTGTCTGGTGACGTCCCGCCTGGCTACAGTGGCCCTCAGCTGCCTGCACATTCATACGTTCATCTGGTTGGCTGTCCGGGCACCCAGTGAATTAGACTCCAGGGTATCCAGCCGTCTTCCCGGCCGTACTCCCGGGTTAGGCTTTCGTAGGGGTACAAAGAAGTGCAGGATCCCCAGACCTGATCACTAGGAGTGTGGCACAATAGTGAGAAGCTAGGACAATTCTTGGGCAAGGGGAACAGGGAAACCGAGACAAGAAAATTAAACAAAGCCAAACAATTTGAACAACTTACAGCCAGCTAGTGAATTTCAAGACCTTATCTTCCCTGGCCAAGGACACTTAAGAGCAAATGGTTCATACCTCTCCTCCTTTGCCGGAGAATACATAGCTTAAATCACCCTGCTCTGGGAAAATAGAAACTAGGGACCCAGTTAATGCCATTAGTGTCCACCAAACCCAAGGAACAGATGAAGTCAGAGGAACAAATAGCAGAAACCTCATGAGAGCCAGACAGACCCCAGATAAAAGGCAAACAGTGGAGAGGACCAAAGGATCATCCCAAACCACCCCCATCTGCTCATGTTGATGCGTCAGCATATTAAAAACACACCTGGAAAGCTAATGAATATCTGCTGAAACCCTCCCTGAAGATTCCCACCCGCAGAAGGGAGATAAAAACCCCCAAGACAAAGACTGGGTGTGAGCTCGCCCATGCCCCTTCTCGGGACATAAACTTTTTACTTCCTCCTGAACTCTAAGGGTCCCCACAAGACTTGCAGCCAGAGGACCAGCAGGCAGCAGCAGCTCTCCCGGCTTACCCCCGATCCTGTCTCCAAGGCCCCTTTACCTCTGACTTCCCAGTGAGCCGGCCAAAAGCAGCCCCGCTTTGGCTCACTTCTCTCACTGTGACCATCACTTCCCAGGAAGCTGACGGCAACCCCACCTCGGCTCACTTTTTTCCTGGAACGTTCCTAGGGAGCCAAAGCAGGGCACAGCCGAGGCTCCCTCCTGTTACTTCTTCAACCCTAAATTCTCTCTTTGTTTCACTGCCCCCAGCCTTAACAATTGTGCTCTCCAAATCACCTGGACTTGTGCTGTGAAATCCTTCCTACACGAAGTCAAGAACCCACACGTCACTGGCGGGCTCAAGGCAGACCCATTCCGGGCCCAGACCCCATCCAGTAACAGGAGAATGTCAACTTCAGAGACATCTTCAGGATTCAGACTGGCCCAGGGTCTCATGAGAGTTTTCTCTCCCCACAATGCAACAGAAACATCCCCAGCAGGAGAGAAAAGACTGAGACATTCTTATATCAACTCAAAGTACCTCTTGAGCCCCGGTTATGTGCCAGGCACTGTGATCAAGGAGTCAGGCATAAGATGACACAGGTCACATTCCAGCACACATTAAGCACTTGGTATTTATTGAATCAAGAATCAGCCTGGCTGGTGTAACTCAGTGGATTGAGCGCAGGCTACAAACTAAAGGGTCGCTGGTTCAATTCCCAGTCAGGGCACGTGCCTGGGTTGCAGGCCAGGTCCCCAGTGGGGGACATGTGAGAGGCAACCACACATTGATGTTTCTCTCCCTCCCTTTCTCCTTCCCTTCTCCTCTCTCTAAAAAAAATAAATAAAACCGTTTTTTAAAAAGTTTTCATTAAAAAAAAATCAGCTGAAGAAGACGGCAGTGTGAACAAGTAGAATGAACAGAAAGACACTGGGCTTGTAGTAATTGCTTGGAAAATGTTTGAGACGCTAATGACTAGCTAGATGGAGAAGTGAAAGAGAAGGGAAACTGAACTATGACCACAAAGGTTTCAGACTTTGGGCCCTATACAACAGGAATACCGTGGAAGCAAATAGGAGACTTGGAAGAAAGAAGATGGGAAGAACTTCGTTTACAGCCATAGCAGGACACTCTAGTGGAATAGGCGCCCTACCTCTGCTCACGCAGGACTAGTCCATGGCTCGCGCCCACTGCCCTAGGGTGGGTCCCCAAGGCAGCCCCAAGGGGAGGATTCTGGAAGTCCAAGGCACAGAGTTATACAGACAGAAATTCCCACAGTGGGAAGTTTCATTAAAGGACTTTATTTCAACCACCCATATCATCTATTAATTATGACATAAGTTACCCAGATTTTCTTTATATGATCGCCAAATCTGCCTCTCTGTAATGACTCACTCAGGTGATGTCATTTCCTGAATTTTGTGTTTCCATCTTTTTTAACCTCTTTTTGTCTAAAAACACATGTTCTTCCGCTCTTGCTGCCTTGACCCATTTTTGCCCGGCCTCCTCCTCCAGTGGTAACAGCTGTAGGTCACTGCTCATTCCCTTTGCTTTCCCGAGACCTGGACAAGCTGCCCTTTCTCATTTAAGAGTCAGGAGTCTGATGTCTGGAAAGGGAAGCCATGGGTCCAGGCTTAACCAAACCAGGTCAGTTGTTCACAACTGGACACAGTGATCAGTTTTTCACAATTCCACTCTCCAATGTAGTTGCACACATACACACACACACGGTGCCCTGCACTGATGACCAGCCTGCCTGTTTTCCCTGGGAGCCTCCCTCCCCGTGGTCAGAGGGGGCAGAAATCTGGGGAGTGAGCGGGCACAGGATGGGGCAGTCCCTGGACTGGCCTAGTGACTCATCTGTGTCACCGTTCACAAATGGAAGGGCAAAAGGAAGCCGGAAGGAAGCCAGGAGGAAGCCAGAGGAAGCTTCCTGCTGAAGCACCCTCACCTAAATATAAAAATGCCCAAATGTGTCATCGATCTCGGCGTTTTCGTGCTAGAATTCTTTCAGACAGGATTGCCTGGTCCACTGCTTCTTGCAGTCACGGCCCGCCTTTATTGCTTTTGTCTTCTTCATTTTCCTCTTGTATCGACTATTTTCTAAATATTTTTGTTCACATCAACTTGCATTTGTTGTAAATGAAGTTATTCTTTTAAAAACTTATGCCACTTGTTATAAAGAGAAAATCAGTTTCACTTGCCATTAAAAATGCGGCAACCATAAAAATAAATACGAAAGACAGTATGATTATATCCTGGCTCACCCTGACGCTGAGCCCTGCTCTGCTGCAGGGAGATTAGCAGGCGCCAAGAGAGGCTGTGAAAGCCCTATCAGCACCACACTGAGACCTTCCAGGACCTAATCAGAGGTATTGGAAACGAATTCATCATCACAGCAGTGAGCGCTTCCACAGCATCGTGTGCCGGGCACAGTTCTCCCGACAGCCCCAAAAGGCAGGTGTCAGCCTTACTCCTTGAGAAATGTGGAAACGGAGGCAGAGAGATTAAGTCATTTGCCCAAGGTCATGCACCTGGTGAATGGTAAAGTCAAGGTGTGACTCTAAGCAGCATCCCTCTCTCTGATGTTATTAATGTTGTGCACCTAAAATCCCCACCCTTCAGCAACCACTGATCAAGACCAGCTGGAATCAGAACGGGGAGCACGGCCAGCCCAAGTTCACACATTTAGAGTATCAGTATTCACTACACAGTGACCTTGATCAAAACACATCCTGCTTCCAAGGTCAACCTGCCTCATTTACTTGTTACCTTCAGCAAGGATTTCGGTTACAACACACTCAACCGCTCACTTTCCAGGTGAATCTGCCTGTTGCTCTGCTTCTTGCTCAGATAACATAGTCCTTGAATGGAATGGCACGTTTCAAGATACTCAGACATTTAGCACATAATTCTCAGTTTTACCATCTGCAGGCTTTGACCTTTAACACATGATTCCTGGAGGGAAAAGAACAGAAAAGACACCCTACCCAGGCCCCTACAGTCCTTTCAGGGACAACATGAAGGAGGCAGGAAAAAGGGAGACACTCAGCCTCCCTGAGCTTGAAACCTGATTAAAGGGGGGGGGTGGGCAGCAATGCCAACGATTTTAGAATTAGTGACTGACCAGGTGCCTTGGTAATTGCTAAAGCCATGGTTGGCAACTTAATAAACTCCTGTTTGGATTAGTTAATAGTTCAGTTCCGAGAGGTTGTGATTGTAAATCCCAGGACTGCTGGCTTAGCTCTAATGCGCAGCTCAGAACTGTCTGCGAAGTTGCCATTTACAGTTGGTTTCCTCGGACAGAGAAGAGAATGAAAAGAGAGAGTGTTTGAATATCAAGTGGGTGCTTCCAGCGACCTAGATTAGCCCCCAGAGAATCGCAGTGCGGTTGGCGGTGCACATGCTGAGAGCACACGTCACCCCCTTTGGAGTGGCGCGTTTGTTCTTTGGAACCTAGTGGGTCACGATTATGGAAAACATTCGAGCTTGATCCCTGCTCCCAACGCACAATTCCCCCGCCTCGTCCCCCATCCCTTACCTTCCGGCCCTTTCCCCAGTCCCGCCTTGTCTCTGCCTCTCCTGTCTTGAAACCTGTTCAAATCTCCCAGCCAGTGCTCCTAAGGCCACCACAGTCATGTCCCTGTTTTAAGGACAGGCCAGAACCGGTTTCTGGCATGGCCTTTCCTGCCCAAATGGGGCCCGGAAAAAGAGTTGTTTATAGAAGTTGCAAATCTAGCTTTGCTACCTACTCTATTACTTAAATATAAGTAATATCTAGGGGCTTGCTGATGCTACAGCCTGCCTAGACTGAATTTACAAAATGCGTGCGGAAATAGGCTAAAATAAGAGCGAAGCCTGCAGAAAGGAAGGGTTCGGGGTCATTTGCTACATCAGTGGCAGCCTGTGCTGGGGAGCCTCACCAGGACCTTGCCAGCTCCTTTTTTGGCAAGCGGTCCACAGGTAAAAGTTTGCAGAATTGGGGTCCTAACTTCACTACAGAACCCTCTACCTGCTGCCTTATGCTGTAATAAACCCCTGTTCTCCTAAATAAACCCCTACACTCCTAATCAGAGTGGAGTTTTCTTGCTCTCTCCTAAGCTAGAATGATAAAGCATTGCCCCAAGGCTTTGGGAAGGTGAGAAAAAAGATTCCTGGAGCATATTCATGCACTTGACTTTTGCTCTAAGAGGAGCTCAGTATTAGCAAGAGAAAGATGCTCATCTTGTAGACCTTGCACTCTGGTGTGGCCCTCAAAGCCAGTCCTGGACCCAGAGGCAAGTCTTTTGAGAAGCTGATTTGGCCCCGTCTGAGGCCAAGTGGGAGGCGAGGGCTGGCCATGGACAAACAAGGTCAATAGTTTTGTAAAATTTGTAAAAGGAAAACATTTTTGTATTATCTCTTTTTAAAAAGAAGGCCCCCAAAATAATATAAACTTCAAGCCTCATGAAGTCCAATTCCACTCCTACCCAGATCTGGGGACATGCCCACAGCTTCTGCCTTCTTCTTGCAGAACCTGAAGCTAATGGACTGGCATACAGGCCACAGAAACCAGAGCACGGAGGAGGGAAGACTGGGACCCGGGGAGAGGACAGGGCTGGGGGGTAGGGGAGGAGAAAGGAGCCAGGAAGGAGGGACATCTTGAAGAGTTCACCCTCCCCGTAAGAGGGCCTCCAAGAGGACTGGTGAGCAGCAAGGCAGAGAACGTGTTCCCAAGTTCCTTTGGACTTCAGAGTACAATCGAGGCAAGACAGTGTGGTGGGACCAGAATGTCATGGTTCAGTAACAGGCTCCACCTCTTACTGGCTGGGTGATCTGGGGCAAGTGACTTGACTTCTCTGTGTCCCAGCCCCCTCATTGGTTGAATAATACGAGTGGCTGCCTCATTGAACTGGGAGGATCGAAGGGGCATATGCCTGTACAATGCTCAGAACAGTGTGGCACATAGAAAACGCTAGATGGTGGCAGTACCTTCCTGCTCTTTGAAGTGTTCAATGTGTGGCTAAGGAATTCTGTAAATCAGGCCACTGCCATTGCACATTCTGTCACTCTAATCACTTTGCAAATGGCAACACGACCTTCCTAAAAACATCCAGAGACCAGCTTCCCTTTCTACACCAGCAGTAGACACCTGTCCCCCTTCCAGCGTCGTCTCCGCCTCCTCGAATGCAATCTGCCCCTTCGGCTGGGGACCCCCACTCTCTGCCATGGTCAAGCCTTGCTCCTCTGGGCCTCCAGCCTCGGCTTTCCACCGCCCCCCCTCAGAAGTGCCTTTCACCCAACTGCCTTAATCTAAGTCTCTGAATTCCTATGACACTCAGGTATTTTCTTTTCTTTCATTTTTCCCTTTAATGACTGCCCTCTGGCTCAGTAAATAAGAAAGCCTCACTGTATATTCCATGCTAATCACCATCTGAGCTTCTGCCAAAGAAGGAGAACAGGCACGGTGGTAATTGTTACACTTATTCCCCCATTCATTCACTCATTCATTCATTCATTCTTGCATTCATTCAGGTACCCGCCTATGCTTAGATTCCATAGAGGGCACAGTGTTGCAGAACAGTGAGCATCAGTATGGCCTGAAGAACTTGTTAAAACACAAATTCCCAAGTCTGGAGTTGACCCCATGAGTTTGCATTTCTAACCTGTCAGTTTAAGACCACACTTTGAGTAGCACACCCAGAGAGGCAGCCCTCACTCAGCAGCCAATGTGTGCTGGTTCATAATTCACGCTCATCTCCCGGGCACTATGCACTCACACATGTCTGCATCCCTGCCCGCGTCAGGACCCTGCACACGCTCTTCCCTCTGACATACTCTTCAACCCTTCCCTGCAACCCCTCTCTCCCTCCACCCTTCCTTACATAGCTGGTGTGTCCTCGTGGAAAAGCGTCCCCACCCCAACACACATATAGACACACATGATATTCTCTATTTCTGCTCCTTATTTGTCTCTTTCGTAGAACTTCCAGAATTTGTGTTTGCATCTGTTTGCTTGTCTCTCTCACTAGAATAGAAAACTCCAGGGCAGCAGGAACAGTATCTGTTTTATTGTTCTGTGTCACCCCAGTGCCTAGCACAGAGCCTGAAACACAAATATGTCTACAAATACATCAATCCATCAACTAATTCCTTTGACAAATAGTTCCTCAGTACTAACTCTGTGCCAAACACTGCTCTAAATGCTAGGGATACAACAGCGGGCAAAACTAGCCAAAACTCCTATCCTTGGAGTGTACTGTCCTTGGAGGAAAACTGTCTATAATCAATGAGCAAAATAACTAACTTAATAACCTATAAGCTGTTAAGTGCTATAGAAAGTAGAGAAGACTGAGCAGACCAGGAACAACCAGAGGGGGAGCTGAGTTATAAGCTGAGATTTTTAAGTCAGGTTGGGCTTCTTGGAGAAGGTGACATGTGAGTCAAGACTTGGGGTTTGAGAGTTTGCCATGTGGCTATGTTTGGACAGAGCTTTCCAGCCCGAAAGCAGCACTGCCCAGTAGAACTCTCGATGATGATGGGAATGTTCTCCATGTACTCTATCCAATACAATAGTCACTAACCGCAGGGGCCGGTGGGAACAGAACCAGCAGCGCAGCCCTAAAGCGTGAATGTGTGGAGTGCGCATACAGTGGAGGGCGTGGGGGCAAGGAGGAGCAGGTGAGCTCAGAAAGGTAGGGCAGGATCGGGTAGGACCTTGCTGGTCAGCGCTAGGACTCCAGCTTTATTCCAACCGAGAGGGAAGCCATGGAGGGTTCTGAGAAGAGCAGTGATATGATTATAAATTATGTTTTAAAAGATTCCTCTGGCTGCTTTGCTGAGAATAAATGGCAGGGAGACAACTGGGGAGGCTGCTGGAAGTGGGGAGGTCAAAGATGGCGGCAGGTCAGAGCAGGACAGTGGCGCTAAAGAAGGTCCTTAGTGTCAGGGTCTAGATATATTTTGAAGACGGAGCCCAAAGGATTTCCTGACAGGTGCTGATTAAAACATATATTAAGCTTCTGATATATGCCGGGCACTAGCTCTGAACTCCATCTAAGCCAGATTTGCCAAAGAAATGTCAGCCAGGCTTTGACTGGACCCAGCTTTCCCTAAGACAGATAGCACCACAGGGCACATCCCGTGTCCCACAGTTTGATCTTTGAACACTGCGTCTTCAGATCAGAGCCAATACAGCCTGCTGGCACCGTGAAATGTGTTGTTATTATTCACCCCGCATCACTCAATGGTATGTACATTAAGAGAATCGATGACTCAAGTCCTACATAAATCCTTCATTCTCCTATTTTATTCCCCTGTCCATCACCTCCTCATTTATTCTTAATATTCTGGTTTGGCATTCAAGGCCGGGTCAGGTCCCTGGAGGACTTCCATCTTCCTCCTCTCGCCTCTGCCCGGTTGTCCTCCAGAGACTCCCACAGACTGAGGATGGGAGATTGAATCATCCGTCTTCTGTAACCATATGGATAAGATGTAGTCATTGCCGTAGTCGGCATTGTTGTGCTTCAGAAGCTAATTAAGACAATTAGCTATTAAATAGCAAAAACAGTTAAGCTCATTGAAATAAACCATATGTGGCTTACACCCTTGCGCGGACAGAAAACGACCATGTGGCTAGACGGTGGTGCTACAGCTGGGCCGGTGCCCAGATAAATCAGGGAGTGTGGGGGCCAGAGACAGAGGTGTGTCTTGGCACCCAATCAGCTTCGACCATAAAATGTTTCTCAGAAACATTTGGCTTCATCTGGGGAGGTTTCTTCTATATTGAAAAAAGAAGTGCATTCCTGCCCAAATGTGTCTTTCAGACCATCAAACAGCAGACGCACACTGTTCTCCCGCCTCTGCCTCCACTCCACGGCTGGCAGCAGCATCCAGAGAACTCAGAGGGCAGACGCAGCCTGCTCAGGGGACCTCTGAGGATTATCCGTAAGTTAACCAGATCTGTAGGCTGGAAGGGGTTTCCCTTGGGTTTAGGCTGTGGCTGGCAGTTTTAGACAGCCCATACAAATTTCAAATAGAGGGGTGCGAAGGATCGAGAGCCAGAGGATGGAAGAGAAGCCATGGAGACCACAGGAAACCGTATAAAGGATGTGTGTTTATCTGGAATTTTTTTGGCTACATGTACCAAAAAAAAAAAAAAAACAACCCAGCTAGCATTTGCTTAAGCCAAAAATGGAATTTTGCTAGGAAGGACAAGCTACGGGGAACAGGGCCTCAGGGGTTCCCAGGGACTCAGCCCAGACAAGACTCGTATCTGTCTGCCTGTTTCTCTCATCCCTGCCCAGCTCTGTGTTGGCCACATTCTGGCTGCACAGAGGCCCTCTCTTTGTGGGAGGGAGCGTGGATGCTACCAGTGCCAATTTAGCATCCCTAGTAAATGAAGAGTACTCCTTATACCCACAGTCTGTGCATGCCAGTGGACCAATCTCCATAGCTGCTATGTGGGATAGGATGGTTGACCAGAAACCCCGCCCAGCTCTCCCCACTCCCATCCCCACTATGGCCAAATAGAGGAGCAGGGAAGGAAAAGTTGCTGGAGAAGCAGAACCAACGGTTCCTACATCAGGGTGCTAAAGAAAGCACCAGAATTGAATGGAGAGAGAGAGTAGAGAGGACATTGCCTAGGGGAAAATATACAGAAATCTGAGCATTCCTAAGGCCCTATTTCTTGTAGTGCCACCATTCTGCCATTTGTCTGCTGAATATTCAAAAACTGCGATTATCAACAGCCAGGATTCCTTTTCCCAGCATCCACTTTACCCACAGTCCACAGTGGTCATGTGTCAGGTTAGAATAGTGATAAGGTGGAGCAGAAACAGCCTGAAGAAGAACGCAGTTTCTCCCTCTTCTCAAAACGGATCTGCATCACTATCTATTTTTTGATGGACTCTTGTTATTTGGTTGGGTGTGAGGATGGTCATAGAGTGACCTACTTCTAAACCCACTTCTTATGTTTGGGAAGTTCCTTATCTTATGAGCAGCAGTGTCCTGGTGAAGGTTTAACCTACTATGATGGGAAGGGAGACCTGATTTGCAGTGTTTGCTCATTTCTGTGGTAGATACTCCCACGGTAGCTGGTTTCTAGCTATCAACTTGATGCCAGTAAATGTATTATTGGGGAGAGAGGCACAGTAGCACGTCATTCTAGAATATCTCCACCGTACAGATAGAGCTGGCATAAATAACTTAAAGAGCACAGATAACAGTAAAAGTAATAAACTAATAGGGAATGATACATGTTGAGTATGGAACACTCTTGTTTTTAATAGAATATATTTAACTGAGTTTATATAACTTACTTCTTTAAATTAAGCTTTCTATTCTGAGATATCACAACAAGGGTGTTGACCTTGACCCAGCCAAGACACAGAGCATTGCCATCACATTACTGACCCTTCGTACCGCTCTTCTGTGGCCACCCACATCCCTCCTACCCACACCCTCTCCTTAACTCCTGGAAACTACTAACCTGTTCTCTATTTCTACAATTTGCCACTTTTTAAAATGTTATATAAATGGAATCATACAGTGTGTGACCTTTGGGACCTGGCTTTTCTCACTCAGCATTATTTTCTGGAGATTCACCCAGGCTGTTGCGTGTACCAAAAATCCATTCCTTTTCATGGCTACTATTCCAGTTTGTTTATTTAGTCACCCACTGAAGGACGTAGGGTTGTCTCCAGTTTGGGGCCATTGTGAACAACGCTGCTGTATACATCTGTGTACAAGTTTTTGTGTGATCATAGTCTTCATTTCTCTGGAAGAAATGCCCAGGAGTGCAACTGCTGGGTCATATCGTACTTGCGCGTTTAGGTTTTTAAGAAGCTGCCGAACTGTCTTCCAGAGCGGCGATCCCATTTTACTTCCCACCAGAAAGGCATGAGTGATCCAGTTTCTCCATTCCCTCCTCAGCCTTCGGTGTTGTCTCTAGTTTTTATTAAGCCGTTCTGGTAAGAGTGTAGGGATATCTCATTCCAATTTTAATTTGCATTTCCCTAATGGCTAATAAAGTTGAACAGCTTTTCATGTGCTTATTACCTTCTGCCTATCCTCTCCAATGAAATGTTTCTTCAAGTGTTTTGCCTATTTTTGTAACTGGATTGTATTTTTCGCTACTAAGTTTCGGGAATTCTTTTTCGGATGCTAGTCCTTTGTTAGGTATGTGGTTTGCTAATATTTTCACCTCCTCTGTAACTTATTTTTAGCCTTTTGACAGGTCTTTTGTAGAGCAAAATTTTTAAATTTTGATGAAATCTAATTTATCAATTTTTCCTATTAAGGGTCATGCTTTTGTTTTCCAGTCTAAGAACTCTGCCTAGCCTTAGATCCCAAAGATTTCCTCCTACTTTTTTCTAAAATTTTTATAGTTTTAAGTTTTACATTTAAATCTGTGGTCTATTTTGAGTTAATTTGTATATAAGACTTAAGTCTGGGTTCATCTCTTTACCTATGAATGTCCAATTACTCCAGCACCAGTTGTTGAAAAGACTATCTTTCCTCCATTGAATTTTTTTTGTATTTGCATTGATTTGCATTTTTTGTCAAAAATCCATCAGGCATATTTGTGTGGGTCTGTGTCTGAGGTCTCTATTTTGTTCCATTAACCCATGCATCTCTTCTCCACCAATATCACACGGTCTTTATTACTACAGCTATATTTTAAGTCTTTAAATCAGGTAAATTAATTTACCCCACTTTATCCTTCTTTTCCAGAGTTGGATTAGCTATTAGCTACTAGGCCCTTCCATATAAATTTTAGAAAGATAACCTCGCCTGTATTTACAAAAAAAAACCTTGCTCAGATTTTAATTAAAATTGCATTAAAGTCATATATCATTTTAGGAGGAATTGATATATTTATGACATTGAGTTTTCCAATGCATGAATACAGTATGTCTTTCCATTTATGTGGATCTTCTTTGATTTCTTTCATCGATTGTACGCAGTTTTCGGCATACAGACCCTCTACATTTTTGTTCAATTTATATCTAAGTATTTCTTTTTTTAGTAGTTATAGATGGTATTGTATTTTTAATGTTGGTGTCCACTTGTTTATTGCTAGTATATACAAATTCAATTGATTTCTGTCTGTTTACCTTGTATCCTGTGGCCTTGTCAAACTCACTTATTATTTGCAGTTTTGTTTTGTTTCTATAGATTCCTTAAGGTTTTCTATGTAGACAACCACGTCATCTGCAAAGGGGACAATTACATTTCTTCCTTTCTGCTCTCGTGCCTTTTATTTCTTTCTTCTTGCCCACTGCACTGGCTAGAACTCCCAGCACTGTGCTGAATGAGAGTGGTGAGAGAGGACATCCTTACCTTGTTCCCGATCTTAGTGGGAGCACGTTCAATCTCTCACTGGTAAGTATAATGTTAGCTGTAGATTTTTTTGTAGATGCCCTTTATTGCTTTGAGGAAATTCCCCTCTATTTCTATTTTTATGAGAGTTTTGATCACAAATGGACGTTGATATAGTCAAATGCTTTTTTTCTTTTTTTTAAGATTTTATTTATTTATTTTTAGAGAGAGGGGAAGGGAGAGAAAAACATCAATCAGTTGCTTCTCACACACCCCCAACTGGGGACTCGGCCCACAACCCAGGCGTGTGCCCTGACCAGGGATCGAACCAGTGACCTTTCAGTTTGCAGAATGACACCCAACCCGCTTAGCCACACCAGTCAGTGCTCAAATGCTTTTTTTCTGTATCCATTGATGTGAGGATGTGTTAACATGGTGATTTCATTGACTGATTTTTGAATATTGAAACAAATGTGCATGTCTGGAATGAACCCCCCACAGGTCATGATACATACTTCTTTTTATATATTGCTAAATTACACTGGCTAATAAAAAAGATTTCTAGCATCTCTATTCATGAGAGATACTGGTCTTCAAATTTCCTTTTTATATTATCTTTTCCTGGTCTTGGTATCAGGGTAATACTAGCTTCATAAGAGGAATTTTTAAATGTTTTATCCTCTTCTGTTTTCTAGAAGAGATTGTGTAAAAATAGTATAGTTGTTTTTTAAATATTCATTAGAATTTTCCAGTAAAACTATCTGGATCTGGAGATTTCTTTTATGAAAATTTTAAAATTAAGAATTCTATTTCTATAATTGTCATAGGGCTATTCAAAATATCTCTTTTCGATTGAGTTGGGGCAATTTGTGTTTTTTGATGAATAATCCATTTCATCTAAGTTGGCAAGTTTATACACACAGACTCACTCATACTAGTCCCTTATTAGTCTTTTGGTGTCTGCAGGGTAGGCAGCGCTATCCCACTTTATTCCCAATGGTGGTAATTTGTGTCTTCTCTCTCTTTTTCCTTTGTCAGTCTTACTAGAGGTTTGTCAGTTGTGTTGACTTTTTCAAGAACCAGCTCTTTGTTTCATTGATTTGCCATACCATTTGTCCATTTTCAGTTACTGGTTTCCGCTCTTATCTTTATTACTTCCTTCCTTCCGCTTGCTTTGGGTTGAGTTTGCCCAGCTTACCTCTAGATACTTGAGGCAGGAGCTAAGCTTACTGATTTGAGATGGTCCCTCTTTTCTAGTGTATGCATGTAGTACTATCAATTTCCCTCTCTGCACTGCTTTAACTGTGTCCCTCAAATTTTGATACTGTATTTTAATTTTACTCAATTCAATAATTTTGTTTATTTCCCTTAAGACTACCTTTTTGATTCATGGATTATATAAAAGTGTATTATTTAGTTTCTGAATGTTTGGAGGTTTTCTGTGTATTGATATTCCAGCTTGATTCCATTGTGGTCAGAAAACAAACTGTATACATTTAATTTTTGTAAATTTCAATGTATTGCCCAGAATATGATCTATCTTGGTATATGTTCCATGAGCACTTGAAAAGAATGTGTATTCTGACATTAAGTTATTCTTTTATAAATGGCTATTTGATCCTATTGGTTAATGATGATGTTGAGTTCTTCTATATCCTTACTGATTTTCTCTCAATTGTGCTATCAGTTGTGGAGAGAGGAATGTTGATGTCTCCAGCTATAATCATGATTTGTGTGTTTCTCCTTTCAGTTCAGTCTTTGCTTGATCTGTTTCACTGCCCTGTTGTTTGGTATGTACACAGTTAGGATTCCTAAGTCTTCTTGGTGAATTGACTCTTTCAACATTATACAATATTCCTCTCTGTCTCTGATTGCTGGGCAATGGTGAAAGTTTTGACTTTGCACTAGGCCTCCTCTGAGACCATTCAGGGGGGAGGGGGAGGGCTGCCTCATCACTACTACATGAATGTGGAAGTCCAGGCCTCATGCTTGGCCTTCTGTGACACCACTGCTGCACAGATGTTGAGGTACCTCACCACAGTCTCTCAAGGTTAGCAGTCTAACTTAGACTTAGCCACTGAATTGTCTGCCTTTGGCACAAAGCCTGGAGGGGCAGCTTTCTCTCAGACAAATGCTGGCAGAAGCCATTGTTCCCTCACTGAGCCCCCACCTGCAGGCACAGGCAGGTGCCACATCTGAGTTCCCATCAACCTGGCTAACCCTGTTTAACCTGCCCTGGTGATTCCCTGAGACCCTGTCTCACCCAACTCGAGGGCCTACCCAAACCATTTCCAGATAGAGTTCAGAACAATGGTTATAAGGATACTAAAGGAACTTAGAACTTGGACAGTGTAAAAAATGACATAGAAACCATAAAAAATAGCCAATCAGAAATAAATAATACAATAACTGAAATGAAGAACACACTAGAAGGAATCAATAGCAGATTAGATGAAGCAGAGGATCAAATTGGCAATTTGGAAGACAAGGTAGCAGAAAACACCCAAGCAGAGCAGCAAGAAGAGAAAAAGAATTTTAAAATGAGGATAGTTTAAGGGACCTCTAGGACATCAAGTGTAACAACATTCTTATCACTGGAGTACCAGAAGGAGAAGAGAGAGAGCAAAGGATTGAGAACCTATTTGAAGAAATAATGACTGTAAATTCCCCTAACCTGGTGAAGAAAAAAAGACATGCAAGCCCAGGAAGCACAAAGATGGCAAAGGTTAAAGACAAAGAGAGAATCTTAAAAACAGCAAAAGAAAAGCAATTAGTTACCTACAATGGAGATCTCATAAGACTGTCAGTTGATTTCTCAACAAAAACTTTGCAGACCAGAAGGAATTGACAAGAAATATTCAAAGTGATGAAAAGCAAGAACCTACAACAAAAATTACTCTACCCAACAAAGCTATCACTTAGAATAGAAGGATAAAGAGCTTCCCAAACAAGAAAAAGCTGAAGGAGTTCATTAACATCAAACCAGTATTACAAAAAGTATTTAAAAATCTTCTTTAAAAAGAAGGAAAAAAGATCAAAATATGACTAACAAAATGGCAATAAATATATACATATATCAACAATTACTCTAAATTCAAATGGATTAAATGTTCCAATCAAAAGACATAGGGTGGCTGAATGCATAAGAAAACAAGACCCTTATATATGCTGTTTGCACGAGACTCACTTCAGATTGAAATACACTAACTGAAAGTAAAGGAATGGAAAAAGATATTTCAGGAAAATGGGAAAATAAAAGCTAGGGTAACAATACTTACACTAGACAAAATAGACTTTAAAACAAAGGCCATATAACAAGAGACAAAGATGAACCCAGCAATTCCACTTCTGGGTATTTATCTGAAGAAACCCAAAACACTAATTTGAAAAGACACATGCATCCATATGTTCAGTGCAGCATTATTTACAATAGCCAAGATGTGGAAGCAACTTAAGTGTCCATCAATAGATGAGTGGGTAAAGAAGAAATGGTGAATATATACAATGAAATATGTCTCAGCCATTAAAAAAAGAATGAAATCTTACCATCTGTAACAACATGGATGGACCTAGAGGGTGTTGTGCTGAGTGAAATAAGTCCGACAGAAAAATAAATGCTATATGATTTCACTTATATGTGAAATCCAAAAAAAAAAATAAATGTACAAAATAGAAACAGACTCATAGATATGAGAACATTTTGATGGCTGCCAGATGGAAAGGGGGAGCGGAAAAGGTGAAGGGATTCAGAAGTACAAATTGGCAGTTACAGAATAGCCACAGGGATGTAAAGTACAACATAAAGAATATAGTTAATAATATTGTAATAACTATAGCTGGTGTCAAACGGGTACTAAATTTATCAGAGTGATCATTTTATACATAAGTTATATAAATGTCTGATCATTGGGTTGTACACCTGAAATAAATGTAATACTGTATGTCAACTGTAATTAAAAAATAAAAAAATATTTTAAAAAAAAGAAAGAAATCTTAAAGAACTCACTGATGCATTGTCCTTCAGGCCCCAAAGTCCCTAGCTGGTCTGCCTTCTTCTCTCCTCATTTCAGAGTCTTCTTGTGTTTCTCTCTCATATAATGTCCAGGGCTTTCGGTTGTACTTTGTAGGAGGTATAGGGGAAAGTACGCCTACTATAAGTTACAGTGTAATAATGGTTGGCTCAAGTCTCTGAAATTCTAACAACAGGCTCTTGTAAGCTGACTCCAATACACCACTGCTACGAGCCTCAAAGCAAGCCAAAGCCCAGCTCCCATCACAGAAGCTTAAATGCCGCATACTCTCTCCCAGCCTTCCCTGCACCTTGGGCACAGGTGCATGAGTTACCCAATCAGACACATGCATCCGAGGTCTGGACCAGGTGCTAGCAATGCTGAGAAGCAGGATAGTGGGGAACCTTTCTGGTGGCCGTTTCAGAGGCAGCAGAGCAGCACCACTCACGTTGGCACCCACCACCAGGGGACCGAACTGTGTCATCTCATGCTCCGTGATGAGAGCAGCGTTCTCTCCAAATGTTTTCTATGCCATGACTTTGACCGTGGTTCTGACCAATATCACTTCTGAACTGGATTTTCCCACTGGTTCTGTGAGTGGCTCTTCAACAGCTGTTTCTGCTTAAATT
Source organism: Trachops cirrhosus (assembly GCA_028533065.1). Classification (NCBI taxonomy): domain Eukaryota; kingdom Metazoa; phylum Chordata; class Mammalia; order Chiroptera; family Phyllostomidae; genus Trachops; species Trachops cirrhosus. The sequence continues at coordinate 12,033,135 of CM052541.1, forward strand.
GACCAGCGCTGCCTTCTGTTGGATGCCAGTAAGAAGTCTGACTCCCAGATCCCTCCGGGAGGCGAAAACCTCAACCATACCACAGAACGTCCTTATTTTTGCCCAGGTGAAATGATTTGAGGAATACCTTACGGAAAACAGAATAGTGGAATTCCAGCTAGACGGGCTTGCTAAGAGGGGCTGCTGGAAGCCCAAAACCGTCACAACTCAACCTGCTATCTCAGTCGCCAAATGCCCTAATCAGCTATTCTGAACCACCCACCCCCAACCCTGTGAGCACAGGCTCAATCACAGCCTCTCCCCATGAGATGAGCCGTTCGCACTGGGCAGAATACACTGCCAGCCTGACACTGGAACGAGACAATCCCAATGACACTGAAATCTTATTTCCCCTCAGTTTCCCACCCCCTCCCTCCTGCTCCACTAAAGACCCACTCACTGATTGGATGAAAAGTTTTTATGGCTTTTGTGTGCAGAAAAGACCACTCGTGGCTTTTTTTGGGTCTTGAAAATTAGTATTTGATTTATTAAATGTAGAGTTCCAGAAATTCGTGGCTCTTCCTTAAGCTCTTAAAATCAGCTTAGGAGTCTTATTATCCTATGTATAGGCCTAGAAAATATTAACAATCACTTTGAGAGGGCTTTTGATTAATGTTCAGTCTCATTTAAACACTTAGTTAATTAAACCTTTTCAACATTTTAAGCAGCATTTATAAATTTAATATATTCAATTCCTTTGGAAGTACTTCATCTAACTAAGAAACTTTCCCAAATCATAAAGTGACTCTTACAGATTTAAAAAATTAACCACACAGAAAAAAATAGCTAAGCTTATATTCTCTTAAATTTCCAATCTTTATGCAAACTTAGAAAGATTTCAACTTAAAAATCGCAAATCTCAATCAATTATTCAAGTACAAACATAAAAGTATGGTGTTAAGAGTGGTCTATTATTCTAATAGCCCAATTCTCTTTAAAATTGCATGTATATATAATGCATCATTGGCACGTACTAAATGCTTGTCTCTGCTCCCACACACACACAAAAAGACTCATGTTGAAACCTTACCACCCAATGCGATGCTATTTAAGAGCTGGAGCCTTTGGAAGGTGATTAGGTCATGAGGGTGGAAGCCCCATGAATACGATTAGTGCCCTTATGAAAGAGGCCCCAGAGAGCTCCCTTGTCCCTCTCACCATGAGGACAGTGAGTAGACAGACGGCTGTCTATGAACGAGGACACGGGTCCTCACCAGACACCAGATCTGCAGCACTTTGATCCTGGACTTCTCAGCTTCAGGAACTTTGAGATACAATCTTCTGTTGTTTCTAAGGCACCCAGTCCATGGTATTTTGTCACAGCAGCCCGAACAGGCTAAGACAATAGTATATGCCCAGATTCCTTTAACTTGAAAATGCAGTTGCCCCTCGACTTACCATGGGGTTAAATCCCTATAAACCCAACGCCAGTTGAAAATGTTGCAAGTCGAAGTGCATTTGATGCTACATTGTGGCCTCCCAGTTGTCTGCCCGGGGACTGCCTGCCTGACTGGGAGCTGCGGCTCCCTGCCGCCACCCAGCCTCACGAGAGGATCACACTGCACACCCACTAGCCCAGGAAAAGATCAAAATCCGCAGTGTGGTTTCCACTGAATGCATATCACTTTTGCACCATCGTAAAGTCAAGAAACTTGAAGCTGAACTATGGTAAGTTAAGGACTGTCGGTTCACAATAAAACATTTGTAATTGAAAAAAGCTAAAGTTAGGATTTCCTTAAACATCCGTATGCTCAATTTTAAATTTTTCCTGGGCCACTAAAACATCTACCCATAAGGGAGATAATTTTTTTCTCTCTAACTGAGGCTGCTAATCAATGAGAAATTTCATAGGGGGTCGACTAGATCCTCATTTGTGATTCTGGGACCAGTCAATCCATACCTCTTGTCTCCAACACCCTAACTTAAAGGTGGAGTGGCCAAGGAGATTGATTACTAGTAATTGATTACTAGTTTTCAAATCAGGAGTCTATAACTCCTACCCAGGCCCCAACCATGATTTTGCATTTACTTGACCCTTAAGCTATATAATTACATTTTTTCCATCTAATTCTAAGGAATCTTGTGTTCTTTTTATATGCTTCTTATTTCTTGGGGCTGCACAGTTCTCATGGATATTAAACTTCTATCTAATTGAATTCTGGTTATCTCTCAGAGCTTTGTCTGATTATTCAGTCAAGCCTCCCAAAGTCATTCTCCAAGGTCATTGCTCAGCTCCACCCCCTCACCCTACTTCACACGCTGTGGTCCCTGAGTTCCCAATTCTCCTGGGAAAGGAAAAGTAGCCTCCCCCAAGGCCTATACACCCTTCTACCTGGGAGGCTGAGGGAAAAGTTCTAAAGCCTCGTAACTTCCCCCAGAGAGCGTTTGGCACCACAGCTTCCTGCTTTCCACCCTTTCAGGGGCAGGTACTGCAGTGGTCAGGTCTGTTGGAAGGGCAAGCTCCAGGGAAGAGGTACTGGAGCCAAACCCCTAATCTCCCAGAGGATGAGGAGTCATAGCCAAGGTCACCAGCTAGTGCTAGAACCCAGGACTCCAAATCCCAGGCTGTGTTCTGACCACTCAACCATAAGGCCCTCGATGAGGGTCAAATCAGCAGAGCCAGAAAGAAGCTCACCGGTCACAGCCTCAACCAACCAGTCCAGACATCAGAGTATGCTGTGTACAGCCCTTTGTTTGCTTGGTAAACAGAACAGAAACAGGCCTAGGTCCCGTCCTTTCTAGAATAAATATACATACCATGTATTTGTATTTCCGTACAAAGGAGAAGTGATAGTAATAAATAACTTTCAGCTACATTGGGAATGTGGGGAGCAGGACTGGGTCCAAAAAATCAGAGGCTGGAGGAAAGAAAATGGGGAAGAAGGGAGGCCTCAGGAGTCCTGTCTTTGGGGCAAGTTCTTACCAAAAAAGCCCTGTACACAACAGGCCCTCCAAAAGCCAGGATGAAGAAGCTGCTCTGGGCCCTCCATCATCAGCACTGGGAAGAACCACTGGTGGAACGGGATGGACAGCTACGATGGAGCATGAGGCTTCCTGCTGGCTCGAGTCCCAGCGCCCTCCCTCAGGCTCCCCATCTATCCCCCTCTATCCCCATCTCGCCCCCCATGGCTCCTGAGACCTCTGACGGCACCTCGTCTTCCCCACCTGCCACTGTCTACCCAGCAGCCCAGTAAGCAGGATCGCCAACATCGCTCACTCCAGCTGGTCCAGAAGGAAACACACAATGCCCACTTGGGTTTGAGGGTATTCTTACTAACAGACACGGGGAAGGGGGCAGTTGTAATGGAAACTACCAAACGTGATCGTCAAAACATTTCCAGAATTCTGTAGAAGTTCTACTGGTGTCACCCTTGGCTTTTGCTGGATCCTAAATGGGGCAGCATCCTTGACCCATCGGCCCTTCCTTCTCTGCCACCTGCTCACCCCTGTGCCCTCCGTGCACTGCTATGACCAGGCCCTGGTGGTTTGGATTAGGCATACAAAAAAAGGCTCAGGCTGGGTCTCTGCCCACCCTGTGGCCTAGAAGGGAGACGAACACGTACAAGTCACGGGAGTGTGGTGCCAGAGGTGCCCAGGCAAGCTTGCCGAGCGATCCGCAAACCCAAGTCTTGCCTTGCATGCTCCTCGGCGCCCTCTCTCCCCGACCCCAACCCTGTCGTCCCAGCAGCTCCCAGCCCCTGTTGGAATCTGCCCACGCCCTCTTGTCCTTCACCTCCCAAGATCCTGGCAGGCCTGTCACAGGAGCTCCCTGTTCCTCCTTCAGGCGCCCAGCTCCAAGTGGGCCTCACCCACCCCCCAGAGAACATCCCAACGGCTGTGTGTTTAGTCAGCACTTGATAAAGAAGGCGATCAACTAAAAGAAGTATTTCCTACTAAAGTAAAAATCATCCCATCAGAGGTCTCCAAGATTAAATCTCCCTTCTGGAACAGAAACCCTACCAACACTGCCTTAGCGCTCGCGCTCTGTGCAGGGCGGAGTCACGTGAGCCATCGGCTTCTCTCTCAGTCATAGAATCGGTCTGGGAACCAGGCGCCTCCCCTGGGTGTCCTACTTGCCACACTGGATTCAGTCCCCTGTTCGGTGTTTGCCCAGAACCTGTCTTGTTGCTGTTTTCAGATCAGCTCCCGCACCGGCTGCAAGGGCAGCACTTGGTGCAAGTGCCCTTGCGCCCCGTTGCCCTCCTGCTGCTGCTCCGAATTCCCTTTGAGAGCGCTAGGTGTCAACAGGCATGATAATTATTGGAGTCACCTGATTCAATGCAAGAAGCGATGTCACACAGGCTGCCCAATGGGACACATCGTTGCCAGGGTCTGTGCCCTAACGGAGGGGCCCAGGGCAATCCAGGCAGACGGTCTGTGAGCTCGACCACCAGAAGCTTTCATGAGGGCATCAGATGTCTCAAGTGAGCTAAATCCTCAGCATGGAACAAGAAAATGCCAGCCGCCCTCTTCGCTCAAAGTAGAAGAAAGAATTAGCACCTCTTAGGGCCTGGAATGGGCTAGAACATGTCCAAGGATAATGAAAGCTTTGGGCAGCAGCCCAAGATGTGGCCTTGACCCCACTCAGAAAGCCGCAAGGGGCAATGGACCTGCTATCCTCCTCACTGGAAGGGTGCCTTGCCCCCTGCACATGCCCGCGTCTCAAGTTGCTTCCAGTCGAGGAGACTGCCGTGGGGCCTGACAGCCAAATTCCCCATGGCCTCTAACCCACCGCCTAGCACACCAGGGCCAGAGGAGGTTTCTCTCTGATGATTCCCCTCTACACTTGGAATAAGATGACCAGCCTCCCAGGAGGATGAGGTTGGAAGGTGAGTGAAGAGAAAGTCAGAGGAAGTACAGGGGCTACAATGACTGTAAGACAAACTCCTAATGTCCCCAAATAAAATGACCTCTGATTGCTCAGGCCGCAGCCAGGCCAGCTTGTCGCCTGTCTGTGGGTTGGCCACAGTTCCATTACCCCTTGTCTTTCTCCCTTAGATGCCCAGCCTGTCCCCCGCTGACACTCTCCTCCCCCATACCTCAAGGTACCCATCCCTGGTAAGCTTTTGGGTTGCTGCAGCTTCCTGAGTGCTCTGTGGGCCTCCTCAGGCCCCCGCCCTGGGGGGAGGAAGCATCCCCCCAAGCAACACAGGATGTTTCCGCCAAATCTGGCCTCAGGGACTTAACTATGCTGCAGCTGCTTCCCCTTGCGGTTGGGGGGTCCAGGCAAATGGGAATGGCGGTGAACATCAAGGCTCCAGACTCCCAGGCCTTATCCATGTACTTCATACCGAGGAGATGTTCACTAGACAGAGGTTATGCCTGGTTCCACCCTTCACAGAAAATTTTTCACCTATGGTTCCAAGGCCTCAGGGCCTAGTTATAATAGAAGCCACCCTGATGGAGGCTCATTCTCTCTTTCAAAAGCCCCCACCTTCTTATTTCTTATTTTCCTGTTGAGGAACGCCCACAGTTCTCAGCTGTTTGCCAAACACAGATGACTGACACAACCCATGTCCAATAAAGAGCCAAGCCTTCCTGGTTCAAGTCTCTTTGTCTCAGAGGCACAAGAAGAAGTGGCTCCTTCCTGTGGGGGTCTTGGCATTCCCCAGAGCAAACAGGGGAGCCCGGGCCCCACTGAGGCCCACAGGGGAGCCAGGCGACCTAAGGTAGGGCTGGAGAAAGGAATGGAGCCCCACACGCAAAGCCCCTCAGCCGTGCCTGTGGGCGTGGCCCCTGCCATCGGTGTTTGGATCCTGCTCTGTGCACAGCTGTATGCTAGGCTTTTATGTTTGCCTTTGCTTTGCTCCTTAGCAAAGTCCCTCTGAAATTCCACCTGGCCCTGGCCCATCTCAGGGAAAAGGGATTTTGCCCTTAGACCCCTAGGCAAGGGGAGCCTATCAGAGGCCAGATACTCTTAGAAGCCATCCCAGGGCCAGGGACCAGGGGAGCCAGGGCGACTAGAACGAAATGCTTAAACCTGAGTGACAATCCCAGACAGCTGGAAGGGCACAGCATTCCCTTATGAAGACAACAAACAGCCTCACAGCAGTGTCCCTTCTCTCCTGACCAGCTTCAGGACTCCAGCTGTTGGCCTGAACACCTGAAAGGAAGCTGGGAAGAGGGTAAAGAAGAAGCAGAGCTGGCTCCAGCGGAACCGGCTAATGGGGATGCGAGATCCCAGCCTCGGGCTGGGGAACCCCACGAACGTCTCTGCCCCGCATCGTCTCCCAAGGAGGGACTGAAGGTGCTTGTCTGGGATCTTGGACCACAGCGGGTCCACCAGGTAACAGGGCAACTCCTGCCTGATGGAGCAGTCTGCAGTGTGAGAGAGCGGCCACCAGATGGCAATGCAGAGACAAGCGACTCCACCACGCGCGGGTTGCCAAGCAACTGTGACGCAAAGGGCTCGGAGTTCACACCCGCAAGGCCCCCAGGTTATTTCTAGCACAACGGACTGTTGCACAGGGAGTGGCCTCAGGAATCCCAGAACTGCCTCTCTTTTAAACCTGGAGAATCCAAAACGGTCCAGGGATCCCAAATCCAGCACCACCCTGGCGTCTAGGGGATTGGGCTACGGTTCCTGCTCTTCTGAAGGCCGGGAATCGGGAAGAGAAGATAAACGTTTTACATTCCCCTCTGTAGTTCCACAGCCACTGCGCAAGCAGGGATTTCCCTGGTGGCTAAAGTGAGCAACTACCTCCTTCTCCCCTCCCCCACTCACCCTTCTGAACAAGGGCTGGATTAAAGGCATGTGACCTTGAGCCAGACCTTGAGTCAGTCCTTGAGCCACCGGCTCCTCTGCTGCACTTGAGAGGCTCCAGGGGGTGATAAGGCCTAGCTCTGACCTTCTGTGGTCTCGATTCTCCCTTTCCCCCAAGAATTCTAACCTTGCCTCAACCCTTTTCTCGTTTTGATGACCCTGAAAAAAGAATTCTTGCAATTCCAGATAGATAAATATGACCTAAGAAACCAGACAAGGAACCAAGAAAGTGAGGCAGACACAAGACAAGGGGTGTGGTTATAATGAGCTCAAAGCCTGTGCCGGTCTGGTCTGAGAAAGGACCTGGATGAGACAGGGTCAGAGCCTCGGACACAGTCCGAGGGCCCCTCCGGCCGCGGCATCATCGTGGTCCCAGGCACGTCTTTGGGTCGTGAGGGGCCCACTGGCCCTGGAGCCGGGCTCTGACGGGGCCCGGGCGTCAGTCACTAAGGTGCCGGGGCCTCTGAGGGGCACCGTGTCCGAGGGTCACACAGGCATGTGCAGCTCGTTGTACTCATCCTGCCCATCCTCGTCGAAGTTTGGCTCGGCATCTTCCGAGTCCAGCTGCAGGAGGAGCAGAAGGTCAGCAGAGGCAGGGACGCCGAGGCAGCCCCGCAGTGCCCCAGCTCCTCCCCTGGCCAGCAGGCCTCACGGCTCCCAGGCCTCGCTGTCTGAAGGCACTGCCACCCCAGCTCGAAGCACTTCCCTGGGGCCAAAACCTCATACTCCCCACCACCTGCAGTGGCAGCTCCTAATAACAAGACTAATGATACCACATGTGAAGTACTTTCTTGGGGCCACTCCTAGCTCTTGCGGTATACCTCTGCAGACCACGTTTGGGTGGGTGATTTGCAGAAAGACGTCCCTTCCTCTAAATGACAAAAATAGGGCTCAGGTGGATTTCAGCACCACCCCACCACACTTGTCCCTCAGCTATGCACTTCTGTTCAATGCACAGCCTGCACTCGTCTGAATGAGCAGCCTTTGCTCACTCACACCAAACCCATCACACTTGGTGCTTTACCCGGATTAGTGTCTAAGTCTCACAGCAACCCCCTGAGCCCCACTATTCAGAGCAAGTAAGATTTCAGAAGGTCAGCTAACGTGTGGACAGTCAGACAACCAGCAGGCGGCGCGGCAGAGACTGGAACCCAGGTCTCCCTGATTCCAGGCCCCGACCACCCTGACACTGCCCCTAGCTCGACCCCGTACCGCCTGCAGCTCTCTGTCCTGGAAAAGCCGGGGCAGAAGGCAACGCCTCAGAGGCACCGTGAGCAGCAACAGGAAGGGAAAGGCGAGCGAAGCCGCTGTGGACTTGACCACCCAGAGCAGTGCGATGCATCCCAGCTGGATGCAGGTGAACAGGTGCATCCGCCACGTCTTCACCTGGGAACAGACATCAGGTCTCACCACACTGCCACGCACACCTCCAGGGACTTGGCTCCCCAAGTCCCGACTTATCTTCATCGTCATCCTGTCCGCGGCTGGCCCGGGGGTGCCTCGGACCCTCTCCCCATCACCCATCTCCCCACTTCCACACTTCCTGGCCATACCTTGGTCACATAGGGCTCCTCAGGATGGTGTTTTGCTGGCATGAGGATGAGCAACAGACGCCGGGACAGCTGGATACCGGACAGCGACGTGACTCCCATGTACAGGAAAATCCCGAAGAGCACGGCTAACGGGATCTGGCGCAGCACAGCCCCCATGACGATGGACAGGCCTGCAGGAGATGACACAGGCCTGCCTGACCCCCCGGACAGTCCTGTGCGGACAGACAGGCCTAGTGGGGAGGGGACATGGACCATCTAACTGATGAGCTGGGCCTCATCACCATTGACAAAAGCAGATGGAGCAGGACAGAGAACCAGGGGAGGATTTGGGAAAAGGGAGCTCATGGAGGGTCAAGGCGCAGGGCTGGCGGGCAGGGCAGGGGCCAGACAGGCCCCATGAGGAGATTCAGAAGGGACCTGGGCCAAGCCTGGAACAGAAAGTTGATTTTAGGCCTTGGGGTCCAAGAAGGCAAGTCTGTGGGGCAGGGGCCAGGGCCCTGCAAGGTGGACGCTCTCACCCACGAGGCTGGAGATGAGCACGCCGGTGACCCTCTGCTCCCGCACCTCCTGGATCTGGGGCTTCTCTCCAGGCGCAATGGCGGTGCGCATGACGGTCAGGGCATTGACATGGGTGACTGAGCGGACGGTGGCAGCTGTGAGCCAGGGCAACCCAAACAGCCCGCAGAGCCCCCCCAGGGAGCCGATCAGAAGCAGGTCCAGGTGGAAGCCAGAGCCTTTGAGCAGCCTCCGCGCCTTCTGGCTGACAATGAGCCTACGGGGAGAGGACGAAGTGGGGGTGAGTCGGGCCTGGCAGCCTGCCTGGCTCACACAGCACGGTTGGGGTTGGCGGGGAGCACAGGCAGAGAAGAGCTCTTCCCGGGACCTGCCAGCTTCCTCTTTCAAGTTCCCAAATTAAAGTTCTCACATGTAAGCAAATGTGAGCCAAATTCCTACACTGTGGATGTTTGAAACACCACAATTGCCAGATGCCAGATCTCACTACATTATTGTGGTTTAACCAAAATGAGAGAATGTGAGCATTGCTGAGTGAGAGAACGTACCGCCCAAGTGTTCTGAGGACTGTCAAGTGCCACCCTGCATGTGACACATGCACCTCAGGGAGACTGTCCCCCTTGCCGCCAACCCCGCCACTCTCCACTCGTCGCCCAGGGTCCCCCAGCCCTCTCACGCAGTGATCTGGGTCTCCATGAAGATCAGGATGAGGACCAGGAGGGCGGGGACAGCGGCTGCCACCATCATCCAGGGCGGGAAAGGTCGGGCACTGCCCAGAGGCGGGATGAACCATGTGCGCTTATGGGGGGAGGTCACAGAGAGGCCCGTGGGCACTGTCAGCTTCTGCATGGCCGGAAGGAAGACAGGGTTCAAGGACCCTGCCCCCATGCTAGGAACCCATGCCGCAGCTGCTACCACCAAGCTGTGTGTCCCCAGCACCAGGGCTCCAGGGAATTGGGATGGGAACAGGTTTGGGGGGAAATTAGTGTTGCAGCCCCCAAAGCTGCTGTCCCCCTAAGGGTTTGGTGTAGGGTAGAGACGTGGCATACTCTCTCCCAGATCCCCAGAACTGCCGGGGAACCTGCTGTGGGGTCACCTGCCATTCTGCCCCCAGCCCCATACCTGCTCCTCCAGGACTCTTGCCTAAAGGGTCACACACCGCCTCAGACCCCCTGGGTGGCCTCCTCAGTGGGACCACATGCCTGCTTCTGAAACCCCCAGCCCGTCCATCCCAGTGAGGCCCCAGGAGGTCACTGCCACTCCACTACGAAAGCTGGGCTCCAGCCCTGATCTTGCCTACTGGGGCAATGGGGACGTGTCACAGCTGGCCTCTCAAGGCCCTGGGGTGAGAACCAGCCGCTAGAGGGGGCCGGGCCTTACTGACCTGTGTGTAGGTGTCTGTGATGGAATAATCCACCAGGACCATCACCAGGATGGAGATGGGGATGCCGAAGTCCCCGATGATGCGGCGGGCCTTAGGAGAAGGGAGCAGAGGCGGGGGTGAGGGTCAGGAGACCAACGGGCTTATTACCCCCGAGTTCTCTTGGGTCTGAGCTGGTTCAGGAAGTTCCCCAACCTGTCCCTTTAAACCCCATGGGTGCCAGCCAGCCCAGGCAGGCATTCCTCTTCTGATTCAACTTCTCAAGGCTTCTGAGGGGGATGGGGCTGCTCAGACTGATTTTAGGTCCATGTGTTGACCAGGAGAAGGGGCAGCCCCTCTCTGGAGCAGAGCCTGGCAGTGACAGCAGGAACTAAGGAAGTCCCACACTCCTGCCAGCCACATACCTTGCCTCCCAGGAAGCGGCTGTTCCTGAACTTGCGCAGGAAGAAGGCAATGAGGAAGGTCCCAAGCATGAGGATGAGCGACAGCAGAGCTGTGTTGGGCTGGTTCCTCGGGCCTGGTGGCCCCTCGGTGGGCGGCAGAGCACTCCCATTCAGGTCCGTCCTAGCCTCCAATGTCCCCTCAGGGGGGTAGAATGGCAGCAGTGGGTGCTCCATGAACACCTGTGTGGGTTACAAGGGTGTCTCAGTGCTCACCTGGGCAGGGACCCTGATTTCATCACCATCGGTACACCTGCAAGAGAGAAGGCTGGCCCCTCACCGACTGACCAGGCGACAATAACACAGGACATCCAGCTCCAACACATACACCCCTCTACAGAAGGGGACCAAGGACACCCAGCCCCACGGTGCTGACAGTGACCACTTCTTCACGTACTTATACAGACGAATCCTGGAGTTCTGACCAACACCTGTGGGTCTGACCCCTACCCCTTCAGCTCAGACCTAACCCGGGTTGTCCCTGCCCCCCTCCCCCCATACCCAACAGAGCCCCCCTCTTTGGGCCTCCGCCTCCACGGCTCCATGCCGCCCCCTCCCAAGCTCTTCTCCCCAGGGTGCTGCCCACCTGCATCTACACCTGCCCTGCCCCCAAGACCTCTCTGGACCTCCACCTTGTAGAGCTTGTGGAAGGTCTCGTAGATGAAAATGAGAGAGATGAGGAAGGCGAAGATCTCCTGGGTGAAAGGCGAGATGTAGCGGACCAGGAAGCTGCCCTCGGCGGCCACCAGAGCAATGACGAAGACCACCAGCCAGAGGCCAACCCACACCCGGCCGGTGAGGTACTCCAGGTCCTGGGATTGGCAGAACTGGCAGCCAGGAGGGCAGGGTGGTCACACAACAGTCTGCCCTGGACATCAGGGCCCCGTGGGATGGGGGGAGGAGGGAAGGTTAACTCCAAGGGGGAGAGGGGGAGACAGCAGGGACCTATCACCACAGGGGAGGGGCAGGTGGTCCCTGGGGAGGAGCAGGGCGGGGCTGTCACCTTGAAGAAGGCTTCTTCAAAGACCAGCAGTGGCCCTGAGAAGCCAACCACAAGCAGCGGCTGGGCCCCCAGCAGAGAGAAGAGGACGCCCAGCACCGCCGTGGACACGATCAGCTCGGACACGCCCATCAGCCCTTCGGTCTTCTCCCCTGGGGAAGGCAAGGGTCAGCGGCAGGGTCCAGGCCTGGCTTCCCCCTGGCCTCTCTTCCTCATCCAGCCTACCCTAACCCGGGCACCCAAGAAAGGAGCAGTCCCCCAGAGCAATACACAGGGCCCCTCACCCCCGCCCCCCACCGAGGTGACCATGGGATCCTCCACCTCTTCTCGCTCGATAGCCCCCAGAAGTGATCCCTGGACTCCCTGCCCCAGCAGCTCAGGGCGGTCACACTGCAGACCATCCCCTCGCACCCACAAGCCCGTAAAGTGATCTCTGGGACACCCGGACCCAGGAACCTGCAGGTGACACCGAGCCCCCTGACCTCTCGGCCCCTCCCCTCACCTAGCAGCCCCCCGAAGGTGATGGCAGGGCTGAGGGCAGCGAAGTAGATAAAGAGCACAGCGGCCACGCACTGGGAGTGCAGGGCGTCCCGCAGGTCGCTGGGGTAGTGCGGGTACCGGCGCTTCACGTCCCGGACAAGCCCCCCGAACACCGAGCCGGTCCGCCGCAGGGGGTCGTCTTCGGGGGTCGCCTCAGAGCCCCCCAGTTCCACCGACAGCTCTGGGGAACAAGGGGCTGCTGGAACACAGACCGCCTTCTCCCACCTGGAGGCCCTCAATCCTTCCCAGCCAGGCCCAGGGGGGCAGAGTCTGGGGTCAGGGACCGGACACAGGACTCTGGGAGCCAGGACGGGGCTGAAGTCATGGCCTCAGAAGCTGTGTCAGGGAGCCGGGCGGGGGTGGGGGGTGGCTCTGGGCCCCAAAGGGTCTGACCTTTCCCAGGGGCCACGTAGCCTCCCTGGGCGCTCATCTCAACCTTGGTCTGCTCACGCTCCCGCCGCTTCCTCAGCAGCTCGCGCTGGAAGGCGGCCACGGAGCGCAGCAGGTCGCGGCCCTCCACCTCCGACGGAGGGATCACGATGCTGCCGTCCAGGAACTCGCTGATGGCGCTCAGGAGGTCCTGCCGATCGTCCGCCTGGTAGGCCGCCTCGTGGAACAGCTGGGGGCAGGAGAGCAGGGGCTGAGCCCACCCAGGGAGCCCCTGAGAGGGGGCTTCAGGAAGGGGGTGTTAGGACGTTCAGCCCCACACACAGGTCAAGTCCAATGTCAAAATTCCGACTCAGGGGCCCTCCTTGTGGGCTGGCAGCTACAGCCTGAACACTGCCCCTCCGACTGCCTGCCCTCTATTCCCCTGGGAGCCTCCAGACTTTTCCACAACACAGTCTCGGCAGGGCTCAGCCCCGGGCAGCGCAGAGCCCTCCAGGACCTCTCGGAATGGAGAGCAGCCACATCCCGTTGGTTGGTGAGCACAGGGTCTGGCAGAAGTAACGCCTGCTTGAGTGTGGTTGGTGAGATAGTAATGTGGCTGTAATAATTTAAGGTTTTCATTTGAACATTTCACCTAAAATGTCATGTACTGTGCTTGAGTGGGATAGTGTTATGTTACAGAATTACATGCTTATGATTGCATAATAAACAAGGGGCGTTACTTGTGCCAGGCCCCCGTATTCCAAACATCACACTTTCGTCCAAGCCCAGGAGAAGCCACAGCAAAGACCCCCCACATCAGCCCATTCGAGTCTCATGTCACACCCAAAACCTGGAGGTCCGGGCTGCGTCTCCCCTGCTCCCACCTCCCTCTCCCACAGCCCTGGCCTCCCCCCACTCCAAAGCACTGCCTCCACCCAGGAGGGCCTCCAGCAGCCTTGCACCCATGGGTGCCCTGGGCACAGTGAGAGAGACGGGCAACAAGGTGGGCCCGGGGAGACAGGCCCACGGACTGCAGGACCAACCTTATCAGACATGAGGGTGGCGATGGAGCGCCCAAGCTCATGGTAGTCAGTGCTGGTGTGGCTGGGCCCCAGCATCACGAAAAGGAAGCGAACCGGCACGGGGACCTCGAGCACAGATTCCAAGAGGACAGCCTCGTTCAGCCGCACGAAGGCTGCTGCTGGCTGCTCCAAGAAAGGCACACAGCCTGGGGGAGAATAAGGCACAGGGTGCTGGGCGCGGGGGAGTGGCCCAGGCAGGCCCCGGAGGGAAGTCTTAGCCATCGCGTACATACGGTGGGACAGGGTGTGCTCTGCGTCAAGAAACCCCACCCGAAAGGAGACTTATTCTCCCTGTTTATACATTTGTATGTTTATCACAATTATCAACAGATGGAAGTTAAGGGTCGTAAGGAAGGGGTGCCTTTTTCCGATTCTCACAAAGGCACTATGTGGATTAGCAGTTGTCCCAGAGAGCCGAGGACTGGCAGGGAAGCGGGCAGAGGACAGAGGAAGAAAGGGCTGTTGCCGAGACAGGCTGGGAGGTGCAGGTGGGGGTCAGGGTGCAGAAGGAAGAGGCGGCCTGCAGGCCAGAGCTCAAGACAAGCAGACCCCAGTGGAGGCTGTGGAGACCCCCGTGCCCCTGCCCCCAGCACCCATCCGTCCTTACCCACGAGCACCACAGTAGCCTCAGCATCTTCGGGAATCTTCTCCAGCAGCTTCAGGCTTTTCCCCCGATGGCCGTCTCCCCCAGGCAGGTGGAGGGGCTTCTGAGGACGCAGAACTGGAATAGGGCTGGGACCCAGACCGGAGGCCGTGGCAGGCCCTCCCTTCCCCTGCCCCAGCCCTGGACTCTGCCCTCCCACCCCCAGATCTGGGCCCTGCTTTCTCCCACCCCAGTCAAGGGAGGGCCTGCTGGTGATGTGCCCCACATCAGGGCGGAACCCCTTCTCCGAGCCCCCCACGACCACCTCAGACTTATCTTGTTTAAATGGCTCCCCTGGGCCTGCTACATCCTCCCATTCAGCCCTCCTGTTGCTCCAGACTCAGGGCCCTCCCACGTCCCCTAGAGATCCCCCCACAGGCCTAGTACGGTGCCAGGCACCCACCTTCCTGACCCCCTCAAGGAAGCATCAGTGGCCTCCGTTGAAACTGGAAGCCCTCCCACTCTCCCACCCCAGGTCAGGAAAAGGCGACTGACCTCCTTGGCATCAGGGTCGTGAGGCCAGAGTGGGGCTGGCTCCCCCAGGTTATCGGCCATGGTCGGCACCGCCCCGTCGGGGCCGTGACTGGGAGTGGGGTGGTGATTCCCCAGGACCGAGTTCACGCTGGAGCTGGACGTGTTCCGGGGAAAGAAGCCACTGTCCTTGTCATCATTGGGGTGGCTGGGGAAAGGGCAAAGGAGGAGAGGCAGGTTAGGAGGAGAGGCCCGCGGTGGACTGAGGTCGTGAGGAAGTGAGAAATGGAGGGTCAGGGCCTCTATCCCTTGGCCTCAATGGAAGAAGGAACTTTCTAATGGTTGGTGCTGTCCAAAGGTGAGTCAGGAATGAGCTCCCTGTCACTCGGGGTACTCGAGCAGAGGCTGGAAAGTCACACAGGAGAGTCCGTGCTCCTGGAGGGACCGCTGAACCAGGAGACCCCCTCCGGGGCACCCCACCCTGGCACCTGTGCTTCAGGAGGAGGGTGCGCAGGACACTGGCCCTGTCCTCTGGCCGGATCTGGTCAGACACAATCATGGTCTCCACCACCAGGTGTGCGATGCCTGGCAGAGTGGTCTGCTCCAGGTCCAGCAGGGCAGCTCCTAGGGCCACAGTCAGAGGAGGGGACACGGTCCCATCAGATAGGAAAAACCCACCCCCCAGCTGCCGTGCTCGCCCAGGCAGACAAACGTGCACCCAGGCAGACACGCAATCCCACGTGGCCACAGCCCAGCCAGGCTGTGAAAAGCACAGCATGGAACGAGGGCGTGGCCCCTCTCCGCCCCGGGAAGGGAGGCATCTGTTGGCTTCATCCACATGGACTGCCGTCTACTGTGCCCCGGGTACAGGGCCCGGTCCCCGGCACAGCTCTGCCCCTCAGAGCTCGCTGCTGTGCAGGCCGCTGGACTGCACATCCCCAAAGCGGCAGCCAGACCTCGTCTGGGCCCAGGACTCCAGGCAGTAGTCCCCGGGAGCCGCGCAGCCGGGCACAGGCTCTGCGGTCTGAGCAGAGGGTGCGCAGCCCCGGGGCCAGGCCTGGGGGCCCCTACCGTGGGCGATGGTCCTCCTGAGCTCCAGCAGGCTGCGGAAGGAGAGCGAGGCCACGTGGGGCTTCCCCCAGCGCTCCGTCTCCTCCTCCACGTCCTCCTCAAACTTGATCCAGCGCGCCGTCTCCCGCCAGTGGGGCTCCTGGCTGCGGTCCAGCATCAACTCGTTCAGCTCCACAAACACCTGGGGTGGGCGCCAAGGGTGAGGGCCAGGTGGGCCATGGAGACCGGGTAAGGCGGGAAGGAAGGGAAAGGGAGGCTCTGGGGAGCGGAGGCGAGAAGAGCCACCCCCTCGGGTCCTGCACCTCATGAGGCCTCCGGTCTAGCTGCTTCTTCTTCTTCTTCCTGCGCAGGATGGGGGCCAGGCCACTGGGGCTGCCCCTCCCGCCCTGGGTTCGGGACGGCTTCTTCACTAAGTGCCGCCTCATGCCAGGGTTGTCCTCCAGCCGGTGACCTGCAGAGGAGGTGGGCTTGGCAATCCCAGGGGTCTATCTCGGGGTCTCTGGGTCATGGTCAGCCCCTCCAGCACCCTGCTCTCCCCAGCCAGTCCACAGTCACCCAGGGGCTATGCCAAAGGACTACCTCCTCCAATGTGGCTATTTCATAAATAAGGAAACTGAGGCCCAGGGAGGAGGAAGGACTAACCCAAAGTCACACGGGGGACGACTACCCAGGCCACAGTAAAAAGGCAGACCCCAACGCAGCTCACAGCCCCTGCCATGGCCACTGCCTCTCACTCTGGAGTGTCATGAACCACAGCGAGCCGCCAGGCCCCAAGCCCCCAGCACTTCCCCTGAGCCCTCTCTCAGCACCGGTGTCCAACCCCACAGGTACAGGCAGATTCAGGCAGCTCCTCCCTCCCTCCCTGCCTGCCCCCTCTAGGCCAGCAGCTGGGGAAAGGCCATCAGCCCATTTACTCACACGCTGGTTCCCCTGTCATGGGGCTCAGCGGGTCCCTGGCGGGCTCCCACAGCTCACAGTGTTCAAGGGCCAGCACAAACATCTCTAAGTCCTCTGAGGCCAGTGAGTCTCGAGGGCCGAGAGCTGGAGCCCTCCCAGGGCCCTGGCCCTCAGCGTCCCGGGGCCCGGGGCTCAGGGCCCCATCAGGCATTGTGACCTCCTCCAGTGGGCTCGTCATTCCGGACAGTGGCCGAGGCCCCAGCCCCTGCTCCCTCCCAGAGCCCCGGCTCTCCTAAGAGATGGTAGCCCGGACGGAAGTGGCCGTTGTCCAGCCTGAGCTGGGGATGGCTGGGCCTCTCAACCCTGACTCCCCACCTCCCCAGGATCGCTCCCGGCTGCTGTCAGCCCTCACCCTGGATCTGTAAACACACCCTCCCCTGACCTCCCCCCCCATCCTGCCACCACCACTGCTGCCGCCATCGGATTGTTCCTGTCCCTGTCCTCAGGCCCTGGCAACTTTCCATGACGTATTGAGCTCAAGCCCTCCTTCCCACCCCCGCCCACACACTGGTTCTAGGGGGATGAAGGCGGGGTCAGTGATGCCTCTGGCCTGGGCACAGAGCCCCATGGGTGATGACAGGTGGCACAGAAACCAGGGCCTGATAAGATGGAAAGAATGTGCCGAGATCACAGCCAGGGCCGGCCAAGGGTGGTGGGTCAGGAGGGAGGGGGCAGGCTCCGACACAGGCAGAAGCAGGGCCTGGCACAGTGGCCCCGACTCGGGGCTGGTTTGAAAAGAGTCTGCCCCAAGAAGACGATGGAGATATAACGATATCTCCAAACATCAGGTGGGAGGGGGGCTCCCTTATTCCAGGGTTGACTCAGAGGACAGAATCAGGACAGAAGGGCAGAGGTGTCATGAAGGAAAATCTCAGCTCTGGTTTCCAGAGCTGAGAAGTAGTGAGCTCCCCATCACCGGCCACATTCTAGCAGACAGGGATACTGCAGAGAGTGGCTGAGCCCTGGGTTGGGGAGAACACAGAGACTCTCCAAGGTCCCTCACAGGCTCAGCGCTCACAGGAGTGGGCCATGGGGGCTGCCACAGGGTGTCACTCACTTTTCATGTCATCCAGGTCCGCGGAGCCCAACATCTGGGCCTCCGCCTCATCAGTGGGCACCTGCTGCTCTGGGCCACCCAGGCTGCCCAGGGCGCTGCCTGGGCAGAGCCGCTCCCGAAGGTCATAGCTGGCTGATGGGCTCCAAGGCCGGCTCTTCTCCCCAGCGACTCGGGAGGCCCGGGCCCGGGGACTGGGGGAGCTGAGGAGGCAACAGACAGCCTTGGACTTGACAGGAAGCCACAGTGGAGATGGACCAGGTTAGGGAGTTCCTTCGCCTCCAGCTCAGGGCAAGGCCTGGAGTGGCCCCCTGGGCACTAGACACAGGCCCCTGCCTCCTGGGCAGAGGAGAAAGCTCACCGCCACCCTCCTGCCCCCATCGCACTGGACCCCCTTCCTCTCCATCTCCACCCTTCTCTTCACTCTGACACCCTCTCTCCTGGAGGAGAGTCTTCCCCTCTTGGCCCTCTGATTCCTCCTTGCCAATCATGTGGACAGAGAGGGCCCTCGCTCCCCGCCTCCTCTGCCCCCTCTCCTCTCCTCTCCCCTTCTCTGGGGTCAGAGGAGGACACATTCTCCGGGATCAGGCAGGAGCCCGGGACCTCCTCTGAGCTGGGCTGGAGGCCAGTACCTGACCGAGTGTTGGGGACTCTTGTCAGAGCGAGGAGGCCCTGAAGACAGGGGCTTGGTGAAGGCAGCCCTTCCAGAGAGGCTAGGACTGTCATCCTCGTCACTTCCGATGGAGAACTGTGGACAAACCAGACATGTCCTGGGCCCCTGCCCCAACCCAGCCACTCCGCACTCACTGAACAGCCAGCCCGCCCTCAGGGGCAGACGCCTACCTTGGCTTTCTGTGGGGACCCTGAGGGTGGGGGCTCCATAGGCTCTGCCTCAGATTCCCCTGCCTCTTCCTCTTCCTCCTCCTCCTCCTCCTCTTCCTCCTCCACCCCAGGACCCCCCTCCTCCTGGATGGGAGGGGTCCCCTCGGAGGGGGCAGCAGAGGTTTTCTCCTTCTTCTTCCTCCTGGTTTGCCGGGCAGAGGCAGGGGGCAGTCGCCGCAGCTTGTGGGGTGGAGGCAGGCGCACCGAGAGCGGGTGGTGAGTGTGGTGGGATGTGTGCCGGTGAACTGGGGGTACAGGAGGGTCAGTTGGGGTCCCCACAGCAGATGGGGACCCCTCACCACCCTAGGGACACACACCTTATTCTAGCTCAAGGCCTCAAACGAGGGCACCCTAGCCCTTCCTCCAGAGCCAGGCCCCCCTAACACCTGTGTACATGGCCTGGCAGAGTGGGGGGACGGGAATAATGCAAAGGGAGGTCTGAAAGAGGGGTGGTGGGAATGGGAGGACGTGACGCAGCAAAGGAGGAAGAAGTCAGGTCAGAGAGCTCAGAAGGGGAGATGAGGAGGCAGAGAGAGGCGGGCCAGGGGTATGGCAGCCTTGGGGAAGGTGAAGGTCACTGAGCGAGGCCTGGGGCCCAGGTCCCTACATTTCCCCTGCAACTGGGACCCGGCTTCCCTGGCAGGTGGACAGGCGATGGGTGAGTGAGGCAGGATGACTTAACATGGCATGGTGGCCCAGCACAACGTCCAGCACAGCGTCCAGCACAAGATGACACTGGGTGACCAAGCCAGTGGTGAGCACGGTGATGGTGGCAATGAAGGTGATGGTGGTGAGGGCGGCCACACTAGGGGTCCCCAGACTACCCACACTCAAAGTCCCGCTCGCTGTAGCTGCGGCTGGGCTTCTCAGGGTCCCAGGCCGGGGGCTTGCTGATGAGGTCCCCAAACCTGCTCACAGCCAAGGTCTTGCCCAAGTCATCGTCCTCCTCCTCCATGTCTGGGCTCAGAGGGGGCTCCTCCAAGGGAACCCGGACCTGCAGGCTCAGACAGCTCTCCTAAGGATCCTTGAACACCTCACACCCACCCCAACTCCAAGCCCTGGGTGGAAGCAGGGGAGACCAGCAGGCTCCATCCTCCACAACCCCTTCTTCCAGGGCCCCAGGCTGGGGTCAGCACCCCAGGCTCCCCAGGCTTGGGAAGACGGGACAACGGATCTGAAAAATACCGAAAGACCCCTCTTTCTCTATACTGCCTAGCCCAGCTCCATCTTGGCGCTTGGGGGTCCCAGGGTCAGCCAGAGGGCACCCCAATCCTCTTTGGGATCGCCCCCCTTCCTCATTCCCCATCCCCACGCGTCAGTCACCTGGGGTAGGGGGGAGGCGCCCCCGGGCGGCGGGATCACTCCGTTGGCCATGGCCGGGGAAGCGGCTTGGGAGGCTCTCGCTCACTGAGGAACCCGTGACCGGGGCGAGAAGAAGGGGGCGCTGCGGGGACCTAGTGAGGAGTCCTGGGGGAGGAAAGGAGGGTCTGGATCCTCGCGCGGCCATCCGCTCCCCTCTCTGGAGCCCGATCCCCCGCCCGCCCAAGCGCCCAACCAAGGCCCGGCCACACCCGGGACGCCCTGGGGCCCAGCCCTGGCCCGCCGCGCCCCGCCCCACCCTGCCCTGCGGTACCTCGGGGCTCTGGGACGTGAGGCGCCCGGGCCCACCTCTGCGCCCCATCTCCCTCCGACTCTTGCTCCCGAGCCTGTCGCCGCCGCGTAGGGCTGGGCAGCCGGGGGACGCCCGTGGCGGAGGGAAGCCGAGCCGGCCTGGCGGACGCAGGCGCCCGAGTCCGCAGCCCGCGGCTCCACCTCCTCGCGCTCCGCTCCGCAGCTCCGCGCCGCCGCTGCCGCTGCCGCCGCCGCCGCCGCCGGGCAGCACAATGGGAGCGGGCGTGTGGTGACTCACCTCACCCCGGCCCCACGCGCAGCCCCCACACACGGCCTCCGCAGCACCCCACCAGCCCTTTCTCTGGACGTCCCACACGTTGCTGGAACAGATCCCTCCCTCATCTTGCTTTTAGCCTCCCCTCCCCTCAAGAGCCGCGGGGGCGACCCCTCTACAAACATAAGCCCCTCCGACCCGAGTTCACAGCATGGGGAAGCACCCACCACCTCTCTCTTCAGTCCCAATACAGCCCCAAATGCTGGGCTTCTGCCTCCAGGCACCACCCAGTATTTGACCTTGGCCTCTGTTTCCCCACCTGTAGCCAGCAGGGCCTGGAATAGGAGTGTTCCAAAGTTCCATGGGGCTCTGAGATTCTGTGGCTGTTTCCATTCTTCTCTCCCTGGTCTCCCACTCCCTGAGGTCACATCTCCTTTTCCAAGGGCGAAGGTCTTTGGACCAAACTAATGGGTTTGACCCTCTGGGGGTCTCACTGAAACCGGGCACTTAGCGCAAGGCCACGTGCATTAACCCCACAATCACATGTGTTAAGGCATCCCCGAATCCTTAGGAGAACATAAAAGGAGGTCAGGGGCGAGCCAGAGATGGAGCTGATGGGCAGGAGAAGGTGGAACTGGCCAGGCCCAGGAGAGGAAACCAACTTCTGGGAGGAGCGGGGAAGGGTGCTAGCCCAGACGGAGCTCCATGAGGGGTAAAGTTCAACCCTGTGACCTTGAATGTGTAATTTGGCATCTCCAACCCCGGCCTTCACGTGGTTCCCAGCCCAGCCCAAAGGAAGATTGTTCTACATTCAGGGCCACACAAGGGGCAGAGGGGGCAGACAGGTAGTGTCTATCCTGCACCCACTTTTGCTTTTATGCAGTAGCGGTGCGCCAGGCCCTCTCCAGGCTCACCTCAGCCTCCCCACAACAGAGGTTCAGGGGGGCTTGTTAACCCGCCGTGGGCACAGCTGGGAAGCAGGTCGCCATCAGGGCATCACTGGTGTATAGGTGACTGCCTGAGCCACAGCCCCCCCTCACTGACAGGGTGCTTGACCACCTCGTGTCACAAGGTCTTGAGGGTGAAACAAGACGCCAGTGCAGGAGTCAGCTGGGTGTAAGCAGAGCATGTGAACTGTGCCCCAGATCTCAGGATGTGAGACCCATCTGTTATCGGTTGAAGTGTGTTCCCCCAAATTCGTATGTTGAAGTCCTTATCCCCAGTACCTCCGAACGTGACCTTATTTGGAAATAGCATAGTTGACAGACGTTAAAACAAGGGCAGGCTGGGACAGGGTGGCTTCTTTTCCAGTATGACTGGTGTCCTTATAAAAAGGAGAATTTGGACCCAGATGCACTCAGGGAGAACGCCGTGTGAAAACTGGAGTTACGTTTCCCCGAGCCAAGCCCTACCAGAAGCTGGAGGCCGGGAACAGGTCCTTCCCTAGCCTTGTGGTGGCGGCTTTGCACTCCCATGCGTCGTCACCCCACCCTTTCTCCCTCCACCAGGTAACTCGGTTCCAAGTCTCCGCCTTGAGGGTTGTTTGGGTGGAGCCTTCGCTTCTTCTGGTCTTCAGTCTACCTCCTACACCTGGACACGGCCCCAGTCCGTCTCCTACCCAGTCAATTCAGACAGCAGCAACTTTAATACCAGGACAGCCTGAGGTGGGTCTTGCCAGCCCAGGACCTCATGAACTGGGTCCAGGACACCGATGCCCATGGACACCACTTGGCTCGTCCTCTGAGGCCCTGCCGCAGGTCCCGCTCTTCCTGAGACCCTCAGACTCCCATGCTCCTCCCAGCTGGGGACTCCCCCAGGCCTCCTGCAGTCGGCAGCTTCAGTCTCTCGCCTTGCAAGTCCTTCCCTGTATCTCCTAGCCCGTGGGATGGTGAAGTGCAATCTCCCGTGAAAAGATCCTATGAACTTAGCCCCCAAGTTCATCTCGCCTTCAGGGTGGGGGCGCTGCCAGCTGCCAGTTGCGTCAGACCAGCTCCTCCGATTAGACATCAGTGTTTGCTTTCCTCGCTCCAACGCAGATCTCCTGGCATCCCGGAGGCTCCTCCGTGGTGTCGCACTGCCTCCAGGCCCCCACAGAGTGTTGGTCCCAGTGGGGTCTTCGTTCCTGAGACGAGAATGCCCTTTGTGTGCACAAAGCATGGCCGCTGTGCGCGTGTGTGCGTGTGAGAGGATGTGTGCGAGTGGCTGCCCTGTCAGCTCCCAGCTCAGAGCCTGGAGATACTCAGCAGTGACAGGAAAGGTGACAGCAAAGGCAGAAGCACAGAGCATCCCTGTCGCACCCGCCTCCACTGCCCAGTCCGACTTGAACGTCCCCACCGCAGGCTTCCCAGATGAGTTTTTTAAGGAGACTACACCTTTGCCACCAGGAGTCACACAGGGAAGGGATTAAGGGTGCCGTCCGGAGCCAAGCGGTCTGAGTGCACAGCCCGGCTCTGCCACTCGACGGCCATGACCTTTCTGGGCCTCACCTTCCCCATCTGCGTGAGGGGGTAACAACGGGATTTGGAGAGAGTGAAGTACGTTCAACCCTGCGAAAAGCACCAGGACAGTGCCTGGCGCTCAGTAAGTGCTAGCTAGCTTCACTACTACACGTCAAAGATACACAAGTGCAGCGCTGGGAAGCCCTCGGGTAACTGGCCATATGAAAAATGCTGAACACACACGCAGGAAAGAAGTGGGAGTTGACTTACACTTACAAGGGTGACAAGTCCTCCAGATGCCGCCCATGCAAATTCACAGCTGAAACAGAAGACAGAACCACGTTTACCTCCGCCAGGGTAGAGTCTGACACTCAGGATGACACTCCTTGGCCAACGGGCCCGTCTGCACCTTTGTAGCCCTAATTTAGCAGGCTAAAGAGCTTCTGCAAGATAGTAAGATGTGGGTTCAAGTAGCCCCAGATTGTCACTTAGACTGACCGGGAACTCCCTCTTGTCAAGAACACCTCCTCCCCGCTCTCCGGAGAGCAAGGGCCCTGTGTCATTCGCTGTTGACCGGCCTCATGGTGAGACATTTTTACGAGAGGTAGCACAGCATTGGGAAGGAGCCCGGGCTCTGGAGTTGGAGATGCTCCACATAAAATACCAGTTCAATGCTTGGCACGCACTGAGTGCTCAATAAATGCCTTCCTTATTATTTACTGTTGTCGTTACTCCACTGTGGTTAATCCTGTCGTAATCCTTGTGTCCCTCAGTAAACCTGGACTCGGCTTTGAAACAAAGCCCATCTCAGGCCAGCGCCGCCTGTCCCTGGAGGCCCTCGCCCCGCAGAGCCCACCTTTTAGCTCCAGAGGTACAAATTTATCTGAGGCTAGGATGACATTTTGACATATGAAGCTACGTCCTCTCTCTCTCCTCCCCCAACCCCACCCGAGCAAGTAGCCTGCTTTGAATTGTGTTGTTTTGGGGAGTGGAGAGGGAGGTTTGCAGAGGAGGAAAAAGAAAGGGTTAGCAAGAGTAGATGCAGTGGTCGAAAGAGAGAGCCTTTGCCCTCCCCAATGAGCAAAGCAAAAGGAGGATCCCCCAAGAACGGGGATCAGAGAGGGGATGAGTGGGGTGAGTCCTGCCAACCCCCTGGGATGAGGGGTTCAAATAAAAGGTTATTTTGAAAATGCTGCAAAGTAACATTTCATGCACCCCCAAGAGCGTGAACAGAAACCTACTCATTCACTGTACACCAGGCATCGGGTGTACGTGCATCAGTGAGAAAACCTGACGTGGTCCCGACCCTTGGGCAGCTTGCAGACAACAAGCAAGCAAATTACAGAATATGGCAAGTGTCGAGGTGGGAAATCCCAGTTACAGAGAACATTCGGGAGGCACGGTCATGGACACGCTCCCCAAGAATCGCTGTGCGATGCAGGGCGGACTCGGGAAGCACGGGCGGGAGAGGAGGGCATTCCGGGCAGAAGGAGCAGCCCGGGAAAGGCCCCACGACGGAGAAGAACAGATCTGCACGGATACTTGGGCGCTGAGGATCTGGTTTTTCTGGTCGATTGGGGTACCCCTGACACCTGGCGCCACAGGAACACAGACCGAAAAGGACTAGAGGGTCAACCAGTGTGGACATTCCATTCGGTCTAGTTTTGGGGAAAACCAGAAAGGGCCGGAGTTAGAGATGCAGCATCCCCTGGATGAGAATCACCCGTCTTAACCTGGGTTCAGCTTCCTCCCCTGTGAAATAGAGACCACCCTTCTCCTTCGGGGTCGTATTGAGTGCGATAACGTCAGTAAAATGACTAGAACGAAGACCAGCCCAGAGCCGGTGCGCCAAAGCGGCCATCATTATGAGATCTGCCTGCTGTGATGTTCCGCGTCCTTCACGACCCAGCCCCAAGGTGACCTGCTCCTCTCCCTCGAAGGGACCATAAGCTCCATGAAAGCGGGAGCACGTCTGGTTTGTCCTTATACGCCACCCCCACCCCGTTCCTCTCACACTGAGCCCGGCACACTTTAAGAGCTCAATGACCATCTGTGGAACTGAAGGCAAGTGCACAATTATAGTAACTAATAAACTGAAGGGTGTTTTTGTGGGGGACAGAGAAGTCACTCGGTCCAAGATGATCAAATGACAGGATGAGCCAAGGAAAAACATGCCACGGCCTGCTCGCATTCCCGGCAGGGTGTGAGACACAGCCGAGAAACAGCCGCTCGTCGACACGAGGACGGTAAGATGCAGCTTTTCGCTCTTCCGAGGGCAAAGGGCATTTCTAGGCAACAAAGCAGGTTGTGGTAACTAGCAGGCAGGGTTTTTTATTTTTAAGATTTTATTTATTTTTAGAGAGAGGGGAAGGGAGGAAGAGAAACATCAATCAGTTGGCTCGCGCACGCCCCCGGCTGGGGACCTGGCCTACAACCCAAGCATGTGTCCTGACTGGGAATCAAACCGGTGACCTTTCAGTTCGCAGGCTGGTGCTCAACCCACCGATCCACACCAGCCAGGGCAACAGGCAGGTTTTCAAACCAGCACTTATTTAACGCTTTAAGGTTCACACAGCACTTCCACGTACATCACTGACTGCCCTCAACCATTTTGTGAACTGGGCTATTGATTAGCCAGACTCACGGTAGATGCGGGCACCATGGACCAGTAGGGGCAAGTTACTTACTCGTGGTTAAACACTGAGCTGCAAACCCAAGGCATAATCCTGAACCCTTTGCATCTGAATTCACTGCGGTTCCCCCATAAGGCCATCACGCCCCACTGGATCTTAGGTGAGGAGATGCAAACACCGCACGCACCCAGAGTCAGCAAAGCATCACACACGCAGAACCGCGGCTGGATTTCCAGCCGTGGCAAACACTCTGGGCAGGGCGTTCTCAGAAGCTACTGCAGCATCTGGACAGAGGAGGAGGGAGGACCTCACCCTCACTCCACGTGAGATGACTCATCAGCAAAGATGAAGCCTCTCCCACAGAGACAGAGAGATGGGTCCCTTCAAGCTGACCTGCTTGCTCCCTGCCCCGAAAATCTTAGGCATCAGTGTCAATACCACCCAAGTTGGTATTAACTGCTACTGACTCCCTAGGGGCTGACAAATATTTTTAAATATAATTTTGAATCATAATACAGTGAATTTTAACACATTTTAGATAAAATGTAAAAACAACTACAAATCACCCTATTCCCTTCTGCCTTGTTTTCATTTTCATCCCCCACCATCCCTTTCTGGCCATCCCTCTAGGATTTACACAAACAGAAGCAGGTGTGAATATGTATTTTATCCCCTCCCACCTTTTTTCCCATGGAAAATACAGCATCGTGTTGTTATGCCCAGTTTCGGGGAGCGAATCCTTTTCCTCCACAGCCACTGCCAGCAGACCCAAGGCCAGAGGCAGGCAAGCAACTAGCACTTGTTGGAGGGGAAACCCAGCCCGAACAGACAAATCGGTCTCAGGGGACAGCCCCGGGTACGTAAGGCAAGTCCTGCTGACTGGCGTCTGTTCACAAGTGTCAGTGGCGAAGCTGTCCCATCTGCTCAGAGCACGGCAGGGTGTGAGAAAGTGCATCCTGGCACTTCTCTCCTAGAAAGGTGCAGGGTTCAAGGTCACACACACAACCAGCACCTCTGTCTTCTGGGTCACCAACAAAACAGCACCCACAGGACAAAGGATGCAGAGGGCGTCGTTGAATCGTTAGAACAAAAACAGTCGGAGACCTTCAGCACAAAGAAATGGGAGAAGCTCCTCTTCCAACGGCCGCAGCCTCACCCTGCTTTGCAAATCACCCTGAAATGGCTGGAGAGTATTCGGCCCCATCTGGACCATGACCTGAAGGGGCTTCTGGGAAAGTGCTTGTAAATGGGCCCGGCCTTCAGGAAAGGCCGCCGTGGCCAAGGTGGGGCGAGGCCTCCCTCAGGACCCAAGCGGGCTCTCAGCTGCAGAGGTGCAACACCTCGGACGGGGAAGGGGGCTGTGCACACTGCCAGGAAAGTGGACTAGTATTTTTGGGAAGTTTTAATTTGCTTCAATTAAAAATCCAGGCCAGCCCTGAGCAACACAGAAGTAGGTGAACTTCTTTTCTGAACCTCTGCAGTGTCTTTTCTGGGCCCCCCGCCCGTCTGCAGGTCTGTCACTGAGGGACCTGCACCCCAGCCAGCACTTCCCACCTGGCTGGTCTGAGGTTCACACCATTTCCTCCCCACTCTCCCGCCAGACCAGAACAGGGCCCTGCAGGGGAGGGGAGGGGAGGGAGACCCAGTGGGCTCCACGAGACAGCAGAAACCCTGCATCGGGGGCTTCTGCACTGCCTTCTCGGACTGGGTCATGTCTATCCACAGACGGCCGTTTTCCTGAGAACACGGGCTCTGTGTCTCGTGATCAAAGGACTGTGAGAAACGCTGGGGAAGATCAGCTGCTTTAAACAATGCACGGCGTGTAGTAAGGGCGCCCCGAGCCCTAGCTGATAGGTTGTGACCCTCACCGTTATTTGCAGGTGTTCCTCTCCACCTTTAAGGGAGCTTTAAACCCGGCCCCCAGCCGCCCTCCTGGCTGTCCTGGCCCAGAGAAGGCAGCTGCTTTCGGGGAGGTAGCCTATGAGCCACTGGGGAGCCCCTCAGGTTCCAACATACACTTTAATGGGCTCTGAGGCAGGACCTGTGTCCTACTGGTCTCTGTCCAGGGAAGGTACAAAGAAATTCACCCATTCGGGGCACTCATGAAAGACTATGTAATGCCCATGTTTCAGGACAGGGACAATGCTGGCCCACACCTCGGGTCAGAAAAGGCAGAAGTGGCCAGAGTGGGCCTAACCACCCTGGCGGCCTTCTCCCACCTGGGGTCCAGCAGCCGTTTCCCTGGGAAATGTGTCCTTCGGGAGCCAGGCCCGAGTCTGAGCGACTGGCCCGCCGACTCCTTCCCACAGGACTCCATCCCCCAGGGCCCCAGGGATTGAGGAGGGCTGGCTGGGTCAAGGATGGACCGGGCTCCAGGGGGATTTAAGTCTTCTCCAGCCTACTGCGACCACCCCTCTCCTCCCAGCCCCCACCCTGGGAGGCCCCACCTTGGACTTCCCCAAAACAAAGTCTGCAGTGAGGTCTGACCGAGTTAACAGAACACGTGCCTCCCCTTGGGGAAGAACCTTCAGCTGAGGGCCTGTTGAGGGGGAAGTAAGGAGTAGTGGCAAGACCACTATAAAAGAGCCACCCCTCTTGCCCTCTAGTCCCCACCTTCTAAACCCTGAATTCCAGAAATGCAGCAGGCCCACAAATGCAGACATGCAAAAACAAATTTTTCTCTGTAACTCAACTTCATTCTTATAATGAGCCCCTTTTTCTAACTAACGTGAAAGATATCCAGGTGAACTCAGGCCGCTGATGTAAACTCAATCAGTTCACAACTAACCAGGTCGAATCCCCACTTGGGGGTTGGGCCTACCCATCCTCCTGCAGGGACCCCTGGCACACCCTCCAGCACGCTCTCAGCTGACGTCCGGGACCCACAGGATTCTCTGAGACACTTCCCTTCTCCAGGCAAAAGAAATCTGGGCAACCGTCACCAGCACTCTCCTGCCGGGTCCTTCCAAACTGCCATCTCCATCTGCCTTGGTGGCCTGAGGAGCATCTGACAGGTCACCATCCTTCCTAATACCAAGCAGGGAGCAAGGCCCAGGGCCCCATCACCCTGAGAGCCGCCCAATGCTAAAGGAGTCGCTCCTCCACCACTTCCCAAGCTCTTCTCCAAAAACCCTCCGCTCTCCACTCTGCAGCTCTTTTCCATTTACGGTCCCTCTCCAGTCTCTCCTTACAGCTTAGCTCTTTCACTTAAAACCTAGAGATCTGGCATCTTCATTCTTTCCAGCTCCACTCAGCGTGGGGGGGAGAGACTCACCCAGGAATTGACACTTCAACTAACATCTCACCGTACCCTGGGGGAAAGAGAAACTTCAAGTACAGTCCACCTGGGTCTGCCTATCCAGGACAAGTCAAGGATTACTCAGAAGATGCCCAACCCAGGGGAGGGCAGGCAGCGGTCCCTGTCTGAGTAGAGCTGGGCACGCAGGCCCATCCACTGCACAAAAGGTGGGTGCGGTGTTGCCTGCCGGTGTGCTGACTGCCCAGACTTCGGAGTCACTCGAGCCTGGACTCAGCAGTTCTCCATTCACCGGTGTGATCTTGAACAAGTCATTTAACTCACCCTAGCTTCAGTATCCTCACCAGTAACAAGATGCCACCCACCTCCCAGGACCCCGTCAAGAACTAAGCTCAGCACCTGGCAAGTAAATGCTCCATAAATGAGAATCATCTGTCAGTACTCAAGACCACACACACTCAGCCACGCCCAGTCACACCCAGTCTGGGGCTCAAGGGCAGCTTGACCCGACTCCCCGACACTCCCTCCCAAGGCCCCTTCCCAGGGCTGGGCCAGTCTACACACATACGCAGGGGCCCCTACTCCACTGTGGTCACTCTCGAGTACAAGACGCGGACCCTGCTGAGGCTGGCGCAAGTCAGAATAGGGTTCATGTAGTGAGGACCTTGCAGTGGCTCACAGGTGGCTCAAATTAGCTTAAACCGAAAAAGAAAAAAGGAGGGGTCTCCCTTAGCTCACATTACCTAGAAGTCCAGAGGTAACGGTCCGCAGGCACAATTGGACCAGGGACTCCAGAGACACCACCCGGACTTGTCCCCGCTCCGTCTGCCTCCAAGCTCTGTCTTCCTCTCTCCACATGTTCCAGTTCCAGGCCAGCCGCTGCAGGCTCACCCTCTCAGCAACCCTCGTGGGTGAAGCTTCCTTCTTTCTTAACTGCTCCAGCAAAAGGCCAGGTCTGGGTGCTGGCAGACCGAACGGGCTGCTTGAGCCCCCCTGCACCCGTCACCCTGGCCATAGAGACAGAGGTGAAGGAGTGGGGTCAGCGCCAGCAGGCCCCCCGCTGAGCAAGGCCGTGCTGAGAAGGCAGCAGCAGAAACCACCCAGTGCCAACCTCCACTCCACCCCTCTCCCCAGTCACCCCTCACAGTCAGCTCCCCCACCAAGGGCCTCAGGTCCTGGTTAGTTCCCAATTCATATTCGAGAGTGAGAATCTAACAGGCCCTGCTATTCGTGAGGCATCGATTTCCATGCTGCGCCACATGGTGGGCACGGCTGGCTGAGGTCTGGTGCCCACGGGTCAGGAGTCCTACTGGACCCGTCCGTGGGGGCGAAGGAGGCCGGGAGACAGGGTCTCGCGGTACAAACAAGGCTGCTTGGGCTCCTCACGGGGCAGGGCAGCTCCCGCTAGAAGAGGTAGAAGGACCACAGGCCTCACGAGTGACGCGCATCTAAATACACCCGTGACATCCAGAATAGAAACAGCTTTATTGATACCTGAGAAAAAGTGCAGGAGAAACATTCCCACTGACCACTGAGCCTATCCCCTCGGGCCACATCACCCAGAGGCCTGACCACCTCTCTAGCCCTTCCCTTGAGCTGTGGGTCCTTTGGGGCCTCACTGGCCAGCACCCAAAGGCTGGAGAAGTCCACAGCCAGGGTCTGGAGAGAGAGGGTCTGCAGCCCTGGTTCCTGAGTCCAGGGTGGGGTCGGCAGGGAGGCTTCACCGGTCAAGGTCTAGAGCCTCCTGGGTCACCGTCCGGAGTCCAATGGAAAACAACCGCTCCCAGGGCTCCCGGATCCAGGCCAGCAGGGCCGTCAGCTGCTCGGAACACACAACACGCACTGCCCAGAAACTCTCAAGCCGGGACACCTGGCAGACCAAGAGGGCCGAGGTGAGCTCACCGAGGGCCGCCTGGGAGACGGGCAGGGGAGGTCTCGAGGAGGACCCACTGCCCCTCCTTGCGCGCAGCCTCTTCCCTTCCGCAAGCCTGGCAGTCCCCATAGAAGATCCTGACTTTTTAAATAGAACCCAACTGACACCTACTGAAGGCCCCCAAAGGGCTCTCACGATTACTGTCTCGTTTCTTTAATCTTTCCTGTTCGTTCTGGAGTCAATTCCAAGGAACTGCTTGGGGTTCAGCTCCTCGCTCTACCACCTGTGACCTGGGCAGGTTGGTTAACGTGCGCAAACCTCAGTTTCCTCACCTGTAGCAGGGCTAATGACAGCACCTCCTCACGTGCAGGCTGTACGGAGCCAACGGCTGATGTGGGGGCCCAATCAAATGGGAACCCGAGGCGGGAGCAGCAGCTGCTGCTTCACTCAAGGTCGCCCAGCTGACACAAGGCTGGGCTTCAAGTTCAGGGTGTTTCCACTGCCTACAGTGGCCGCCCCCACGTGCTCCTGCCCAAACCAGTGAGCCTCCCAGGTCCCTGCGCCTGACTTCTCTGTTCCCCCCGCCACGACTGTCCTTGGCACATTCCACACGCCCCCCATTCCTAGCCTTCTAGACCCATCTCCCACCTACGAACCACCTCTGCCTCCGTCTCTCTCTGCCTCTCTCACACTCACGAGCACACGTGCACGCGCACACACCTCATCGTAGAACACCAGCCGCAGGTCCTCCGGCGCCGTGCGGTAGAGCACCACCGAGCTCAGGCTGCTGAGTGGCTGCTGCTCCCTGACACAGAAGGAAGGGCCCGGCCCCGAGAGCAGGGCCTTCTCAGAGCCTTCGGCAGACGCCACTGGAAGAGGGGGCTCTGCCTGGGACCCCACAAGGTCCTCCTCTAACAGGTACAAGGTGGACAGAGTCAGCAACAGGGACACAGGACACGCAGCGGGGCCTGGAGTAAAGGAGGCAGGGTGAGCTGCAGGGTGGAAGGCCGTGGAGAAGCCCGGGCCCTGCGGCAGAGCCCCAGCCGCTCGGGAGGAGAGGAGCGGACCATGCTGAGATGGCCACAAAGCGGCCAGGCCTCTGGGGCCGGGGCCCCCAGCTGCAGGGATCTCCAGCCTCCAAGCCCTCTGAGACAAAGGAAGCCTGCCCCACCATCTCACCGACTCAGAAAGGAGGGTCCACTCTCGCCTTCTCCAAAAGGCTGAGGCAGAGCAGACCCAGCTGACCTGCTCCCCCTCGCAGAAAGCCCAGGCCCGAAACCAAGGCGTTCCTGGCCCTACCCAACCAGGAACACTGAGGCAGTCGTGCGGGTATGCCCATGAGTGACAGGAAGTCCAGATCCCCAGAAATGAAAGCTGACATGCATTGGTGGCCAGACCAGTGGCCTGAGCAAAGACAGGGTACAGAGGCCTCACCTTCAACCAGGAACACCTGAAGGTAGAAGAACCGGGGAGGCTCCAAGGAAGAGGCTCTTTCCAGCAGCGGCCTGGGGGAAAGGTGGCAGCCCGAGGAGAGAGTGGTCAGCCAGGGGTGGGCAGTACCAGGACGGGGCAGAGCAGGGAGGGAAGACCAAGCCTGTGGGCCTGAGGATGGGGACCAGGGGCTTGTGGACACAGGGCCTGGGCTCCACCCCTGATCTCATCCTCCTACCGACTTACCACAGTCGGTGCTTTGGGGTCACCTCCTCCTCCGTGGCACTGACGCTGCCTCTCCAGGCTGGGGGCAGAGCCTGCAAGACATCTGGGCAGAGCCAACCAGAGACAGGGAGCCCTCGTGACTCCACCTCTTCTATCCCAACCTCCCTGCCTCTCAACACCTGCCCATTCTCCAAGTTTCTAGATTTCAG
Organism: Trachops cirrhosus; assembly: GCA_028533065.1. Classification (NCBI taxonomy): domain Eukaryota; kingdom Metazoa; phylum Chordata; class Mammalia; order Chiroptera; family Phyllostomidae; genus Trachops; species Trachops cirrhosus. The sequence goes on from CM052541.1 coordinate 12,065,843, forward strand.
GAACTTTTCTGAGGACTGAGTTTCATTACCTGTCTGTCCCAATTATGGGCACCAGACATGGAATCTATGACCGCATTCCCCTGCGGCCTGCCCTCCCTCCCTGTCTCTCCCTTTCCTCTCTCACCAGTGAGCTCCTCTAGGAAGGCTCGGCAATGCCTGGCATCTCGGGGCAGCAGGACGCAGCTGCCTGCCCCAGCTGCCCACTCTAGCCGCAGGCTCTGTCCTGCCAGGCCCAGCTCTATGCGACTCAGATCCTGCAGGAGAATGGCCAGGGCTGGCTGCAGCCAGCTAGCTGGAGGCCCGCTGTGGAGAGAGGAGGGGCAGAGTGGCGGAAAGGAAGAAGAGTAGAGTGAAACCCACAAGGGAACCCTGACCCTTCCCGGGCCACGGTCCCACTCACTCACCAGATCTCCCCTGTCACCTTCAACACATAAAGCCTGTGGTCAGACACAACCACGAGACAAAGACACTCCCCAGGGTGGCCTGCCAACACCAGTGGCACCTAAGGGGAAGAGGAAGTGGATGAGAAACAGAGGACTAGGGAGGCAGCTGCCAGACTGAGAGCCAAGTTACTGTGACGGCACCTTCGGCCTACACCTCCCCCAGCGCATCTACCCCAGCTCCCCACCCGCCTGCTCTCCATCCCACGTCCCCTGCCTGCACTCTGACCGCAGCAGGTCCTTTGCAGGTCTCCCTGCCCGCCACCTCATCCCTCCAATCTACCCTCCACACGCCGCCAGCCACACTGTTCTAAACATAGGACTGACCGCCACTCCCCGGCTTCCAGCCCTTCAGTGGCTGCCGTGGCCCTTGGGATCCATCCAGTCCAAACCCCTTGGCAGACACAGGGGGTGGCTCCTGAACCGGTCCCTGCCTGCCTGCTCTGACTCCTCCGGGGACACTCCCCGACGTTCTGGCTGCCCCCACCACGGCAGGTCTCCCCACAGCCACCCTCTGAAGCCCCCACACACATGCCACTCTGCTCCCCTGGAACACCCTCCCCCCTCCTCTGTAACTCATCCTTCACGACCGGGCTGGGCCGTCACCTCCCCGGGAAGGGCTGGCTTCCCTGGCCCACTGGGGCTGGATCAGATGCCCTCTCGGGCCCCAGCCTGATCCCAGCACTTCCGTATCACATGCTCGTTGTCTGTTTCTCACACCGGACTATAAGACAGAGAGCAACACTGGTTTAGTCTAGATGCTTAGTGTCTGCACGTGCTAGGCACTCAACAGAGAGGGCCCAGCAACACCCTGCATTTACAGTGACGACAGGAGGTACCACTGAGGCCAGGTGCAGACATGAGCTCTCACGGACGCTGCCGCACTCGGAGAGGAGGTGTTAGTGCCCTTACGGAGGAGCAACAGCGGGGACTCGCACATCAAGGCACCCAGCGAGTGACTGCTGGGGCCGACACGGAAGCCAGGCCCGACAGTTCGGAGCACCAGCTCTGACACAATCGGCCGGATGGAAACAAGCAGGCGCCCCGTCGGTTAGCGGCACGGGGCAGTGCCAGGCGGGCACAGACCTTGATGCAGCACTGGAACTCCTCCTGGGCATCGGCGAACACCTCGACATCCAGGAAGAGCCGGAGTCGGTGGTCCACAGAGCGGAGGCCGCAGCGCTCAGGGGCTGGGGACAGGCGGTGGGCCATCAGTCTGCCCTGGCCGCCCAGTTCCATCCCACCTCCCCCCATCAGCGCCCCTTCCCGCCCCCAGACACCAGCCCCGCCTCATCTGGTCTACACTCACGGGGACTGAGGCTCCACCCGTGGCGGTCATGGGAGACCAGCGCCTGAGACGGCGTGCTGTCAGCCCTGGTGCCGTGGTCCCCGTCGCCAGGAGGGTCATGGACAGTGCTGGGAGACTGCGAAGAAGCTGGCAACTGCTCTTCCAGCCTCTGCTCCCCGCTGGGGGCCCCCACGGACAGAGCCAGGAGAACCACATGGTCACCGCCACAGTTGGGACACACAGCAGGAGGCTCTGGAGAGAGAGGGATGGGCACATCCCCGTGACCCCCCACACAACACCACAACCCCCCACCCCCGTGCTCACCGGCTCTCCGCCCACTCTCAGACTCGCCTCGGCCCACACCTCCAGCCACACACACTCCCCACCTTTCCCTGCTCACCCGCCTCCCTCTGCAGGCCCAGCTGCTAACTGATCACTCCTGGACCCGGGGCCCATGGCTCCTCAAAATACACCCCACCGCCTCCCTTTGGGCCTTCTCAGAAAGAGCCAGGCTCCACCAGGCCCTGTGCTGTTCCCCTCCCACCACCCGGGGCTGATCATGTACTTCGATGATCTACCAGCCAATGTCTAAAGCCCCAACTCAACAGAGTGGGAAGGCAAGGTGCCAGATATGGGTCTAATTCCAGGCTCCATCACTTAAAGGCTATCATCTAAGCAATTAGGACAAGTCATCTGAGCTCCCTGCGCCTGGTGCCTCATCTGTAAAAGGGATGACGACAGTCCAATCTTACAGGGTTGTCGGGACGAGTGAACGCAATCAGGCAAAGGATCCAGGACAGGGACCAGCAACGAGAGAAGAAACATTCCTTGAGCAGCTACAATGGCTGGGCTCGTGCCAGAGCCTTTGACCAGAGCAGCAAAACTCTCCCGTCCCACTTACAAAGGAGGAAAGCAAAGGGCCCAGCAACCACTGACTGAAGTCCTCGGTTTGGAGCCCAGCCCCCTGCTTGTTGCCTTTCCCTCACATTTAAATCTCCTACCAGCACCCTGGGGCAAGTTCATTCTCATCTTTGTTTGGGCGAGGTAACTAAGACTCACAGGTAACTAAGACTCACGCAGGAAGGTTCATTAACGATGCCTCCACTGAAGGGACCCCAGGGGCTGAACACCACCCCCATTGGTGGAGCACAGACAGAGTCTGGAAGGAGGCGGGGCTCTTTCTGCTGCACGCAGGGCCCTGCTGGGCCTCTGGGACCCGCCACCTCCTGGGCGGGCTTGGGGAGCGCGCTGGACAGGATTGCGCTTTCCAAATAAAGTGTGAACCCCTGCTCTAGCTGCTGCCAAAAAGAGGAAAGTCATAAAAATCATGCATTTCAACAGAGGAGTTACCAATATCCGTCTTTCGGACTGGTCTGTAAGGGAGATTTTTTTGTCTTAAGACACCTAGAGGCTCCAAGGGCAGGCGGAAGGACGGTCGGACCAACCCCCAGAGCGTCTGGCCAACAGCCGCAGCGCTCGGGTGGCCGTGCCGCACCCCGACAGCGGGCGCTGAGGGCGCATTAGGTTTTATGGAGTTTCTGGAACGTGAGCCCAAAAAGGGGGGAAAGCCTTCAAGTTATGAAAAAATAATGAGTATGTTTAAACAGCTACAGAGATTGTATTTCCTGACTTTTAGAGGGGGAAAAAGGATCTACTTTTTTCTTTTACTTTTTTTATACACGTAACAGGCAGACGGTTTTATTTCTCCTCCAGGCAGAAAGCGGGCCCCCACTCCTTTCTTCCCTGCGGGTCCCCCTCCACACTCCCACCCTCAACGCCATTTTCCCTGAAATGGCAGGAGGTCCATGGGCCAGGAGGTCAAGGGCAGGGCTCCTACCTGTACTTTGGAACAGAGGCCTCCCACCTTCCACACTGTCCAGGCCCGACCTGGTCTCCCCTGGCTTGAAATCGTGGCCACAGCGCAGACACTGGAGTCTGCCCCCCAGCTGGTCCCTTGCTTCCCCACACTGATGCTGAGCCTTGGTGGCTGCCGGGGTCAACACAGCAAGCAGCTCCTGCAACAGGGCGGGCCGGAGGCAGCTGTGAGCAGGGGGACCCCGACCCTCAGCCTTCCGCTCTCCCAGCAGCCGCCTGAACCCCATCACCTGGACAGCGGCGTGGGCATCAGGCTCCAGCACCACATAGCGACGCAAGTGCCGGTTCGGACAAATGTAAGAGAAACGCAGGGCGAGGACAGGGGCCGTGGGCGGCGGCTCTGAGCCCTGCACGGCAAGAGAGGACCAGGAGAAAACAGCAGAGGGATTGGGGTTATACTGAGAGCACGAAGGGGGACGAGAACTCTGGACCCCATTAAAACGCTGTTGCTAACACCCCGGCGCTGGCCCAGAAGCTCTACCCCTGGGCCCGCCTCCCAAGCGGCCTGGGGTCCGTATGCTCCCCCAGCCACCTCCTCAGCGCCAGTGAGAGACCACGAGGACTCAGAGCCTGGTGCTGGGCACCCAAGACCCAGTGTCAGAGCTGGCTGCTGAAAAACGCCCCGCAGCTCGTCCAGAAGCCACACTCACCTCGGGCAGGGGCTCCCTCTGGGTTTGGCTCTCAAACTCTATTTCAGCTGCCTCCAGACTCTGGAGCTCCAGCCGCTCCAGGGTTTGAGCTGCTTGGAGTTCCACCTCGAACAGGTGGCCCGAGGTAACCCGGAGAAAGCGCTCCTTGCCCCGCACACCCTGAGGCCCCTCCAGGGGACACACCAATAAGGGGCGATAGAGCTCCGCTGAGGAGAAAGCAAGAGAGCGACCCTTTAAGCAGCCGAGAAGTACCAAGACTCCACCCTCCCATGCGCTGGCCCTCCCCCATGGCCCTCCCCCAACAAGAGCTCAGCCACCCCGCACCCAGGTTTTCCTCTCTCCCAACACACCACCATCACAGCCACCAGGAGCTCACCTTCTACTTCATCCTGCTCCTGCTCCTGCTCCTGCTCCTGCTCCTCCTCTTCCTCCTCTCCCTGCTCCTCCATCTCCTCTTCCTCCTGTGGCTCCAGCCCCACACTGACCTCCTCTGTCACTTCCTGTGGGGACTCCTTCTCTGGGGGCGGCAGGCTGGGCACAGTCTCGGGGCTCAGGGCGTCCTGGTGCAGGGTGCTGAGGGCAGGGGTCTTGCAGGAAGCCAGGGCAGGGATCCCAGGGGTCTCCAGGTGATTCCTATACTGTAGCCAGTCACAGCCAAACTGTTCCCGGAAGCTGTTCATAAGTTCCAGTTCCCGGTGTTGCTGTACAAACCGTCCTGCACAGGTGTGTATGGGATGGGGGGGGGGGCAGTATTACACAGCTCAGCCAGCCCGCGTCCCCACGCCCAGCCTCTCCTGTGAATGCCCCTCGGGGTAAGATAAAAGTCTGTGCAATGGGGCGGGGGCGGGGGCGGGGTCAGAGACAGGCTAAAGGCTCCCCCTCAGCAGCCGGCCCCGGAGTGCGTTCCACACACACTTCGGGTTCACACAATTCACAACTGTGCGTCCCGCGCCGCTCTGGGAGACTCGCAGCACACGGCAGCACAGTTAGGGTCCTGCGACGTCCCGGGGGAGCAGCTGCTTGTTTAACCTAGCATCTCCCAAACCGTCCGGCCACGGAATCCCTCTGACACACCACAAACCTAACGTTCCTTGTAAAAGACCCTTCGGGAAGTGCTGCCCAGGGGCAGTGTCTCCGCCTCCCGCCAAACGGACAGGGAAGAGGAAAGACAAGGAGGCCCTCCACAATGCTCCGCCCCACCAAAACTAAAACCCTCCTAACGAGAGGACTGGGGAGCGCCGGGCTGGCGCACGGAGGCTGGGGGCAGGGCTTACCAGCCGGGGAGGGGTCCTGGGTCCGGGGCTCTGGGTCCGTATCACTGGGCTCCGAGATACTGGCCCGCCTCACACGAACTCGGCTCTGCATGTGGGTACAGGGATGATATTCCACACAGCTAGGCCTTGCATCCAACCTACCAAAAGCATCCCACCCACAAACAAGGACAAAGCCTCACTATTCTCAGCCCCTCAACAACCCGGAGCCCCGGTACAGGGACCCAGCCCCAGGTCCGAGGCAGCCTAGGACAGTTTACCTTAAACTTACGAATCGGGGGTGGGGCCACAATGCCCCCGGAGGAGAGGCTGTCACTCAAGTCAGCGCCACCTGAGGTTTCAGTGGTACTCCCCACTGGCCAGGACGGAGGTGGGGCCTCTGAGGATGTGGAGGTCTGGCGTGTGACAACAGGAAGGAGAGAGAGGTCGGAGCCAGAGGGGCACCTCCGCCCTCCCCAAGCTCACCGAGAGCCGGGATCCCCTCGCCGGCTGACCAGGCAGAACCTGGACCTGGGAACCCGGTTTCCGTCAGCGAGCATTCTCTCTTCCCATCCTCCCAAACCAGTCCTTGCCGTCCCAGTCCCAGCACTCCCATCACACCAACCTGAAAATCAGTCAGTGACAAGACCTTTCCATCAAGAAGGAACTGAACAGAGACAAGAGAGAAGGGGGCAGTGTTGGTGGCGGGGCACATACCCTGGGAGCTCCAAGCCGGGCCGGGAGCCCTCCTAGACCTGCAAGGACCTCCGGGCTCAGCAGGAGGTACCAACATAATAAGCAAGAATAAGCAAGGGGTCCAGGGTCTGGGCCCTGAGTCTAGGGAGTGAGAAAAGGCAAGAGGTGCAGGGGTGGGCATGGGACTGGGCAAGAAAGGCAAAGGAGAACACATAGGGGAAGTCACTCACGCCAGAAGCAGCATCCCTGGCTCGGGGGGACAAGTACTGGGCGGTGGCCACTCGGTGTGCAGGGTGGAACCACAAAGGGTTTCCCTCCAGGTAGAGCTGAGGGGCAAGAAGGAAACTAAAGTGGGCCTGGAGCCTCCCTGTGGGAAGACAGGCACTGACCACCTCCACATGGGGGGCGGGGGGCAGAGCTGGCTTCCAGGTCTTTGAAGCACCCCAGTCCCACCTTGCGGAGCTCAGCCAGCAGCCACAGCGGTGACAGCGCCCTGTGTTCTTCCAACAGGTTGTACGCCACATCCAGGTGCTGCAGGTTCCTCAGCTGCTCTAGGCCTGGGGCAAAGGCGAGGAAAGAGGAAAGGCATGTGAGTGAGAGCAAGCTGGGGGAGGGTGCAGTGAGAAGACAATCCTGGGCACTCAGACCCGCCCATGGGCTCGCCCAGGGCTCTGGAGGCACGAGGTTCCCAGGCCCCTCGCCACCCTGAGTCTCACCCTGCCCAACCCCTCCTGCTGGCCATCCCCCCCCCACACTCCCCCACTCACCATGCAGGCCCTGGAGCTCATTGCCTCGCAGGATCAGGGTCCCCAGAGCAGCCCCGGAGGGTCCCATTCTCGGCACTGAACACAAGTGGTTATAGGAGATGTCCAGATGGCAGAGCTCAGACAAGTCCTGCGAGGAGGTGGGAGGTGACAAAGATTCTCTCCTTGATAAACTCTAACCAGGCTCCTCGGAGCCCTCTTGTCCACTGGGCCTCATCCTTGGTCTGCAAAAACTGCAGCCTCTCAGCACCAACGATTTACTCTACCCCTCCACTCCCCCACGTTAAAAGACTTGAACTAGCGTAGTTTCTGAAGGCTCAAGCCCACGTCCTTATTAACATGACAACTCCAGCCCCCTTACATTCCTGCCTAGAAAAACACAAGGCTGCCAGAAGAACTGAGTTGTTCCGGCCAACACCTAGAGACAGGGCCCCTGGCCCCCAGCTCCCGTGGGAGGGTAGGAGCCTCACTTTGGCAAGAGCCGGTCAGCAAACCCAGACAGGTGGGTTTCACACAGATCAATGTCCCCTCCCTGATTTCTGTACATCCCACTTCTCTGACTTCAGAGGACCCTGACTGCAGCCTGGTCAAGGGGAAAAGCTGCTCGAGCCTCTGCCGGTCCCCTCCCCGCCCCGCCCCCAACTCTCACTTCAACATGTCCAGTTACCGCTGCACAAACTGAACGTGAGCTCGGTTCACATTGAATGGTTTATCACCGAATAAAACAGTCTCACTACTGGCCCTGGCCAAGTAGTTCAGTTGATTAGAGCGTCATCTCAATACACCAAGGTTGTGGGTTCAATCCCCGTCAGGGCAGATGCAAGCATCAATCAATGGAATGCATAAATCAGTGGAACAACAAATCGATGTTTCTCTCTCTCTCCCTCCCCGCCCCGTCTCTCTAAGTATCAATAATTTTTTTTAAAGTTTCACTGATTAAACATCACATAGCTTATTACTCAGTAAGCTACAGTAGTCCATTATTAAAATCTGTTCTTCCCACTTTAACTAGTGTCCAGCTCTGTTTATCCCTGACAGGGAGACACGGGTGAAGAGTTCCTCCCCTTCATCATAAGACCCACCCTTTTCTGGGCTAGGCACTGGGCTAAGTAGCATCAGATACTCCTCATAATCACCTTAACACTGTAAAAGTGAGTGCTCCTATTATTTCCACTCTACAGGTGAAGAAACCAAGGGACTGACTAATTTGTCCCAAGTCACACAGGGGTCAGCAGCTGAGATTTGAAAACTGGTTTGTCTTATGCTGAATCCGAGCCCCCAAACAGCACTGCCTCAGGGGACATGGCTCCGCCCAGTGGGCAAGAACACCCAGAAGCAAAACCAAGTCCAGAGAGGGGGTCGGAGCAGAACAATCAGAGGCCCGAGGGGGGAGCAGAACAATCAGAGGCCCGAGGGGCACCAGCCCCAAGCAAGATGCTCGCACTCACCATCAGGAAGCCCCTGCAGTCCTGGAGTTGATTTCGGCTCAGGTTCAAGAAGCGCAGAGCTGACAAGAGACGCTGTGCAGGGATGGGAGGAGGAAACAGAGGATCGGACACCCCCGGGCAGCCAGCTGGCCCCCTCCCTAGGGCCCATGCCTGTCCTTCCCCAGGCCCCGTTCCCTCCGAGGCACTCACCAGGGAGCTGTCTAAGGCGGTCAGGGCATTGCAGCTGAAGTCGGCAGAGAGCAGAGCCAGCCAGGGCAGGGCAGAGCAGAGGTCGCCGCCGCAGGCTGAGAGGAGCTCCTGAGAGCAGGTGCTCGGTCAGCTCCACTCTCCCCTGCTCCCCACACCACGGCCTCACTCTACGGCCCAGCCATTCACTCGCTCTTTATATGCTGAGCTCAGTCTGAATATGGACCTACAGAGAGCTGAGGGCCCTATCCCCAAAGCCAGGTGATAAACAGAAGACTACTTAATACAAGATGGCAGCTGTGGTACAAAAACATGGACAGGTACAGGGTGTTGTGGGGGCACAGCAGAGGGAGCCGGGAGGCAGGGAAGGCCGCAGGGAAGGGGGAGTGTCCAAATTTGGTCCTCCATGTCCCTCAGGACAAAGCATCTGGGCCCCCACCCCCCATCCTCCTTACCTCTAACGTCTGGATGCTCCTGCTGCAACTCAGGGTCTCCAGCTGGGAATAGATGCCACGGAGGCCATGAAGGCGGTGGACGGGGACACCTCGGAGCTGCAGCAAAGGAAGGGGAGAAGGGGGAAGATGACGAAGCCACCTGTGCTTCAGGGAAGCATTAAATGGAAAAGAGAGTAGATGCCACATTACTACAGAGCAATGGAGGCCACCTCTTTTTTTCATACTCAAAAGCCTCCTCGAGCTGGGTTTTGCGCAGCAACGTGCCCCAATGCACCATACCTCCAGCTGCCGGAGGGACTTGAAGGGAAAAATCTTGATGGGCCCTGGAAGGCCAGGACCAGGGATGTGGATCAGCTAAAAGAAAAGACATTCGGGTCAGTGAGGCGGGGCACACCTTTTCCCGGCATCTCTTTCTTAGCACGGCCACCCGTAGCTCTCACAGCTTCTGGACCTGAACAGTGCAGACTTCCTGCACCCATGCTTACACCCCCACACCCCTCTACTGTTCTCCTGGGCTTCCCCTACAGCCTACCCCACTCCCACCCCAGAACCTTGAGCGAGAGCGTTTTCTGCAGCACATCGAAGAGGAACTGAAGCTGGAGGATGACAGGGGAGTCGGTGGGGTGGGAGGGCAGAGCCACAAAGCCTGTCTGGCCAGGGCCCCATGGCCCCAGGTACAGCTCAAACACGTGGTTCAGCTGCTGCAGCGTGGCAGTCAGCAGGCTCAGTGTGCTGCAGCCAGACAGGACCACATCCCCTGCAGGGAGAGGGGCGGACAGGAAGGAGGGCATAAGGAAAGGCTCTTTGCCTTGACTCTGAGACTTTGTGATCCCAGGACACACCCGCGCCGATCTATACTGCAGATCCTGCACTGCGGGATCAACCTTTGCATCTTCTCCTTACTTACTGGCCTTCAGCAGCTCCTCTGCCTTCAAAAAGCGTCCTAACTTTTCAGCCTGGATACGGATTGCTTTACTACATGCCTCCGACTTTTCTAAATTTTCTTTTCCCTTTTGTTCAAAAGAGCCTGGCCTACTCACACTGCTGGAAATCGTGTCATCTTTGTTCTCAGCTGCCTCACTTTCTGACACAGCCCCTTCCACTCTGCCCAGCTGGACAGTTCCAGGCGCTTCCTCAATACAAGACGACACTGCTCAATTTTTCACTGTAATCACTCATTTTACGTAAAAGTTGACTGGATATTTTATTGCTTGTTTTTTTCAGGTTGCAACAGCATCAAGCACAATTACAGAAACTCTCAAACAATGCTAAAATGCATGTCATAGAATAACTGCTCAGGATCGCACTAAGGTATCGCTCTCCTCGTTAAAACTGCTCTCTCGCCCTGGCTGGTGTAGCTCAGTGGATTGAGCACGGGCCTGCGAACCAAAGGATCGAGGTTTGATTCCCAGTCAGGGCACATGCCTGGGTTGCAGGCCAGTTCCCAGCAGGGGATGCATGAGAAGCAACCACACATTGATATTTCTCTCCCTCTCTCCTTCCATTTGCCTCTAAAGATAAATCAATAGGAAAAAAAATTTTTTTAAAAACTGCTTTCTCCAATGAGACTGTCACCCTTCAGGGCGCCCTTTGGCATTCACCACTGCACCAAAAAAAAAAAGTGCAACTACACGACAGGCATGGAGAATTCTGTAACTTTTTTGAAAAAACAAGGATAAAGTCAAAGGATGTTGTAGCAATAGTTCAAAGAGGTCCTTCTATACCCTTCACCCAGTTTCCCCCAATGGTTACATTTTATATGCAGTACAATATCAAAGCCAGAAAGTTGGCATTGGTGCAGTGTATATTTATAGTCCTGTGCCATTCTGTCACATGTGTGGATTCCTAAAACCAACACCACAATCAAGATACCAAACTATTCCATTACCACAAAGATCTCCCTCTTGCTACCTCTTCAGTCACCCACCCACATAAATACCATCATCCCTAACCCCTGGAGCCAAGTCAGATTTTTGCTGAGTCAATTAACAAATCCCATAACCTTGCATGAACGATTTTCTGTGTACCACACACTAAGGATAGACACAGGCATGGTCAAGGACTCCTCCCACCCTGAAAGAGCCTCCCAGCCTAGAAGAGGAGGTAAGCCGTGTGCACATTCATAGCACACACCAGTTTCAAATGCTATAGAGAGATTTTAAATACCACCAATGGGAATGCAGTGATGGAAGGCACCTAATATTAACTGCGTAATATGTGCCAGACGACTCTGTTACTTATTTAAACTTCATCAGAGTCTCCTAACGAGCACTATTCACCACCTCTGACAAATACAGAAACTGGTGCTCAGAGAAGTTAAGAATCTTGACTGAGATCATATGGCTGGTAGCAAGTTGCTACTTCTGGGTGATCTCAAAACCGAGGCTTGTCTAACACAACCAACGCCAACCGCATACTGAACAGCTACTGCAGCTCCACGTGGCCAGGCACTGAGAGAAGTTACAATGCTTCACGTGAATGAGAATTAATCCCCACAACAAACTTGAGTTAAGTACAATCATTATGCCGTTGTGCTGGTAAGAAAAACTGGCTAAAAAAAAAAAAACTTTGAAAATTTGGCCAAGTATGAAAAGAGAGTGGGGATTCCAGCTCGGGTGGGGTCTGACTTCAAATCTCGTGCTTTTAACTTATGCTGGATTTAGGTCCCTGCAACACAGTGATTATGACCAGTCCCTGATGTCGAGGGGCTTATAGCCAAGTAATGATCACTTTCCTGTGAGAGTATCAGAGAACGCATGGAGGAAGCAGCAGTGAAGTTTGACCTCAAAGGATGGGTAAGGTTTATGCTGTCAAAGACAAAGGACACTGTGGGCAACGGCATCACAGCGAACAAACCCCGGAGGAATAAAGAAATGACATGACACTCACACCCTCGTGACCCTAAACAGCAGTAACTGCGTGACTCTTAAGGGGGCGTGTCTCTGGAAAGTAGAAAACACCCCACCTCTTCCCTGCGCCGGCTAAACCGGAAGTCCACTCACCGGACTCCCGCAGCAGCCCCGCGAGCTTCCACAACAGGGAGTCCCGCGGGGCGGTCGTCATGGCCACAGGGCGCTGGGGGCGGAGCCTGTGGAAAGAGGAAGCGGAAGAGCCTCAGGTGGGTGGTAGTGCCAAAAGGCCAGGGTATCCGTGCAAACCGAGTCCTCGCGGGGACAAAAAAAAGCAAGAAAGAGAGGAAGTGAGTCTTCCATGGTGCCCTTTGAGGAGCATAGAGCCTGACGAGCCAGACTCACCCTCCTGTGCGATTCGCTCATCAGCTCTGCAGGCCGGTGCTTTTCCAATGATAAACAGGAAGTCCCACCCCGGAAGAAAGCGAACACAGGGGAAAATCTGTAAACACGCCTCCGCTGCCGGAAGCCACGCCCTAAGTCGTGCAAACTTGTCGGGTGGGGGCGCTGCCCGCTGGTTTGGTGGAGGTTGTGCTTCAGTCGGAGCCTCAGACCCTATCCCAGAGCTTGGCCCCCTCATCGCTTCCCCGCTGTGGGTCCCTCACAGCCTGGGGCCCCGGGTGGGCTACCCTCAGCCTCTCCGAGCCAGTGAGGAAAACCTGACTTGTTTGCGGACAGGGCGGCGAAGCAAAGTTTAGAGAAATGGAATTACTGTTAGGAAAAGATTTGTGCAAAGCGAACAATAGTTTCCCAGTTAAAGGAGAGTGTGTTCTCCATAGCAAGGAATTCTTTGATTGTGGCAGAGCTGGGGCTGGCGGAGGTGCCATTTCTGGGGTTCCTTTGGCATCTTTTCCTAAATCTCCCTCCAAACTCTTTTTTTTTTTTCCCTTTCAGCAATATCAGGCTCTCAATAGTGATTGGTGACGCTCCATGGGTACCGAGTCCTTTGTTTTTACTGTGCTCCGCCTCATAACACCTGCATTTAAAACTGCTTCATACAGGCTAGGTTACTTGTGAAGGTCACCCAGTCAGTAACTGCGCCAAGACTGCCAAAGTTTATTCATTCCAAGATACTATTGTAGCTTTCACTTGGCTCCGAGTCAAACACTACCTAACTACAGTTAACAAATAAAATAAAAGTTTTAAGAGAATTTCTGGTGTTCAGGGGGGTGGGAGTTGTTTGGGTTTTGTTTTGGTTTTATTTGTTTTTTAATGAAGTACCCCCATTTCTGATTCATTTTCAAAATGAATCATAAGTTAGTTGAGAGTAGCAATAGGTTCATAATCATCTTTATACCAAGTTGCAAAATTTGAAGGAGGCTACTGCTTGAAGAAAATATTTAAAATGGTAATTTATGCTCCGAAACCACAGAATTTAGCATTTATGGCTTACTATGTGTGACCTGACTCAAAAGCCTAAAAGGCAGTTAAATGGAGTAAGTAGAAGCACATCAGTATACAAAGCAAAACAGCAAAGCAGGGTACAAATCTAAGGTAAGAATAGGGGCTTGGTATATTTTTGCTGCATTATTAATCCCATACCAGGTGATGATTGCCAGTCCCTGTTTATCCAATCACCTGGAACCAGGGAGAGAGGGTTTACCCAAACTGTAACTGCCAACACTAACCCCCTTAGGCAAGAAGAGACAGATTCTTTTGAAGTTCCTGACATTTCAATGCTCTGAAACCAGTTTCAGGGGTGCTTCCCCAGCCCACAGAATTTTTCTGAGAATCACTCCATATGGGTAACCCCTGCAGTCAAATTTGTTCTATACCGGCTTCCCACCCAAAAGAGTGAAAGTGGGACAAAGAGCAGCAAGGAAAGTGGAATTACAGAGAGAGGAACACATCTTCTGAGAGAAGCAGCAACAGAAGACCACGCGGTGCTTTTGGCCAGCCCCCTGTGAGGCCCGCTCCTCTTTCTGCCCTGGGCCTGCAGGGAAGGCCTTGGCCATCTTCCAGAGAATCCTCCCTTTTCTTTTTCTGCCGAAGTTTGAGAATATTTCTGTAAATTGCTACCATACGAACCTTGACTGAGACAAAACCTTTTCAAAAACTTTCAAAGTCTAAAATGAAAACAATTATCTCATTCCCCATAACAGGAGAAAAAAAAAGTATATACCTAGAACATTTTGAGAGGAGTCTATGAGAAAACAACCAGAGAACTTTAAGGACATTAAAAATGACTTAAGTAAATGAAAAGATAACATCATCCTGATGAGAAGATTATTCAATTTAATTCGATATTATAACGATGTCAACTTAAGGCAATTTTCATCAAGATTCCAAAAGGTAGATTTTGAAACTTGACTCTAAAATTCCTCTGGAAGACTAAACACATGAGCACTGCCAAGAAACGTTGAAGAAGAAAAGAACAAGAGGCACTAACGGGCCTTGCCCTATCAGACAGCAAAGTGTCCTATTAAAGCCACAGTAATCAGAGCAGCGTGATACTGACACAAAGACAGACAAATATTGATAAAAATACAGAAAAGGCCATGATTACTTGGGGTTTCTTACTATACACAATAAATTTTATTTTAATGGTATAAATAATGAGTACTTCAGTAGTTTGGGTACAAATAGCTTTCCATCTGAAAAAACTAAGTTCTATCTCTCATACCATGCACATTAAATTCCAGAAGGATTAAAGAGGTAACCATTGTTTTACAATGAAACCTAAGGATTCCTTAAACCTTGAGGTTCAAATTTACTTCTTAAAGAATGATCTCTTTTTAAAAGGCATGCAATATTGCCCTGCCCAGGTAGCTCAGTTGCTTAGAGCATTATCCTGATATGCCAAGTTTGTGGGTTTGATCCTGGGTTGGGGAACATAGAAAAAGCAACCAATGAATGCATAAATAAGTGGAACAACAAAATAATGTTTCTCACTCCCTTCCCCTCTCCCTCTCTCTCTCTCTCTCTCTCTCTCTTTCTCTCTCTCTAAATCAATCAATCATTTTTTTTTAAATTGTCCTTGCTCTAGCTGGTGCAACTCAATGGACTGAGTGCCAGCCTGTGAACCAAAAGGTCACCGGTTCCATTCCCTGGTAGGGCACACACTGGATTGTAGGCCAGGTCTCCAGTTGGGGGTATTCCAGAGGCAACCAATGAATGTTTCACACATCAGTGTTTCTCTCCTTCTCATTCTCCCTCCCTTCCCCTCTCTCTGAAAATGAATAAATAATATCTTTTTTTAAATGTGTCCTTAGAAAGTAATGTAGTATGTATGGCCTGCTGCTGCATAATTTCGTATTACCATGAATGAAATTGTGCTTCTCAGAGAATGGCTATGGTAGCACGCCCTTAACATACAGACACTCTGAGTTTTATTTCCCAAGAATAACATCCCACCTGAATGTGCACCTGGACCCTTCTAAGCACAAGATCTAGACCTCCCAACAGCTCTTGTTCTCCAGAAGCTGGCCATGTGGTAGAAGAGACAGACACCAGCCATCACATTTCAACATTGTATTTGTTTTCTATTGCTGCTGCAAGAATTTGCATCAAATTTAGCTGTTTAAAAAAAAAACACATTTATTATCTCATAGTTCTCAAGGCCAGGAGTCCAAAATGTATCTCACTAGGCTAAAACCAGGGTGTCAGCAGGGTCACATTCTTTTCTGGAGGCTCCAGGGTAGAATCTGTTCTTGTCTTTCCCAGCTGAGAGTCTGCCCACTCCCCTGACTTGTGGCACCCTTCCATCTCTACAGCCAACAATGGCCAATTGATTATGTGAACCCTGGAAAAGACACCTACTGAGCAGGGCTCCTGGTGGCTAACTGGGCTCAAATGTTAAAAACAAAGCCTAGCAGTCATTTACACACTGGGAGTCTCTCAGACAAACTGCACTTCAGGCAGAAACTTGCACTGATCTGCCCGCCTGAGCCAGCCCTTATGAAGAAGTTCCTGGAATTTTATTTCAACCAATAGGACTGAGGCTTTCCCCACCCAATCAAAACTACACTACTCTGACCAATCAAAGCATCCCTATTCTGACCAATCAGGGGAGTGCCTTTTGGACCCATCAAACTGAGATGATTTGGAGCCTTCATTTGTATGAGGACAGGCCAATCAGAAACTGGAGTGGGGACTTAATGTCTATATAGGCCAGTTTCCCTCTGACTGTGCGAACACCCGTTTCCTTTCCACAGAAAGACCGTGTCTCCCTGGCTGATGTGAAATGCCAGAGCCACCTGCATGGAGCAGAGCACAGCTGTCTAGGTGGAGAGGGGCCTGGCCTCAGGGCTGTCCCACAGCCACGCTGTTTTTATAGCTGTGCTGTATTACAACTGAGATATTTTGCACTGGATAAAGTTTCCTTTTTTTACCACATCCTAAACTGGGGGATCCTGTTGGCATTGAATTGGCATCAACCACCATCAGCCGACAAGTCTTTTTCACATGACACCATCTGACAGTAGCTCTTCTGCCTCCCTCTTCCACATTTAAGGACGCTTGTGATTACATGGGGCCCACCCAGATAATCTGCAACGGCCTCCCTACTTTAAGGTCCTCAGGTCAGCAACCTTAATTCCATCCGCAATCTTAGTTCTTCCTTGTGATGTAACACGACATTTTCACAGGTTCCGGGGGTTAGGATGCAGACATCTTTGGGGAAGGGGGCCATTCTGCCTACCGCGGACATGATGCATGTGATGATGGAGACAGTGCTATGAAAGGTGATTCTAGTCCGAGTGTTGCCAGTGGAAATGGGGTTCTTGAAGTGTCATGAGAAAAACATTTTGGTGCCCACTCATAGGAGGATGAGGTGTAGTGGTAAGATTTACTGAAGCTGGACCAAAAAAAAAAAAAAGACTGTCCCCAGGTTCCCAGAGTCTGTGTCTCATACACCATCAGGTGGTTCAGCTCTCCTGCTGTGGAAGGAGTCCAGCCTTGTCTTCACCAAGCCTAGTAGAAAGGCCAGGGTCCAGAAATTCTGTACCGTTAGTTCAGTCCATGCTAAACGTTAGTCCAGTTCAGTCTCTGCCCCCATCTGGCTAGCTTAGTCTCTGCTCCCTGCTGCACTCTGGCCAGTGCTGCATTGCTGCACCCCAGTTCATGCTTGGAGCCCGCGCTTGGACGCCAGCAGCTCTAGGCCCCACATGGCTGCCACAGAGAATGCACGTGTGTTAACTGAGAGAGGCCTTTGTTAAGCTTTGATTATATTACCTCAAGCTTTCAAAGTGACCAATCCCTTTCCCAATCCTTTGTGGGCTTGTGCTGGGCCCTCCCCCAAAACAATCCATTTCCTAGGTTTCCGGGGGTTCTCTGTCCCTGATCCAATCCAATCCTTTTCCCTTTACGGTTGCCATCTACGCTCCTACTGCACACGCCACAGGGTAGAAGGACCTCCCTCTGTGCCATCTTGGCTTCTAGTGCGCATGTGCCCAGAAGAGGAATTTCCCCTTTATTGTTTTTTTTTAAAGATTTTATTTATTTATCTTTAGAGGGGAAGGGAAGGAGAGGAGAGAAAGGAGAGAAGGAGAGAAATATCAATGTGTGGTTGCCTCTCATGGGTCACCTGCTGGGAACTGGCCTGCAACCCAGGCATGTGCCCTGACTGGGAACCGAACCGCGATTTTTTGGTTCGCAGGCCCGCGCTCAATCCACCGAGCTACACCAGCCAGGGCTAATTTCCCCTTTATTGTTTATTCCTACCCCCAACGGTTTGGGTAAATGCACTGGGGGTACCCTGGGAAGACTGGAAAGCTGGTTCCCTAAACAGGGGACAATGGAAGGGTGTTAATCCTCTTGTCAGGGATTCAGCTCCCCTGGAATGCATGAAGCTGTAGCTTTCGACCTAATTAAGGTTAGCCAGTTTTGCCCCCTCCTTTTTTAATACCGAGGAGGAAAGGCAAGCACCGACTTGAAGAAGACAAGCTGCCAGAATAGCGCCGACTGGACAGTTACTGACGATAAATTTTGATATACACCCTGACATTATCTTGAAGGGACCAAAATTCTGCCACCTTGAAGCTTTGGGGGATATTAATGTTAAGCTCGTTTATTAAGAAACAAGGACTCAGAATCTTTGATCCCCCCCACTTGGCTGCCCGAGAGATTCAGGCAGAGAAACCTACTGCAGGGAGGAGATTTTAGGATGCTACCCTCAGCCCAATCCGAATTCGCTATGATAAACAGAAGGGCTTCAGACAGGTGCCTGTTAGCTGGATACGCGCTCTGCGCAGCTGTTTCTGAGTCACCTGGCGAGGATTTTCTTCCCCTGTGTGTTCCCTCTTACTCAACGACCTGACAACCGCCCATTCTCACTTCTGAAATTCAACACCCCATGCCCCTTCCCTTTTTCCTTTGTTCAAATGTCTTACATACCCTACGTCGTTTCGCTGCGGTGGGAATTTTCATGGATTTATTGTGTCTGTGTGAATTCCCTAGGTTCGTGCATTAAACTTTCATTTTTCTCCTGTTGTTCTGTCTCTGCTAATTTGACTATTAGCCGAGCCGGGAGAACTTAGAAAGTGGGAGGGAAAGAATATTTTTCTAGGCCGCACTATTTTACACCCTTTTTGCTAAAGAGTACACAGTCAGAGAGGGCAAACAGTCTACAGGGATTCTCAGATAAAGATGGGCTTCCAACCAATAATTACCAAACATTGTAAGAAAGTCAACATCTTGACAGAGATATTAATCCAACTAAAACTTTCATCCTGTGAAACAGCTTATATAAAACAAGAACAGGGTGTTAAAATAATTATGACATTCTTGGATGCAAAAAGATATCACATTCGTTTTTTTTAAGTCAACTAAAAAACTAAAGATGATTATGAAACAACAAAAATCCCTTCAAAAGAATGATCAAAATGAGCACAGCAATGGGTACCACGTGACCTGAAGGACTGAACAAATAATGTTTGTCTATCACATTGTACAAGACAAAATATAAAAAGTATTTATTAAAAGGAAAAGCTGAAATATACAGAGGACTGATCTAAAACTTTCAATATATAAATATATATATATTAGATGAAATATATATATCAGATGAAAACTTTCTATATATATATTAGATGAAATATATATGTCATCTAATAAAAGTTCACGGTAGAAATTAGAAAGAATGTGAGAAGATGTTATATTCAAATAAATAAAAGAAGAAAATGTCCCAGAATTGAAGAAATCTATGTATATTCCATTCAAAAGGGTCCACCAAATGCCAAGGACCTCTTTGACATCAAAGGTTAGTTTCAAAACTAACGTGTAGATCTACTGTAATAGAATTTCAAATGTCGTGGTGAGGAAGAAATCTTGAAAACTTCCAATGAGGGAAAAAAACAGATGAACTACAAAAGTATGAGAATCATGCTGACATTAAGTCTCTCACTGTAAAAAGGATGCAAGAAGAAAAGGAGGAGACTCTCAAAATTCGGAAAAAAAACGTCTTTGAATCTAGAACTATATAAACAGCCCCACTATCATTCAAGACTTTCAGTTGGGAGAGGGGTTCGGAAAGTCTATCACCTACAGACGTACTCTGAGATAAACGATAAAAGAGGATAGGTCAACACTAAGAAAAATGAATCTAAGAGGAAGACGTGAGAGACAAAAAGGATGGTAAGCAAAGATAGTAAATGTGTGCAAACTACAGGGTGGGACAAAATGTCCCCGCACCCACCCCCCAAAAAAGGAGGAAAGAAGAAGCATTCCAGGGATAAGGGTCCAGGGAGCTGGCAGAAGGTGGCAAGGGCAGCACCACCCCAGGGAGGAGGAGAGGCCGTCAGGGCTGTGGCCCCCAAAAGCACTGGATTTGCAGAATTTAGTAAGAAAGTGAAGAGCTCGCAAAGAAACCTCAAAACAACCAAGGGGGTGACATATCAAGAAATAAATTGGCCTTGGCAGAATTATAGGAAGATGAAGTGAAGTGAAAATCTTCCAAATCTGATAGACCTAAAGTTACAGTCTTTACAACTTCATGAACACCAACCACCTCAAAGGTTTCCCTGCTACTGGGGTATGTCCACTCAGGTGAGGGACTGACCACCGTGTCCCTCCACTGCAAGGTGCTATTCAAGGGAGCGTGAATACAGTGCACTACATATAATTTGACTTTCTATGGGGAAAATTGTGAATAAACATTTCAAAGAGGCAAAGGAATATGGGACTGTCCCTGTGAACAAAGCCTCAAGATGTTCAAGTGATGACAAATCTAAGTCGTTTACAGGTAACAATACAGATGGGGGTCATTCTTTTTATAAGTGGCTTGAATACATCTATGGAGAAATCAGCTGCAAGATGTTCATTCAGATTTTGCTTAAACTGTAGAGCAAGGGTTTCCATTTAATTTTTCCTTTTTCTGGACTTCATTGGGGTGACACTGGTTAACAAAATTATACAGGTTTCAGGTGCCCAATTCCACAACGCACCATCTGGAGAGCTTTGTGTGTTCACCACCCCAAGCAACAGTTTCCATTTAGATGATGGATCATTGACACCTTTCAATAACCCCATGAATACTTAATTCCTAGAGTCTGTTGAGAGAAGGGTGACTGTCATTGCATGCACGCTTCTGAAACTCATCGACTTATAATAACAGAAAGTCTTTAAAGCGGCATCACTGCTGGGAGAAGATTTCAAGAGAGACCCCCTCTGGAGTTTTTGTGACTGCTTCCTGGCAGCTGGGTGAACATGCCCTGGAGTCATGCCCTGAATGACTGCGTAGAGACTGGTTAAGGAGGCTGCTGAATTGCCCAACCAAGGATTGCTCCCTAGCCCTGACTGGTGTGGCCCAGTTCGTTGGGCATCATCCTGCAATGCGAAAGGTCACTGGTTCGATTCCTGGTTAGGGCACATGCCTGGGTTGTGGGTTTGGTTCTGGTAAGACAATTGATCCATGTTCCTCTCTCCCTGTCTTTCTCCCTCCCTGCCCCTCTCTCTAAAAATAAATACATAAAATTTTAAAAAAGTGAATTGCCTTCTAAAGGGCAAAATAGTGTCTATGTAGAGAGAGAGAAAGGGTTTGATGTAAGAGACAATTAGGAGGAGGAAACAACAGTGCTTTTCTCTAGCCCCTACCCTGCCTTTGTGGGGTAACTGTACCCTGCTTTGGGGGTATCACCTTTTTTCACCTTTACCCATTGTGCTTTAGGCTCTGGGCTGCTGGGCTAGGTGCAGGGCTAGGACACATAATCTAAGTTACTAACTCATTCTGTTCCCTCGGGCACCCTTCCTGGAGAAGCACATGACCTTAATCAGGACAATCAGACCACCAAGATTCTTTCTGGGTCTTTTGCATGCAAACTCCCTCCTGCTAGACCAAGCAGTGTGATGAAGGTAGCGTGAACCAGGGACAAACAGAGCTGACCCAGGGGATGTTGACCCTGCATCTGGATCCCCGCAGCATCTTCGTATCCCAGAATCAGCCTTGTTTCAACCAGTTGTGCTCCTGGACTTGATATAAGCCCATGATTTTTTTTTTTTTAGCTTTTTAAAAAAGATTTTATTTGTTTACTTTTCTAGAGAGAGGGGAAGGGAAGGAGAAAGAGAGGAAGAAAAACATCAATGTGTGGTTGCCCCTCATGTACCCACAACTGGGGATCTGGCCCACAACCCAGGCCTGTGTCCTGACTGGGAGTGGAACCAGAGACCCTTTGGTCCGCAGGCCGGTGCTCGACCCACGAGCTACACCAGCCAGGGCTTGTTTAGATTTTTTTTATTGTTGTTTTATTACAATTGTCCCAGTTTCCCCCCTACCCCATACTCTTCCCAGTTCTGTCCCCCACTCCCACCAGTGATTTTTTTTTTTTTTTTATCTAAGCTTGTTTGAGTTGGGTTTTCTATTCAAACTGACTCTGGGTGAAGAGTATCCATAGTGTTCCTAAGGATTAGCCCAGGGATCAGGGAGGATTACTGAAGAGTGCTGCTCTCAGTCTCCCGGCCTGCAGTGAGGACCTAAGATGTCTTTTAGTCACGTCTGCCTCTCTGAGGGAGGGGCAGCTGTGTGTCCCGGATCTGCTCAGTTAGCAGAATCTAAGGCCTTAAGACCCTGGAAGGGGTGGCGCAGACCAGTGACTCCCAGACTTTAGGATTTCACAGATTTCACAAATTTGGAAATTCCACCAGCAAAATTACAAAGAAAAATCTTAGGATCCAAATAAGAACTTCCAAGTTTTAATTTTGTTATTTATAAAAACCTTAAACAAACAAGCAAACAAACAAAAAACCACTACCTTCTACCATCGCCTCAATACCATAACAGAAACAACAGTTCCACACACGCTCACGGAGAAATGGTAACTTGAGAATAAGGGATAGCCCTGGAAAATGAATACGTCCGGTTTTGTTGAAAGATACTACATTGTACTCACTTTCCTCGCTTTGTTTCTGATACATGAAAACTTTTCACCAGCAACACCAACCTGCTAAGCAACCTGGTGCGGAACATTGTGCCCCTCGGTAGTGTCCTCAGCCCTCGGATCCCATTCACGTTCCCGGGACAGGGAAAGTCTGCACAACGCAGGGTCGTAGGTGGTCCTCGAGGGAAGAAGAAGAATCCTGAGCCTGCTAGGAGGATTGAAGATCCCAGGGAAAGGCCCCACTCAGGCAGGGAGGATCTGGCAAGGGGAGCCAGGGGGAGAGAGTGATGTTCAGGCAGGCTTGAGGCAAATCTCCCATCCCCCCACCACCACCACCAACGCCCCGCACTGGCCGAGCCCAGCCAGTAGTCTCTCCGAGGTCCACTGCCTGCGTAGCAACCCCTGCAGCCCTGAGCATGGTCTTGCTGCTATGCAGGGTGTAGATGAAGGTGCTGGGGGAGACTCAGAGCTACGACAGGCAGATCTCCTCTCCAGAGCAGCAACAACCTTCCCTTGGATTCAGTGTCTACTGAGGCTATGACAGAAGCACGGCTGAGGGCTGCTGTGGTGGGCTCCTGTGCTTGGAGAAACAATTTTTTTTAAAGATTTTATTTATTTAATTTTAGAGAGGGGAGGGGAGGGAGAAGGAGAGAGAGAGAAACATCAATGTGTGGTTGCCTCACGTGTGGTCCCCACTGGGGACCTGGCCCACAACCCAGGCATGTGCCCTGACTGGGAATTGAACCTGCGATGCTTTGGTTCGCAGCCCACGCTCAATCCACTGAGCTATGCCAGCCAGTGCTGGAGAAACAATTTTTCATTCAGCTCAGCTCAGCTCAGGTAGGGGAGGTGTTAGCCAAAGGATGCCGGGTGGGATTCTCTCCCCTCCACATCCCCTTCCTGGGCGTGCTCACCAGCTCACCCCGTCCAGCCCAGTTAGGAGGAGGGGGTCTCTGATGAGTCAGTCTGTGAGCAGAAACACACTCCGAGGTTATGTAGTATTAGATAGTGCTCTGGAATTTCAGTCCAAGGGACCTGAGCATCCCCAACCCTCCCCTCCACCCACACCTGCATTAAAAGGAGGCTGGGTGGAACCAGCTGGTTGAGAGCCAGAGCCGGGGCAGGAGTATAGCAAGACCCAGATGTCGAGAGGCGACCAACAGCCGACCCTTGACACAGTCAGGACGGATGAGACGCATCTGCACAGCAGAGGCGACTGTGGCCGGATCTCCTGTCTATCTCTTCCTGTATGCCTGTCCCTGCTAGCAATAGGTGGTAGGATTTTTGGATACCTGTGTGTTATAACAAAAATTCTGCATGATGCCTTTGATTCTGCACGAAATGACTTGTGGACCACAGAATAGAGACCCCTAGCAACCCTAATGCTGCCTGCTTCCCCCACCTGGGAAGTTAAGGACAAAAATTAAACAATGGGCAGATCAACTGCCAGAATGTTGAAGGAAGCTGTTACTGGGAATGTTTCTTAAGGAGTCACCACTCAAAAGTTTAAG
>CM052541.1:12090124-12151966 GCA_028533065.1 Trachops cirrhosus
TGGTACCTGAAAGTTTGTGCTCGTATAGCTTCATTGGCTATCTGATTAATGACCCTCTTGGTCAAAACAACCTTTGTTTAACATGGTTGATCTGAGGGACCTCCTGTACTTCTTGGTTATTTCTTTGTTTAATATGATTGATCTGTAAAACCTTCTGTACTTTTTGAAATTATTTCTATGGTAACCATTTCTGTTTTAATAATCACATTATGTATTGAATATTGTATGATCATAGCAATTGTTTTTCTTTTAATAATCATACTATGTATTGAATATTGTATAATCATGGTAATTGTTTCTGTTTCAATAATCACTATGCATTGAATGTTGTATAACCTCCCCTATAAAAATAAAGACTGATTCTTCTCAGTGAGTCAGTCAGGCCCAGAGAGCCTGGCTGTCCTCTGGCACCTTACTTGGTGTCTGTCTCTTCGCCTTAGCCGTGCATCCTTCAGGAACCCTGAGACCCCGCTGAGACTGGACCCCGGAACCCAGAGAAGGAGAGTGAAAAAAGCAGGGAGGAAGGGGTGGAGGGGGTTCCCAATGGCCAATTACAGCAGGCAGAATGAACCCAACGGGAAAAGAAAGAGGCTCTTTGCACCGTGCGCTGGACTCGGCATGCATACAGAGTGTGTGCAAAGGCTCACACAAGAGCACACGTTTTTCCAGCATAGGATCTGGCTTTCCTTGCTTCCACTATTGAAGACTGAGTGGGGTAACGTAAAGGTACACAGGGTGCATCAGGGGGCTGAATATTTCAAGAACGTCCAGCACAACCAGGCTTCACAAAGGACTACATCATGAGCCAGTGACAGATCCGGGGGAGTTCCAGGGCCTCAGCCAATTAAAATCCCCAGGTCTTCGTTCTTCCACCTCCTCTCCATCCTTGTCAACTTTTGGGCACTGCTTTACGTCCCACCCAAGTTCCTGAGAAATCCAAGATCTTAACAGCTCTGAACATCTGCCTCAGTGGGGCTCCAAGCCATGATCTCTGACCAGTCTTTGAATCACCTGACCTTCAGCTAGGTGCCCATCAGCTCGGGCAGAGAATGGCAGGGGAAGGGCTTCTGGCCCTCTCAGATACAGGTGCTCTGCGAGCCTCGGCTGCTTTTAGGTGTGGCGGGGCAGACAACCCAACCGACATATCAGGTCCAGCCCACACGAGGGCCACTTCTGTCTCCAGAGTGGCTGTCAGGAGCTTCAACCACCTTTTTGTCACCCGCAGATGTGGTAGCTTCCCACCAGACATCCATCCAAATCCAGCTCCTGAACCCCAGATCTCCAAGGTCAGGTGAGGCTGAGTGACCTGAGATCTCACAACCCCATTCTGCCAGGGCTCAGACCTCCCCTCCGCACCCCGACCGCATCATAGAAGCCGGAGAATGCAATGCCAAGTCATATGCACCGGGTTGTTTATTGCCACATTACCCATGGGGCAGCGGAGGATGGGGAGGGGAGCCCTTAGGCAGACAAGTGGAGGGAGAAGGGAAATGGAACATCTATTTTCCAAATTCTGCCATTCCCCCCACCAGGCGATAGCGAGGGCCTCACCACCAGCAGGACGCCCTCAGACACAAACACAGTGCTGCGTGAGCAGCTTGGGCACTGTCTCATACTTGAAAGAGTAGCCCCCATCAGAGGTGGTGAGGACATGCAGGGACCTCATGGTGCTCGGGAGAGCAGCACAGCAGGGCTGGGCCCCTGGCACCAGAGAAAGAGGCCGGACAGGGGTCGAGGAAGGTCCAGGGACCGGCAGAGACAGGTCTGGCTGGGTGGGCAGCCTGCAGCCACCGTGGCAGTAGTAGAAGATGAAACTGGGAGGGTGTACAATCCACCGATCCCAGCCCAGCTCCTGGAAGGAGATGTTGAGGGCTGCTCTGTGGCAATGCGCATGCGCAGCGGGTTCCTCCGGAGACCTCTGCAGCAGGCGCAGGGCAGCGGGAGACCAAGGCCAGGACAGCGGGGGAGTCGAACGTCGGGCTCTTTCCCCTCCACTTGGTGGCTTGGCCCGGGTGTGAGCCACCAAGAAGGGCGTGGTCTCAGGCCGGGCTGAGCAGGAACAGAGAGGACATCGCAGCATGAGCACCAGGATGGGATGAGTCAGCAGGGGGAGTGCGGAGGTGGCCAAGCGCAGCACGGCCCAGCGAGGGGGTGCCTCGCCCAATGACATGGGCACGGTCATGGGACCCCCAGACGACAGGGCCAGCAGGCCTAGCAGGGGCCCAGAACTATTGGAGGCTGCTGTGCCCTGCCAATCCAGTCCCGTGTGGAACCACAACTGGGCCGAAGTCACCTGGCGGCTGCGCATGTGCTGGGACGGCCGGAACAGATACGTGAAGAGGCCCTCCTCGGCCTCCGGGCGCTCTCTCCCAGCCGGCTGGCTCTCACAGCTGGAACCTGCAGGGGACAGAGGGTAGGAAGAGGGCAGCCCTGACTGATGAACCTGGGACCCCTCCTCCTCCACAGGAGGGAAGGGGCTGCCATTCAGGAGCCTGCCAGGCTTGCCCCTGAATGCTCTGCCAGGCTCAGGGACTGTCCGCAGTCTTGGGAGAACAGACAGAGGCTCCCCACTTGTTATTTCATCATTAAAGGATTTTAAAAACAAGATGTTGCCAACTTCTCTCTCCAGTCAGTTTACCAATCAATTAATATTCCTATCAGCAATGTGCAAGGGTCCCTGCCCCTTTACCTACACCAGCCCCTGGAATTGTTACTTAGACTTAAATTTTTGTTCATCTGATGGTGTGAGAGAGCAATTGAATGGTGTGTACACAAGCATTTATTATATTACTCTTTATGTCTTTTTACATGTCAGAAATATTGCAGGATAAATTCTTTAAAATAAGTCTACTTTATAAAGGCGAGTTCACACCAAAAAGGAGGGAGAGGAAGGGCAGGAAGAGGAGAAAGGATATAGCTAAGAATAAAAGACAGCACTTTCTAAGAAAGCGCAGTTGGCATCCTTACCCTGACAAGTACACAGGCTACACTAAACAAGCGTGAACCAGCACTGGTTGAGAAAATGGATTAGCTCATTATAAACCTCACAGTTGACCCATTTTGCAGGTAAAGAAATTGAGGATTAGAAAGGTAAAGTCGTTTTTAACTTCTAAGTGACCAGGCTAGGATTCTGCCTGATCCCAAAGCCATACTTTTACTCACTGTGCTGCATGGGGTCCTCTCCAGAAGAAAGGTGGGCCAGATTACAAGAAAGCCCACCTAGAGGAGACCCTTACGCATTGAGTTAGAGGAACATGGGGAGGTGAGAAGGGAACTCAAGAGATGGTGAACTACTGAGTATCCCAGAAAAGTTTCCCAACCAATCCTTCTCCTGCATGCCTGACGTCTTCCCAAGTCTCAGCTACTTAGGGCTAAAGAAACAAGGTTTGGAGCGTGGCGCAAAGGCAGAGAGAGGAGAAAAGGCAGCGGAAAGGGGTCCGTACCCACATATCTCTGTCTCTAGAGACCCTGGGCCTCCCAGGCAAAATTCCCCCTAATGCCTCCTAAGGAGTCATGCACTCTGATACACCACCTCCCTGAATCCTGAGAGGCAGGCATTATTGCCCATTTTATGGATGAGGAGACAGAGACTCAGGGAGGTTTAGTAACTGGCCCGTTGTTGCAAAGCCAGTTGAGCGGCAGGTCTGGGATTCAAACTGAGACCTGCCTGCCTTCCGATCCCACGCTCTGTACCACGCTGCTTCTCAAAGTCGCCGCTCCCCATCCTCATTACCTGTAGCTGGGAAAAGGATGGCCTGGGAGACGTCCTGCTCCTCAGCCTCAGAGCCCCTCTGCGTGATGCCCCCCACAGCATGTCTTCGGGGCAGCCGCCTGACTCCAGGATCCCCGCCTTCACCGGTCGCTGCTGGGGGCCCCAAGGCATCCAGGAACAGGGCCTTCACCTTGGCCAGGACAAGTTCCCGGTCCAGCTCTGGCTCGTGGCAGCCATGGCCCCATTGTGGAGCCACCAGCACGAGGAGCAGCAGTGGCAGCTGGGGCAACATAGCTCACCTGTCCCTGCCAGAGGTAAGCCCACACCCTGCCCTGTGCCCCTTTGTCAGGGTCTGCCCCGGGCCTCCCCACTGTCCCCTCCCCATCCCACCACCCGCCCTCTTCTGCCCTTCTCACCCTACACTTCCCCAGGCCTTGCAATGCCCTGCAGTCTGAGTTGCCCCTGCCTATGGCATTGAGACCTCATCTCTGACGCAGATGTCTGTGGCCCTGAGCCTTATCTCCCACTCCCGCTAGGAATGCGGGCTGGGTGATGGTGAGGGCTTTCACCCCAAGTGACCTGACCTATGCCTGCAACCCCTTCCCCCCGGCACTTGCCTGCACACGCGCACACACACACACACACACACACACATTCAATGACTTGAACCCCAGACCCAGCACAGAAGTGACATCAGGTGGGACAGGAGGCTGGGAGCTGGGGTCTGCCAGCTCCTAAAAGTGTTCTTTGTCAGGGAGACAATGCACCAGCCGCTGAGACCTCTGGAGCCCCTTTCAAACAAGCAGCTGCCGGCAGTCATGGGAGGACAGGCTGAGGCTGGAGCTGGAACTGGGGCTGGTGGGGGGAGGCAGGTGGTCCCGCCTGCTCTAAACTTAGCCTCGAGGAGCCAGTCTGGGCTCTTATCCTCCAGCTGTGTCATCAGAGAATATTTTTGGGATTGGCAGCTGCAGGCGCTTCTGCCACTCAGGCCCAAGCCTGGCGGGTGGTTGGGGACCTGGCGGCTGGAGGTGGGAGGGAGGAGGGGAAGAGGCCCAGGCTGTGGGAGGGGGCTGGGAAGAGAGGCTTTCTGGAGCAGGAAGCCAGGCCGCTGGCTGGGGAGGCTGCCGGGCCCCTCGCTGTGAAGGCAAACAGGAAGGACTGCCCCCAGATCTCTGGGCTCCCGGCCCGGGAATCGCCGCCACCTCAGAGCTGCAGGTCCGGGCGCAGGGTAAAAAGGCAAGCGGGAGCGGGCGGCTCGGGGAGAGCTCCCCAACCCCCACGCCGGACCCCTAGACGCACCCCGCCTCCCAGGTTCCCGCCGCAGCTCCGGACCTCTGAGCGTCCACTGCCCGCCCTTCCTTCGAGCGCTGCAGGTCGTCTGCGGCCGCCGCGATGAAGGCAAGCGCGGGCGATCAGGGGAGCCCCCCGTGCTTTCTGCGCTTCCCGCGGCCCGTGCGGGTGGTAAGTGGCGCCGAGGCCGAGCTCAAGTGCGTGGTCCTAGGGGAGCCGCCACCCAATGTCGTATGGGAGAAGGGCGGGCAGCAGCTGGCAGCCTCGGAGCGCTTTAGCTTCCCCACCGACGGTGCTGAGCACGGCCTGCTGCTGACTGGCGCGCTGCCCACCGACGCGGGGGTCTACGTGTGTCGCGCCCGCAACGCTGCCGGGGAGGCCTACGCGGCGGCCGCGATCACCGTGCTGGAGCCGCCGGCCCCCGAGCCCGATGCCCAGCCCACCGAGCCCTCGCTGCCGCCGTCCGGGACCGGGGAGGGCGCCCCGGTGTTCCTAACGGGGCCCCGGTCGCAATGGGTGCTTCGGGGGACAGAGGTGGTGCTGACATGCCAGGTGGGGGGCCTCCCCGCGCCCACGCTATACTGGGAGAAGGACGGGATAGCCCTGGACGAAGTGTGGGACAGCAGTCGCTTCGTGCTGGAGCCTGGATGCGCGGAGGGGACCGGTGCCGCGAGCCTGGCGCTGCGCATCCAGGCGGCGAGGCTGCCCGATTCGGGCGTCTATGTCTGCCACGCCCGCAACGCGCACGGCCACGCGCAGGCCGGCGCGCTGCTCCAGGTGCACCAGCCCCCAGAGAGCCCGCCGGAGGACTCCGACGAGGCCCCCAAGCCCGTGGTGGAGCCACTCAAGTGCGCGCCCAAGACCTTCTGGGTGAACGAGGGCAAGCACGCCAAGTTCCGCTGCTACGTGATGGGCAAGCCCGAGCCTGAGATCGAGTGGCACTGGGAGGGCCGCCCGCTGCTCCCCGACCGTCGCCGCCTCACGTACCGCGACCGCGACGGCGGCTTCGTGCTCAAAGTGCTCTACTGCCAGGCCAAGGACCGCGGGCTCTACGTGTGCGCCGCGCGCAACTCGGCAGGCCAGACGCTCAGCGCCGTGCAGCTGCACGTCAAAGGTAGGGCGGCGCCCCTCCCAGACTCTCCGAATTCCGACCACCCCGTGGTGCCCCGCGCTGTTCTGAAGAGGGCGCGGGGCGGGGCGAAGTATTGAAATCCTGTTTCCTGCCGGCCTCGCATCCCCCAGGGATTCGAATTTAGTAGGTCTCCATGGTACCCAGGAACTTACTAACAAACTCAGGTGATTCTGAAGCAGATGGTGGAAAAACCTCCCTTTCATTTGCAAACGGAGAGGGGTCTAGAATTCTTCTTCTAGTCCACTGGCTTTTCAACCTCTGTTATTTTACTCCTCCCCCGCCCCCCACCATGGAAATCCCATTTAAGGCCCCAACATATTAGAGAGAAAAGGATCATTTTATGGCTGAAATTGTTTAATTTTTTAAAATTTCTTGATTTGAGAGACAGAGAGAGAGAGAGAAACATGGATTTGTTGTTCCGCTTACGCATTCACTGGTTGATTCTTTTCTGTGCCCTGACCAGAGATGGAAGCAGCCGCCTTGGCACACTCAGACTGTACTCCAACCAACTGAGCTACCCTGCCAGGGCTATGGCTGTAAATTTTGAGGTCCAGATTTATAACGTGTGCTGAGAAAGCCAATCAGTGAGAACGAGTGGGCTCTTTGATTAAATACACACACTTTAAGTGGAGGTTGCGTTCATCACAGGGTTTGGTCTGTGAGCCCTGTGTTGAACGAAGACGGGCGGCGGGCCTCCCACTGGGGAATTCCCAGCTCACACCAAAGGCCAATGTGAGAGGAAAACTGCCCTGCGGTTTTTGTGCATCTGTTCGTCCGACTGGTCCCCCAGAGGAGGGAGGGAGGTGAAGGAGAGGAAATTTGTATTGCAAAGTGGAGTCACCAACAATGTCTAGTAAATGCTCAGAAAACAGGGGAACACCCCTGTCTCACACTGGAAGTTAAAGCTCTCCATGCTAGGAATGCATCACAACTTGCAGGATTTTACCTTTACCAGTTATTTCCCAACTTCCCTCCCCCCCCCAGAAGAAAACAATTGGCAAATCTCTGAGGCCGGCCTGGCACGCGTTGAGGCACCTGTGCCACAGTGGCGACCTCATGGGTATGCCGCGGCACGCTGGCCAGGGGGGCTAAACGCTAAACTCTATGAATACAAAACGACCAGCGGGGGGCCGAGCTTCCCAGAGCTACAGGACAGAAGCGCTTCTCCAGTATCCTCACCCAGGTGAACCCACCGGCTGGTGTCCAGCATCACGCTTTCTTTTTGCAAAATGCAGTTTTGAAAATTCTCAGAGTACTTTAAAAAGGAAATTCAACTCAGACCCTAACAGAATTTGTGTCATGCCCCTGAGGGGCCCCAAGTGACAGTTTGAAAATCACTGATGTGGTCCAAGCCCTTCCGTCCCCTGCCCCCACTTCACAGGTAAGAAAACTGAGGCCCAGGATCACTAAAATGGCCTTGCTCAAGGTGATGAGCCAGTGGCAGGGTCAGATGAGAATTTAGGCCATCTGACCTCCCTTCTGGAGCTTTTCCCTGTGAGCGCACAGTGCCTGCCAGCTCCAGGAGAAAAGCAAGCAGCATGGCTCGTACGGGCTCTGGCTGTGGATGATGCCAGGAGGAGTCCCTCTCCCGGTCTGGCCCTCTCCAGAGCCTTCTCTGGTCTCTCTCCTCTCCACAGAGCCCCGCCTCCGCTTTTCCAGGCCCCTGCAGGACGTGGAGGGCCACGAGCATGGGATTGCCGTGCTGGAGTGCAAAGTACCCAACTCCCGCATCCCCACGGCCTGGTTCCGCGAGGACCAGCGGCTGCTGCCCTGCCGCAAATATGAACAGATCGAGGAGGGCACCGTCAGGCGCCTCATCATTCACAGGCTGAAGGCGGATGACGACGGTGTCTACCTGTGCGAGATGCGGGGCCGGGTGCGCACCGTGGCCAGTGTGACAGTCAAAGGTCGGCTGGCCAGCAGGAGGAGGCCGAGGCTGAGAGGGACAGTGCCCTGACCCCGGGCTAATGGGCTCTGTCTGCATCTCAGGGCCTATCCTGAAGCGGCTGCCACGGAAGCTTGATGTTCTAGAGGGCGAGAACGCGGTGCTGCTGGTGGAGACGCGAGAGGCTGGGGTTGAGGGGCGCTGGAGCCGCGATGGGGAGGACCTACCGACCACCTGCCAGAGCAGCTCCGGCCACATGCATGCCCTGGTCCTTCCGGGCGTCACTCGAGAAGATGCTGGCGAAGTCACCTTTAGCCTGGGCAACTCCCGTACCACCACTCTTCTCAGAGTCAAATGTGAGGGTGCAAAGGCCTTTGGCCCGGCTCCCAAAGGGCTGGACAGGCAGGCAGAGCAGGAGGGTGACCAGATGCCAGTGTCTGGGTTGGCAAAGTGGACCTGTGGTGGGAGGGTGGTGGGCGGCCAGAGCAGGGCCCCAGCACAAACCCTGCCTTTGTCTCAGGCATCAAGCACAAACCCCCGGGACCCCCGGTGTTGGCGGAGATGTTCAAGGGCCGAAAGAACATGGTCTTGCTGACCTGGAAGCCTCCCGAGCCAGTTCCCGAGACCCCCTTCGTCTACCGGCTGGAGCGGCAGAAGGTGGGCTCGGAGGACTGGGTCCAGTGCTTCAGCATGGAGAATGCCGGGGCGGTGGAGGTGTCGGGAGACTGTGTGCCCTCCGAGGGCGACTACCGCTTCCGCATCTGCACAGTCAGCGAACACGGCCGCAGCCCCCACCTTGTGTTCCACGGGTCTGCCCGCCTTGGTGAGTGGCCCTGCCAGGCCTGGCCTGTCAGCAGCGCCGCCCCCAGCCACACCCTCCGTCTGCCCTCCGTCACCCCTCTAGTGCTGATGGCCGCACTGTCTCCCCTTCTCAGTGCCCACAGCTCGCGTGGTGGCAGGTCTGAGGGACGTGCAGGTATACGCCGGGGAAGATGCCGTCTTCTCCCTTACTCTCTCCACCGTCATCCAGGGCACCTGGCTCCTTAACGGGGTGGAACTCCGGAGCACTGAGCCCGAGGGCCAGGTGGAGCCCGGGGCTCTGCGGTACCTCGTGGAGCACAACGGCCTGCAGCACCTACTCATCCTGCGTGCTGTCACGCGCCAGGACAGCGGGGCCCTCGTTGGCTTCAGCTGCCCGGGCGTGCAGGACTCGGCTGTCCTCACCATCCGAGGTTGGTGCTGGTGGGCGCCAGGGTGGGCAGGCAGGGCCAGGACACGAGTCCTGTTGGCACAATGAAGCAGGCGCTGCTCCCACTTCTCACACCTGGGCCGGGAGAGTCAGGATCGCCCGTGGTGGGCTGAGATGGAGGGCCCTGGGCCAGCAGGCAGGCTGCAAACCACGTGCCACGTACAGGGGGCCCCTTGCCGATTCATCGGCGTCATACCCAGGTTCTCCGGGGTGCTTTGTGGTATACAGAATCCTGTCGCGTTTGTCATCTCAGAGACACAGGCCCTGGCTCCTAGCTTCCTGCCCTATCCCGTGATCACTGACACTGACATAGCTACTTCCTATGTGCCAGGCACAGTCCTCATCACTTTACATTTATCAACATAAGGCTTTCAACAGCCCTGGGAGGTGG
This sequence comes from Trachops cirrhosus, assembly GCA_028533065.1. Classification (NCBI taxonomy): domain Eukaryota; kingdom Metazoa; phylum Chordata; class Mammalia; order Chiroptera; family Phyllostomidae; genus Trachops; species Trachops cirrhosus. Next base: position 12,099,784 of record CM052541.1, read on the forward strand.
GTTCTTTTGTCAACCCATTCTGCAGATGAGGAAACCGAGGCACAGAAAGGTTGAGTGACAAAGCCAATGAAACTCACAAAGCTAATGAGCAGTGGAGCTGGACTACGAACCCAGGCAATCTGGCTCCAGAGTCACACTCTGCCGCCTGTGGAGACAGGGAAGGAGAGGGACCAAGGTGCCCTAGGACCACAGCTGGGGGGGGGTCTGAAAGTTCAGGGAGCATGCTGGCATTTGCTGTCTCACCATTGCCAGAGATTGTAAGGCTAATCGAGAATTCCTCAGCACCCACACACAGGGCGCTGAGGTGGTCAGCTTCCAGCGTCCTGGGAAGAGGGCAAAGTAAGGATTAACTGGCAGCCAGAGCAGCATTTCCAAAACGCAGCCCGGGACTGCCCCCATCAGAGTCACCTGGACAGCTGGGTCATCACGCAGTTTCCCCGGTCCCTGTACGACTGGGGATAGGGTGACTAAGAATCTTCACTTGAGCAGACTCCCTAGGAATCCCTGTGCGCACTGAAACCACTGCTCTTAAGAATTGGCGTGTAAGCCCAAACCTGTTTTTCTAAAAGTCCAAATGTGGGAACAGCAGTTGTCTGGCCTGTTGGTCCCACGCCCTAGAGTGAGCACATGTGGGGGCGGAGTGGGGTACAGACAAGGCGGCCTGCGTGCCAGCGAGTTTCTCCTTACAGAGAGCCCGGTGCACATCCTGAGCCCCCAGGGCAAGGTGTCCTTGACCTTCACGACCTTGGAGCGGGTGGTGCTGACATGTGAGCTCTCCCGGATGGACTTCCCGGCCAGCTGGTACAAGGATGGGCAGGAGGTGGAGGAGAGCGAGTCGCTGGTGGTGAGGATGGACGGACACCAACACTGCCTGGTCCTGCCCGCTGCCCAAGTCCGGGACAGCGGCGAGTTTGAGTGCAGAGCAGAAGGGGTCTCGGCCTTCTTCAGTGTCACCATCCAAGGTCAGGAACCCTGGCGGCCTGGGTTCTTCCAGCAGAGGCAGCCCGTCTGGGGGGTGGGGTCCCTTCCAGGGAGGTCCTGGAGGGCCAGGGGATGTGTTTCAGGTCACTCTGCACTTGCTCCCTAATCCTCCCCTGAGCAAACACACTGGCCCACCGTGCGCCCTCTGCTGCACGGAACTACGAGGGGAACTACGTTCAACTAAGCAGAGTGGGAGCTAACACATACCGGACGTCTACTAGCCAACTACTCTGCTAGGTTCTTCACGTACGCACTTGGTTTAACCTGCACAACTCGATGAAAGGTAACATACCACCAGTTCACAGATGAAAAAACTGAGGCTCAGAGAGGTTATGCAGTGTGCCCATTATCACACAGCCAGCAAACACCAGAGCTGGGTTTACACGCAGGACTGCCTACCCCGCTGTCGCAGGTGGCAGGGTCAAAGGGAAGCATTAAGTGCGGTGGTCCGGTGGTTCTCAGACGCTGGTTCGTGTCCTGGCTGCCTCAGAACGGCTGCGGGGGCCCGTTACACGTGCGGCGAATGCCCAGGCCCCCCGACTGCCGGGGCCAGAACACACAGGGCAGAGCCTGCAGAACCACTCTGGGCGGGTGGCTTGGGAACCACTCAGCCAGCTCACCTCACTCCAACTGGAAACCCAGCGTCAACTCCATTGCCGGGAGGTCCTCTAGCCCTTGCCTGGATGCCCCCAGTGACAGGGAACTCACTGCCCGTGGGGAGCAGCTGTCGCACTGTGGCACTGCTAGGTCATTCCCATGTCCGGGCCCTGCCGAAGCCTGTGGTACTGACCTCCTCTCAGCCCAGACAGAGGTTCTCTCTCTGTGCCTCCCTCCTTCCACGTCCCCACCCAGTGGCCTCCGACCCTCCTTGGACTCCCAAAGCATTCCTCTGTCGCGTGATCTGTCATGCCTCACGTCATTACCCCAGCGTGCCCAGCACAGCACAGCCTCGACCTTCCCAGTGTTCTCCAGCATGGACTCACATCTCCCGTGTTGGGGGGACCTGCGTGACCCCGACTCTGGTCCCCACAGACCCCCCCGTGCGCATCCTGCACCCCCTCGAGCATGTGTTTGTGCACGCCATCGCCTCCGAGTGCGTCGTGCTGGCCTGCGAGCTGGACCGAGAGGACGCCCCTGTGCAGTGGTACAAGGACGGGCAGGAGGTAGAGGAGAGTGACTCCATGGTGCTGGAGAAGGAAGGACCCCATCGCCGCCTGGTGCTGCCTGCAGCCCAGCCCTCCCACGGGGGCGAGTTCCAGTGTGTCGCCGGAGAGGAGTGCGCCCACTTCACCGTTACCGTCACAGGTGGGGGCCGTGGGACGGGGGAGGTGCTCCCTGCCCTGGCCTCCCTCTTCCTGCTGACCACACGCCTCCCCACGGCCTGTACCCTGAGGGCCGGTCATTGCAGGAAGTGCGTGGTCAGAAACATGCTGGTCCCGGGGAAGCCCTGCCCTCTCCGTTCTGCTGAGAACCCCTGCTAAGGCAGTGGTGCCACAGGGCAGAGTTCAGGGCAGGCAGGTGCTAGAGGGGTCAGAAGATCTGAGTGAGGCCTTAGGGAAACCCCAGCTCCATGTGGGCACCCAACCCTCCTCTTCCCCAGTCCCACCCTTCGTTCTGTCCCTGTCCCTACCAGAGAATGTGGGATGTTCTATGGCCAGGGCTGTGGCCGTGACCTTGATGTGCTTGGGGAGTGGTTTTGTCTCGTGCTGAGACACGAGATGCTCTCTGAGGGAGGGCCCGGTTCCATGTGTGATGCACTTTTCAGGAGTGGGGACCAGGCGTGGGTCAGGTGGGGTGGCAGGGCCTGTTGCCGTAGCCCCTGATGCCCGGCCACGCGGTCCCCGCCCTCCAGATGTTGCCGCGTGGATTGTGTACCCCAGCGATAAGGTGCACGTGGCCGCCGTGCGCCTGGAGCGTGTGGTGCTGACCTGTGAGCTGTGCCGGCCCTGGGCCGAGGTGCGCTGGACCAAGGACGGGGAGGAGGTGGTGGAGAGCCCGGCCCTGCTCCTGCAGAAGGAGGACACCGTCCGCCGCCTGGTGCTGCCCGCCGTCCAGCTGGAGGACTCCGGCGAGTACTTGTGTGAAATTGATGATGAGTCAGCTTCCTTCACCGTCACCGTCACAGGTGTGGGCCTCCCCCAGCTGCCCGGGGTCACCAGAGGACAGTCTTGAGCCCTTGGAGGAGCTGGTCACATAGCCCCTAACTAGCACACTGCCGGGGGCTGGGGCATGGTTACGGATGCCTGTATGGGGCCTCCCTGCCTGGTGAACAGGCTCCCTGCCAGGGCCCAAGGCCAGGAGTAGCTGCGGTCCACAGTCTCATTCACAGAGCACTTTCTTCGTGCCAGTGGGGCCAGGTGTGTGGGTAACCGGTGCGCAGAGCAGAACCATCCCTGTTCTCAGAGAGCTGCCGGTCTAGCTGGGGCAGCACCTGTTAACCAGGGGTCGCAAATGGGTGGTCCCTAGGGCCCCATGCAGCCCACAGATGTGTTTTGTTTGGCCTGCAGAGTCTTACCAAACTCAGGACAGTTCAAATAACAATCCAGAGTTATGCGTCCTCCTGAAAAAGCGGAAGACGGGGCAGCTCTGGTCCCACTTCCCCCCATGGCTACGAACAGCTGGCGCTGAGTAGCAGCTGCCCCCATAGGGCCCACATTCCTGCCCCGCCCTCCTGCTTCTCCCCAGATTACTTCAGCCACTGGCCTTAAATACCTGGCCCCTCTGGGCGTTTGAGTTGGCGACCCCTGTGTTAAGTCAATAAACACAGAAATAAATGTGCAGTGACACCTCGTGACAAGTGCTGTGAAGGATGAGGGCAAGGGAGCGCAAGAGATAAGAGCAAGAGAGTGAGGGAGAAAGTTGCCACGCTTCCCGGGCTGGGTTCCAGATACTCAGTCCCTGAAAGGCAGACACGCCCACTCCCCTTCAGGAGCTGGGAGGCTGGCGGGAAAGCCAGACCCTGTAGAGAGGGTCTTAGAGTGTGGGTTGTCAAGGGTCACGACAGGGTGTAGTGAGAGCCCAAGGCCGGGGTCTGCTAACCAGGTCGGCAGTAGGAGGTGCCTTCAAAACAGATATTTGGAGCAGGGCCGAGTTAGCTAAGTGGGAATTGGTGGGGTTTGGGCTGAAGGTTGGGGAGAATGTTCAAGGTGGGGAAAGCACAGGACAACTGTGGAAGCAGTGGTAGTTCAGTGCCGGGAGCTTTGGGGCTGCAGCCAGTCCCGGTGTGGGGGCGTGGAGGTGCTGGGGGTGTAGGGCCTAGGCACCGCTGGCTGCTGCGCTGCAGGGACTGTCCTGCTGCTGCCAGTCTTGTTGCCCCTCCCCTGCCCTGTCCTAGGAATAATGCCTCATCCTAGGCTGGGCTGCTTAGGGCCCCCCACTCCCTGGCCCCAAACAGTGCAGCTTGGCACAAACACGCCCAAAAAGCTAAAGAGGCCTTTCTGTGCATCTGTCCTGTAGTGAGTCCCTTCAAGCTCTCGGCACCACACCCTGGCCAGATACAGTGGCCTCAGCCACACACGTGCCAGCCCACGTTTGGCCTGCACACGAGAAACCAGATTCTTCACAGGGAAGTTCACACACCACCACCCCGGCTGTGGACCAGGGAGAATCGAGTCTGATGCCAAGCTGAGGTCCCACCTCTGTGCAGACACCCCACCTGGTCCTCACCCCACAGCCCCATACCCTCCCCCACCCCACAGGCAGTCACACTGCAATCAGCCAGCCTTGCTGGGTCCCAGAGAACCAGCCTGCATCCTCTAGACTCAGAACAAGCGCAGTTAAGAAGGTGGCTTGCAGAGGCAGAGGGCTGAATGTGCTGGTGGGCACCTCTGCCCATGCTGGTGACCCTGCAGACCAGGAAGCTAGCAGTTCCCCATCCCAGCCACAAGGGGGCCAAATGTTAAAGGAGCACCAGAAGGTCTCGGACAAGATTCTGGGAGACCCCCAGGGTACCCAGGAATGAGGGTAAGCCCTAGCTCAGTGCACTGTCACTTCCAATGGTTACAGGTTTCTTCCTACGGAGGAGTAACTGCCTTTGAGCAGCTGGAGATGAACTCCCAGAATCAGCAATTAGTGTCCCTGGGGAACTCTCACACAGGTGTGGTAACTCACAGATGCAGAGTTCCTGTGGTGCTGACCTGTGAGCTGCGCTTGGCTCAGAATCCCCGCCACTGCCCGCAGAGCCTGAGCCTCCCTTTAACAGGTGGCGGTTCTTCCTCCCGCCCTAGAGTAGGCGGAGCCAGCTGTGACCTTCAGGAAGATGCTTGATCACGCTTGACCTCAGTTTCCTCATCTGGAAATCGGGGATAAAACAAAGCCTACCCCAGGGACAGCTGTGAGGGCTAAATGTGTGAAGTGCTGAGGACTGTTCCTGGAACCTGAGGAAGTGGTATATGAGTATCTGCCATTACAGATCCACAATTCCAAATTAGAGAAATCTCTCAAAATCAAAAGGCATTTTGTAAGTTAGGCATTCGACATCACTTCAATAAAACCTGAGCTCAGACACGGTGTAGCTATTTGTACTCCTTAATGACTCCGCATGGAGTGAGTACTTCTCTGTGTTACCCGGAGGAAATGTTAACATGATGGATGACTCGGGTGCCCCAGTGGGGGCGGGTATGTGACATGGTAAATGCACCGGTCTGAAGTATGCTGGGTTCTGTCACCCCTCTGGCTGCAGGGACTTGAGAGGACAGTTTGTGGGCTTACGATTCCTTGTTATTATCCTCATCGCTCTTCTTATTGTGGGTGACAGGGACTTCGTGCTGCCAAATGGCTCCAGGGAGGCTGGCAGGGAGCTCGTAACAGCCTGTGGTTGCCCCCACCCTGCAGAGCCCCCGGTACGCATCATTTACCCCCGGGACGAGGTGACCTTGATCGCCGTGAGCCTGGAGTGTGTGGTGCTGGTGTGTGAGCTGTCGCGGGAGGATGCACTGGTGCGCTGGTACAAGGACGGGCTCGAGGTGGAGGAGAGCGAGTCCCTGGTGCTGGAGAGTGACGGGCCCCGCCGCCGCTTGGTGCTGCCCGCTGCCCTGCCCGCGGATGGGGGCGAGTTCGTGTGCGATGCCGGAGACGATTCCGCCTTCTTCACCGTCACTGTCACAGGCGAGCAGTCCCTGGGGCACCCTGGAGAGCTAGAAAAGCAGCAGGTTGAGGGACAGGCACCCAAATCACCCACTTTCTGCGTCTTGGGGGCTCCCCTCCTGCCCACACACCGCTCCCCCTCTCCACCCTCCTGTCCTCCTCCAGCCTCCTTGTTCTCAGCCACCAGAGAGCTCTGGATGTTCCAAATCAGGTCAGGACAGGGACCAGGGGCCCGGTAAAGAGAGTGCAGCAGTCAGGCACACTCATTCACTCATCTATTCAACCAGTATTTATTGAGCAACTGCTGTGCTCCGCACTGTTGCAGATGCTGATGGGTATAGTAATGAACCAGTAAGAGAAAACCTCCTGTTTTCATGGAATGAGCATTCTAATGAGAGTGGACAGACAGCAAATAAATAAAATGGATGGTTTTTCAGGGGGTATAAGTGCATCAGAGGCAAAGCAGGGAAAGGGGATAGAAAGTGGGGGAGAGGCAGGAGGGTATTCATTGGGGTCAGACAGATCTGGACTACCTCTGTCCATGTGAGCTTGGACGAGTCGCTTCCCTCCAAAGAGGCCTCAGGTCCTCCTCTGTTCAGTGAAACCAGCAGCTGTACCCCTCTAGAGTGTCAGGAGCAGTGGAGGAAGGAGCTCTGTGTTTAGCACAGCACCTGGCACACAGTAGTTGCCATGGACTGTAACTGGTACCTTTCCCAGGAGCTGCACAGTGAAGGGAGAGGGCTGAGGAGGTAGCAGGTGAGGCTGAGCCTGCCTGCACCCCTCTCTGTTCACCCACCAGCCCCACCAGAGAGGATCGTGCGCCCGGCAGCCCGCTCACTGGACCTGCAGTTTGGGGCTCCAGGGCGCGTGGAGCTGCGCTGCGAGGTCACCCCTGCTGGGTCCCAGGTGCGCTGGTACAAGGATGGGCTGGAGGTGGAAGCATCAGACAACCTGCAGCTGGGTGCCGAGGGGCCCGCTCGCACCCTGACCCTGCCCCACGCCCAGCCTGAGGATGCTGGGGAGTATGTGTGTGAGACCCATGATGAAGCTGTCACCTTCAACGTCAGCCTGGCTGGTAGGTGCTCCCGGCCAGCCCAGGTGGGGGAGGTAGAAGCAAGCCCAAGCTGATGCCCTCCTCTCTCTCTCTCTCTCTCTCTCTCTCTCTCTCTCTCTCTCTCTCTCTCTCTCCAGAGCCCCCAGTCCAGTTCCTTGCCCCAGAGGCAGCCCCCGCCCCACTCTGTGTGGCACCTGGAGAGCCGGTGATGCTGAGCTGTGAACTGTCCCGGGCAGGGGCCCTTGTCTTCTGGAGCCACAACGGAAGGCCGGTGCAGGAGGGTGAGGGCCTGGAGCTCCGCGCTGAGGGCCCCCGCCGCGTTCTCTGCATCCGGGCTGCAGAGCCGGCCCACGCAGGCCTCTACACCTGTCAGTCCGGGGAGGCCCCAGGAGCCCCCAGCCTCAGCTTCGCTGTCCAGGTAGCAGGTGAGTACAGCCTGGGCGGGAAGCCCGAGAGCTGCTCTCTCTCCGAGCTTCCCCACCTCGCTAGCATGCCTTAGTCACTCCTTGTCCCACCCCTCTCAGAACCTTTCCCCATCTTGCCTTCCACTGCCCTCCACATAGCCCTTGAGCCACTTCCTCCCAGTGACCCGCAGCTCTGTCCCCACAGAGCCCCCCGTGAGGGTGGTGGCCCCCGAGGCGGCCCAGACGAGGGTTCGTGGTGCCCCAGGCAGGGACCTAGAGCTGGTGGTGCACCTCTCTGGGCCTGGGGGCACTGTGCGCTGGTACAAGGACGGGGAGCGACTGGCAAGCCAGGGGCGGGTGCAGCTGGAGCAGGCCGGGGCGAGGCAGGCGCTGCGGGTGCGGGGGGCACAGAGCAGAGACGCTGGGGAGTACCTGTGCGACGCCCCCCAGGACAGCCGCATCTTCCTCGTCAGTGTGGAAGGTAACAGCGCACCCCTCCCACCCTGTGGGCCCTGGGCCCCCAGAGTCCACGCGCCCCCACCATTCTGGGACCCCTTCGTCCCTCACCCCCGCCTCGCTGCCTCTAGGTACAACCAGTTCATGCACAGCCGTTGCTTGGGTAGGGGCCCAGGGACCCCTTGTCCAGAAACCCTCAGCTAGGAAGAGGCATCGCCCAGTGGTTAAAAGCAGGGGCTCTGGAGTGACGCCCCAGGTCCCGGTCTGGATTCTGCGTCCCAGTAGTTGTGTGACCCCAGCAAGTTGATTAACTTCTCTGAGACCTTGAACAGCTCTGAGGTGGGGAGGACAGTGCTTGTTTTATCGGGCTGTTGTGACAGTTAAAGGAGATAGGGGGTCCGTGGTAAGTGATTAATTATTGTTAGGGAGTCAGTGGGGCGCCAGGCCAGGGTGAAGAGGAGTGGGCCAGGAGAGGCAGGCGGTTGGCATCTAGTCCCCTCTAGGACACCCCTGTGGCTGGCACACGGGGGCTCAGGATGGGCCTGTTAAATAACTGGGGGTGAGGCCTCTACCTGCTGGCGGGGGTGAAAAGGAGGGAGGGGCAGAGACCCAGCCCACCTCCCTGCCTGACCTCCCCCCACCAGAGCCACCGCTGGTGAAGCTGGTCTCGGAGCTGACGCCACTCACCGTCCACGAGGGTGACAATGCCACATTCCGGTGCGAAGTCTCCCCTCCAGACGCCGATGTCACCTGGCTGTGCAATGGGGCTGTGGTCACTCCAGGGCCCAGGCTGGAGGTGGCCCAGAATGGATCGAGCCGTACTCTGACCTTGCGAGGGTGCCAGCTCAAGGACGCGGGGACCGTGACTGCCCAAGCAGGGGGCACGGCCACAAGCGCCCGGCTCCACGTTCGAGGTTTGATCCCGATGGGGATGCAGTGGTCTCGTTCCCTGTACCTGTTCTCCCAGCCTTGCCCTTGTGCTCAGGGACAAACCAGTGAGATGGAGTGGGGGGCCAGCTTCCAGGCCCCTCCAGGCTCCAGGGCCCCCTCCCGTTCCTCCCCAGAAACGGAGCTGCTGTTCCTTCGGCGGCTGCAGGACGTGCGGGTGGAGGAAGGCCAGGACGTGTGCCTGGAAGTGGAGACGGGCCGAGTGGGCACAGCGGGGGCCGTGCGCTGGGTTCGAGGTGGGGAGCCCCTGCCCCACGACTCCCGCCTGTCCGTGGCCCAGGAGGGCCACGTCCACCGCCTCTTCATCCATGGTGTCGTACTGGCTGACCAGGGCACCTACGGCTGTGAGAGCCACCACGATCGTACCCTGGCCAGGCTCAGCGTGAGACGTGAGTGTCCGGTCCTCTCCTAACACGCAGTCCGCCCGTGGCACAGCCTTTCCTGGCTGGCCCCGGGCCCTCAGACCCCCACCAAAGTGCCCCTTGCCACTGAGGCAAGTCAGCCCTGGCTGACCTCCAGGAATGTGCCCTGAAGTGACCTTCCCAAAGCAAAACGTTTGTTTTCCTGATGTTTTCTGTTTACCTGAGAAGTCCGTGTGGATGTTGACTTCCGTTTCAAATGTCCACATTGGCTTTGCTATAAACATAAATACTACCTTCTAGAAAGACCCGTGGCGTTCATCTGTTAGTCTGATGTCCCATTTCAGAAGCAGGGATGCCTGGCAGGTAGCACCACCCCCCCAGCTCAGGCTGGAGCCTTCTATTCCCCGTGTGGCCTCATGCAAATTACTTAACCTCTCTGGGCCAACTCTTCTTAGCAATGTGGCTGACCCCTACTTTAAGGGTCTTTGGAGATATTACAAGAGATAACATTAAAAGTGTCCACACAGAGCTTGGTAGATGGTTCTTGTTGGTGATGTTTACTCTCTTCTAATTTATTTCATTCATTTAGTCACAACAGACCCATGTCGCACTGCTATTTCCCTTGTGTAATTGGGGAAGCTAAGGCTCAGAGAGGTTAAGCAATTTGTCAAAGGCCTCACAGCACACAAACCACGTGGCAGAGCTAGGGTCCAATGTTGGCATGTCTGACTCCCAGTTCTGTGCTCCTTCTAGGTGAGGGTCACGGCACCCCTCACCCAGACTCCTCACCCTTCTAGCCACACCCCACCTCCTTTGTGTGTCCCCTCTCCTAGCCCCAATAAGCTCGTCTCCCCCCCCACGTCTGGTGGGCCGTGCTCCCTTCTCCCGAACCCTGGTTCAGAGCTTCATTCGATAGGCCCTCACTAGGTTGGGTGCCAGGGGTGGGACAGGTTGAGCCAAGGGGTGTGTGAGCCCCCCTAAAGCCATGCCCAGAGCCGGAGCTCTCATCCTCCCTCTCTCCCTATCTTCCCCCACCAGCGAGGCAGCTAAGGGTGCTGAGGCCTCTGGAGGATGTGGCCATCGTTGAGGGGGGCAGTGCTACCTTCCAGCTGGAGCTGTCCCAGGAGGGTGTGACCGGGGAATGGGCCCGGGGTGGAGTCCGGCTGCACCCGGGGCCCCAGTGCCACATCCACACAGAGGGCCACACTCACCGCCTGGTACTCGGTGGCTTGGGCCTGGCCGACTCAGGCTGCATCTCTTTCACCACGGACTCCCTGCGCTGTGCGGCCAGACTCACTGTGAGAGGTGCGGCCTCTGGGCCACCGCCTGCCTGCTGACCTCCCGGGTGTGACTCCACTGACCCCCCTCCCTGTGTGGCCCCCACTGACCATGCCTGTCCCAGCGTGCCTCTCGCCGACCTCTCTGCCAGAGTGTGACTTCCCCGACCCTGGGGCCCTGAGCGGCCCCAGCGACTGCCCCACCTGAGTGCAGCTCCTCACCAGCATGATGCAGCGTGGCGACACTGAGCCTCCCATCCCTGCGAACCACTGACTGTGCCAGTGGGGGCCCCCAGTGCGTCTGCCTGCCTGACCACGGCCCCACTGACTGCTCTGAGTGTGACCCTGCTGACCACACCTGCCTGCTGCACCCCTGTTGCCTGCCTGAGCGTGACCTTCTGACCACTCAAGTCCCAGTGGTCCACTGCCTGTGCCTAAAGATGAGTCCACTAGCAGCTCTGCTGGGTGTCCCCATCACTACTTCCAGCCCGGTGTGTTCCCCACTGTTCCCCTGTTCTAAGGTCCCCCTTGCTCCTCTGAAGCCATTGTGCCCCCCCATGGTCCAGGGTCTCCTGTTCGTCCAGCTAAATGGGGCCCCCACTGGCCATGCCTGTCTATGGGGGACTCCACTGGTATCTCTGCTCTGGTCCTCCCCCCCCCCCCCGCTTCCCTCTAGCACCAGCATGTCCCACATTGGCCACCTTCAAGTGTTACTGCTAGATGGCCACTCCTGCCCCATTGATCCCTGTGCTCTCACTGACTAGCATCCCCATTGACCATTTGTCCCAGCACGTCCCCCACTCACCAGTGACCTCCACACTGATGGCCTGGCCTAAGTGTGTTTACCACTGACCCTTGTGCCCATGAGTGTTCTCGTCCCAGGGGCTAGGTCCCCATCCTGCCCTCACCCCTGCTCCCTCTGCACTGTCTTCCTCTTCTCACTCCCAGAAGCCCCAGTGACCATTGTGCAGGTGCCACACGACCTAGAGGTGACTGAGGGTGACACGGCTACATTCGAGTGCGAGCTTTCCCAGGCCTTGGCTGACGTTACCTGGGAGAAGGTCAGAGCCCAGCCCAGCCCACCTCAGCACCCTAACAACAGTGATAATGCCCCAAACACTAGAATACTGAGTGTGTTCTGAGCTCAGATTTGCTCTACATTTAATCCTTTAAACTTCACAACCCTTTGAGGTAGGTCTCGTTATCTTCATGTTACCTACAAGGAGACTGGGACTCTGTGGGGTGAAGTATTGCCCGGTGGGGAGACAAAAGGGGCAGAGCCCATATTTGAATCCAGATTTACCTAATTCCAGAATCCACGCACATGGCCAGTATGATTGGTACATGACCCTGGGCTTCCCGCGAATGTGAAGCCCCTTCTCAGCCCTACTATCAGGCTCAAATGGTGACACCTTCCCAGTGAGGCTTTTAGCGCAGTACTCAGGCGCAGAACGGCTCCATCCCAGCCTGGGGGACACAGACAAGTTTAAACACCTCCCCCCCAAAAAACCACTTGGCATCAACAGAGGGCGCCACCGCCTCCTAGGTCTGCGGCTCGCTACGACCCTCTGCCACTCCCACCCCTAGGACGGGCACCCGCTCATCCCAAGCCCTCGGCTCAGGCTCCAGGCCCTCGGTACGCGGCGCCTTCTCCAGCTGCGGCGCTGCTGCCCTTTGGACGCCGGGACTTACAGCTGCGCGGTGGGGACGGCTCGCGCCGGCCCTGTCCGCCTAACTGTGCACGGTGGGTATGGGGTGCTGCTGGGGCCGGACACTAATGTGGGCTTGGGGACTGCAGATCGGCCCTTCCCTGGGACGGACTCGGCTGCTTCTTGGGAGAGGGGCGGGACGGGAGTCCCCCTCTGCCCTGTCCCACCTCACGCCCTCTGCTCCACCCCAGAGCGGGTGGTCTCAGTAGTCTCCGAGCTCCAGTCGGTAAGAGCCCGCGAAGGCGACGGCGCCACGTTCGAGTGCACTGTATCGGAGGTTGAGACCACCGGGAGCTGGAAGCTCGGAGGCCGCCCACTGAGGCCCGGAGGTCGAGTCCGCATCCGACAGGAAGGTCTGGCCGACTTTCCACTGGTTCTGGCCCCTTGCTGCGGAGTCCCGCGTTCCCACAGACCCCGCCCCACTACGATAAGTCCCACCCTCAGCCGGAATCGGCCCAGCCCCCGGGCCAAAGAGCTGTCTCGCTGTCTCTCCGCCGCCCCCAGCTCTGAGCCCTCTGTCCTGGCCGGCTCCACTTCCCCTCAGCATCCCAATTCCGCCCATCCAATTCCGCCCCCCTGCCCTAGCGCATATTTATCGCATCCGAATCGACTGGGGGGACCCTCTCTGGCCCCACCTTCATCCCCGATCCCGCCCCAGAGGCGGCTCCAGCCTCGCTAGCGCCCTCCTCATCTTCAGGGAAGAAGCATATTCTGGTGCTGAGTGAGCTGCGCGCGGAGGATGCGGGTGAGGTCCGCTTCCAGGCGGGACCCGCCCAGTCCGCAGCTGAGCTGGAGGTGGAGGGTAAGCAACTGCGGCGAGGGTTGCCTGGAGTGGGCGTCACCTTCCGTGGGGCAGGCAGGTTGCTGGCTTGTCCTAGGAAAGCTCCTTCCTCGAGGGGCTCTCCTGGGACGGGTCACAGAGGGCAGTGCGTTTCCTGGGGAGGAGGAGACCTTGGGTTGAGGCTAATTACTCTGTAATGGGCCTGTGGCATAGAGATCTGAGACCAGGAGTTGAGGCCGCAGGGGGAGGGAAGATGCGTTTCTACTCCGGGCGGGGTAGGGGGTCCTGCGTCTTCTCTTCCTATTAACTTAAGACCTCGGCCTCCACCCCCAAGCACTGCCTCTCCAGATGTGCCGCCGCCCACCTCGAGAGAAGACGGTTCTAGCGGGCCGCCGGGCAGTGCTGGAGGTGACCGTGTCCCGCTCGGGGGGCCACGTGTGCTGGTTGCGGGAGGGGATCGAGCTGTGTCCGGGAGACAAGTACGAGCTGCGCAGCCATGGCCCCACCCACAGCCTGGTCATCCATGACGTGCGACCCGAGGACCAGGGCACCTATTGCTGCCAGGCTGGCGAAGACAGCGCCCACACGCGGCTGCTGGTAGAGGGTGAGTGGAGCCGACTAGGGCAGGTGGGCTGGCCAAGCAGAAGTGGTCCGAGACACACCTACCCAGGTTTTTCAGGACTTGGGATAGCAAGATGGTTCTGGAGTGTCTTGCAGGTAGGAGGTGGGGAGGCCAGAGATCTCACCCAGGCGAAGAAAGGAGGGAGCTGTGTTCTCAGCCAGAACCGCTTGGTTCAGGGCAGCTGTTCCCACCTTTCCACACCCCTTCCTGTCCAGTGTTCTCCTCACTCCCTCCTGTCCCTGGACCATGTTTGCGTTACCCGAACACCCATTTGTACCCAAGTTCCTATCCTTCCCAATGCTCCTGCTTCGTGCCCACCACCTGTCCCTCCCCCCCTCCTGCTCTCTGCTGGCTTCTGCCCACCTCAGGGAGTTCAACATCAGCCTGGGCAGAAGGCTTCTGAGCTAGTCCCGCTTCTTTTCTTTCCCACGTAGGAGATGCCCCGCCCTCCACCCTGATCCCTGCATTCCCTTTAGATGCCTTGCCTGATCCTAAGCAGCCCCCACTTCCCTGCCCCAAAGACAGCCTTGACACAGGCCCAGCAAGGGTGGGGCAGAGGGTGAGGGCCCCGCTCTTCCTGTGTGGGTGCCCAGCCTCTGCCAGGGAGGAAAGTGGTATGCACTCTCTCCCCAGCCCCACTCAGAGTCATTCCTCTGCAGGTAGCTAGAAGGACCGAACCAGGCCAGGCGGGTGCCCTCGGACAGCTTGGAAGGCGCATGCCCTTATGCTGGGCAGGGGTGGGGAGGCAGGGGAACCAGAGGTGATGGGAGACAATAAAAGTGATGCAGCCCTTTCCCTGGCTCTCTGTGTGGCGTAGGAGGGCAGAACTGGCCTGGGGACTCTGCGTAGTGAGTGACACAGGGAAGCAAGAACTATGGTGCTTCTAGTTTGGCCCATGGACGTGCCAGCCACCAAAGACCACCACTCCTGGCAGAAGCCACACAGTTTGGCACATTTATAAAAGATGTAAAACAGGGTGGGGTAGAGGGAGACAGAAGCATGAGGTGTCCAGGGTGGCATGACAGACACCAGACATGCATCGTGCATTTAAGCCCCCTCCCCCGAGGACCCCTCCCCAACCCAGCCCAAAGCAGCACCCCCCACCCCCATCCCCTGCCACTGCTCTCAGGCTAGTGGCTTTGCAGAGGACAGGGGACCAGGGTAAGGGGTGCTGCAGTGGACGAGGACAAGAAGCCTTGGATGAATCTCAGTAAGAGGCAGAGCAATGGGGGAGGAAGGCAGACCTCCTCCACTTAGACATGCAGGAGAGTGGCTCATGGGACCCCAGCAGTGGGAGAGGAGGCGGGGCCAACCTTGCAGAAGCCCTACCAACCAGAAATCTAAGGCAAGTGTCCCAGTGTCCCCTCCAAGCCCACCCCTCCATGCACACGCACACACACGTGACACACTCACAACCCTGAGCACACCCCAAAGGGTCTCACACCTCGAGTCCCTCAGGAGCCCCTTGGGAGCTTGGGAGGGGCCTTTCCCTCAGGCCAGGCCTAGCCTGAGACAGGCCCTCCCTTCCAGCAGCCAGGACAGTCTTCTCCAGGGAGGGGAGAAGAACAGCCGCAGGCCACAGGGTCAGGAGGGCCGGGCGGTGGACCAGCAGGCCTCCCCAAGCTGACAGAGCTGGTGAGCACAGAATCCTGGTGGGCAGGAGCAGCTATACTGCTATACCCGCACAGGGGGCCCCACACAGGCTGTCAGTGGTCCCCGGGACCCATATTCATAGTCCGTGTCTGTGGGCGAGGCCATGAAGGAGCTGAGTGAGCTCCCCGTCTGCCGGTCCCGGAAGCTCTGGATGTAGCTCTGTGGGAGAATAAACACAGAAGTGAGTGCAGCCGCAGACCCCTGCCGTGAGCGCCACCTCAGGCAGGCATCCTCCCCCCGCTACCCACAAGCCTGTGTCTCCCCCCAGACAGCTGTAGGCCCAGGACCTCCTCACGCTCATAGTCCACAGCCCGGAGGCCCCACCCCGTACCATATACCTCATTAAAATCCTTACTCAGACACCTCTCCCCCATCCCGGAGCTGGGCCCATCAGCCTCCTGGTATAGGGGTTCTGATGGGTGGACAAACGCTAAGACTTCTAAACACTAATGAGCCCCTGGGGAAAGCCCAGTCCTGCTTGGACAGAGTTTACAACACTCCCTGGTCCCCCATTCAGACTAGAGGGGCTCAAAGTGCTCACCGGGGAGAGGACATCTCCATTGAAGCGTTTGATGGGCACGGGCCTACGCCGATAAGCCGGGTCAGGAGGTCCAGGCCTTGGAGGGGCCCGGGGGCCTCTGGAGGGAGCCCTCGAGGGTCTCTTCTTGCGCCGCTTCTCCTTGCGCTCTTCCTGCTGCCTTATCCGCATCAGCTGCACACGGCGTCGCTGCCGGCTGATGACCACTGTGAAGGGGTGGGCAGAGAAGGGTCTCAGAGGCCCACGTGCACCATCTCCACCCTTCCTACCCCGGGGCTCCAAGCTTCCAGATTCCCCCTGTGTGTAACCTCCCTCACTTTTCGTTCCTGGTCTTCCACCCCCCAGATGGGACTTCCACTGATTTTCACCTACGAGGGTCTTTGAGGAAGATTCCTAGGGCTGTAGGTTCTCCCTCCCGAGCTGTTGTCCCTCTCCCAGACATGGCCATCTCTCGACTGGACAAGCACTGCTGCCTCCTCACTGCTTTCCCGTCTACCAGTGCCTTCCCCAATGCTTTCTACACTCAGCAGCCAGAATGAGCATCCCAAATGCTAGATTAGATCACATCCTCCCTGCTTTAAACCTCCAACAATATCCTATGGCCTACCTAATAAAATCTGGGGTCCTCATTGTGGCCCAGGGGGCCCGCACAATCAGCATCCCTCCCTGCCACAGTCCAGCCCCACTTCCTCAGCAAGCCATGCCCATTCCTTCTCGCCCTGACCCTTGCTATTCCCTTTTCTCTAGCTCTTTGCATGGCTGGTTCTTTATCCTCCAGGACTCTACTTAAATGTCACCTCTTCGACGTGCCTTCCTTGAGCACCCTGTCTATAATAGCCTCGGAAGGAAACTCGTATTACCCAGCATATCTCTTGCATATCACTCTGCACCACTGGAATTATCTTGTCTGTTTGCATGTCTATTATCTGTCTGCCTGCGCCGCCCCCGGCAAACCTAACCCTATAAGGGCCAGGGACTTCTCCTGTTTTGTCTCTGCAGTCCCTCCAGCTCTGGAATGGCTGCTGGTCTATACGTTGTTGTGGAATGAATGGCACCGCTGAGGTCCTATCTTCCCAGACCAGTAGCGAGTCACCTCTCTAACCCCACTGTGGCCTTCTGTTGCTAGTGTGTACAGCTTCTTCTCCCCGTCCTGAATTGCTCACCGCTGCCACGCGCCGCCCCCCACCCCCCGACCCTCCACCGCCATTTCTCTAATGCCCACCCTGGTCAGTGCCCTCTCACCTTCCGTGTGGGAGTCCCCCTCGGCCGTCACCCTCCACTGCACCAGAACACCCATCAGGCTGAGCAGGGGCCAAAGCGCCAGCAGGGCCCAGCTCCTCCAGCAGAGGGGAGGCACAGGGGCGGCCCGCAGCCGCTCCACGGCGTAGCGCCCCAGCAGCAGCAGCTCAGCAAAGTAGTCCGCGGCGGTGGCGATGAGTGCGGCCCCGGTCACAGCGGTGGCCAGAGTGGTGAGAGGGCGGGGCCAGCGCAGCGTGAGCAGGGCACAGAGCAGGCCGCCCCCCAGCAGCAGCCCCAGTGGGCCCCACACGGAGCCGGGCTGGTAGTAGGGCGCGGAGCCCAGCAGGGCGGCAGCGGCGAGCAGCAGACCGAGCAGCAGCCCCACCAGGAAGAGGCCCACGCTGCGCACCAGCATGGCCACCAGCCCGCACAGCAGCCCGATGCCCAGCGCGATGCCGGCACTGGCCCCGGCACTCAGCTGTGTCTCCAGCACCCGCTCTCGGTAGCACAGCAGGAAGATGACCACTGAGCCAAACAGCAACCCAGTGAGGAACAGCACTGCCTTGAAGCAGCGGTAACCTAGAGGGGAACAGGGGCTAGTGAGGGGCCAACATGAGGTCACCGGGATGGAGGCAAGGAGTCTGAGGGGCCAGGAACAGGGAATCACAGAGGAACCAGAGGCAGGGCACTAAGATAAAAGAATCGGGGGTCACTGGGGTCCTGAGGGCACCAGTGATGGGGCTGCTGGGGTCAAGGGAGGTCAGAGAGATAGGTCACCAGCAGTCATTTGGAAAATGGAGAGTCACTGAAATGAACGTCGGGTCTTTGAGGGTTAGAGGAGTCAGAGATAGGTCACTGGAGTCAAGAGTGAATCACTGGTGGGTCACTGGGGTCTTTGGAGTCCTAGGAGTCAGATGAATAGGTCACAGGATCAGAAGGGGAGCCACAATGGGGTCATTGGGGTCTGTGAGGAGGGGCTGTTCAGAGAGAGGAGGTATTTGGAACTCAGAAAGAATTTGAGAGATGAGGGTCACAGGGGTTCAGAAAGACAAGGTCTTGAAGGGGTCACAAGGCTTCAGAGACCTGACATCACAAAAAGGTTACGAAGAGAACAGGGAATCAGGGTCACTAGGGACTGGCTCCAAGAGATGAGGTCTTTGCCGGTCAGGGGGACTGACAGCCTGGAGTCACTGAGAGTATGAAAGGGTTTCAGAGAGAGGGTAATACTGAGACCAGAGAAATGGGATCACTGAGATCACCGTGGGGGGAGGGGCAACCAGGCAATGAGATCCTAGGAATCAGAGAGTTAGGAGAAATGGAGTCAGAAGAATAAAAGTTGATGAGATAACTGGGCCGGGGGTCACTAGGGCTTGCAAGGGGTCATAGTCCATCATAGGGGGTCAAAGAGGATTATAGGGTGAAATAGTAGTTGTGGAGCTCCAGGAAAATGAAGTTATAGGGCCACTGGGCCCTTTAAGGGCACCTGGAAGAGTGAGGGACTTGTGGATCCTAAACAGTTGGGAGGATGGGGGTAAAGGGTCAGGGAGAGCCAAAGAGAAAGGTCAAAGGGGAGACTCAGTTCTAGGAATGAAGGGAAGCTTCAGCGTCCAGGAAGTTCTGGGGTCAGAAAGAGGAGAAGGGCATACACAAGGGCTCAGAGTCCAAGGGCCAGGGAGTGGGAGCACTCGAGAGGGACGAGGTGACAGGGAAGCACTGGGGAGGGAATGTCAGGATGTGATGAGCAACTGCAGAGGGAGTGGGTATGGCAAGGGGAGGGAGGGAGGTGACACAGCCTCTTTGGAGGCCCAGAATGTATCCTGAGCCCTTAGAGGGGCACTTTCTCCTGCCCACTCTGCAGTTGTTCAGCCAAGCGTTTGGGGGTGGAAAGAAAAGGACCATCTGGCTCCCATTCCTGCCTACTACCCAGCCACTCCAGCAGGCGTGTAGAGGCAGCAGAGCAAAAGTCTCGCCCCACCTCTGCCCAGCCTGTAACCTAGACCTGCAAACTTCCTCTGCACTTCTTCCAGCCACTTACAATGCACCTCCGGAGGCTCTCCTGGACCCCCAGCCGATAGAGCTTGCTGTCCTCTCTGAAGTTCTATAACTCTTGCTGTAGAATCACTGGGCACTTACTCCACTAGTCCACCTGGCACCTTTGTGCAAATTAGAAAAAAGTGTGCCATCCTCTAAGCAAAGCAGCCCAGTGCCAAGGCCTAGAGTTGGCTGGATTTCAGGCCCACTTGCCCATTCAACTGAACTCCCTTGTATAGTAGCCATCCTGTACGACAGTTCACAGCAGCCCCGATTACTGGAGCCTCCCTTGTGGGCAACCTCCATGTGTGTGACTACCACCTAGCCTACTCTACAGCGGACCCTTGCACACCACAAGTTTGAACTTCATGGGTCCACTCATGCATGGATATTTGCAGTAAATATACAGTGAGCCCTCCACATCCCCAGGTTTTACATGCTCGAACTCAACTCACTGCAGGCTGAAAACAGTACTTTGGGTCCATGGTTGGGAATCTGCAGGTGCTGAGGACCAGCTTTAAGTTATATATGGATTTTCTACTGTACCCCCAACTCTTGTGTTATTTGAGGGTCAACTAGAACATGTATCACAGGTGTGAACATTCCAGCAGTCTCTCCCCCATCTATACTTAGCATGTCTAATCACCCTGCTAAATGTTTTTATTTCTAGCTAGCACAGTGACCCAAACACGTCTTCACCACAATAGCTATTATTTATTGAGTCCCTACTACTTCTCACAACAACATTATGGGAGGTAAATATCATTGTTCCCACTGTTCAGATGAGAAGACTGAAGCTCAGGCAGGTTAATGTGCCCAAGACATCATGATTAGTAAGGTACAAAGCCAGGTTCAAATTGAAGCATGCCTAATTAAAAAACCTGTGTTCTCTGGGATCTAGGGTCTAAGATGATCTACGAAGATGTAGGATGAAAGAAAGTAAGAAAAGGTAGTTATTCGTGCTAGTAGTAGTGGTGGTGGTGGAGGTGATGGTGGTGGTGGTGGAGGTGATGGTGGTGGTGGTGGAGGTGATGGTGGTGGTGGTGGTGGTGGTGATAGTGGTGAAGTTCTGGAGGTTTGGGGTGCCTCCGAAAAATAACTTAGGGAAACAATGGGAAGACCGGGTGAGGAATGAGTAGGGGGTCTCACCGAAGAAGCAGTAGACGACTCCAAACAGACAGCACATGATGCAGACGAGAGCCGGCAGTGCCTCGTACCTGCGCTCCAAGGGCTGTTCACAGGGTGCACCCCAAAAGGCATCATCTGGCTCAGGGGGCAGCAGCTGGAACCGTAGTGTCGCCACAGTGCCTGGCATAGTGCTAGGAACGAAAGGGACTCACCCTCCCAGGTCAGCCTGACAGAGAGGAAGCTGGAGTCAAGGAGGAGCCCTGGGCCTCCACCAGAATGGGGCAAGAATGGGAGTGGGAGAGCTAAGCAAGGACACACCGGACAAAGGAGTGGTGCCCACAGCAGGCATCCCTAAAGTGGAGGACAAAAGACAAAGGGAACAAAAGTACCTGGCTAGAGGGGGCCAGGATGAAGAAGTGGAAAGGGGAACTGGCTTGGGGGGAGATGAGGGCAGTGTGCTGCCAGTGAGGAGGCAGCCAGGAGACTCGTCTGTGGGCGGCTAAATCCGGGATTGTCCGAAATCTACCTGGGCTGGAGGCGACCTGAGCTTTTGAGTGAAAGAGGCTGTGCAGAGGCCGTAGGGTCCGGGGTTGAGGGGCTTCTGAGGCCCCAGATGCCTGGGGTCCGGGCAAAGTCCGTCGTGAGGGGAAGGCAGCTGCTGGGCCGAAGGGACCAGTCTCTGTGCAGCGGCGTCGCCGCCCCGCCTCCCACACCGACTGGCACTCCAGTCCCACGGCGTCCGGGGACTTGGGCCGGGCCTGGGGAAGGGTAAGGAGCGAGAGCAGGGGCTCGGGCTGCCCCAGAGCCGCGGCCCCATGCCCTGAGCCCGCCCGCGGCCTTTGGTGCTGATGGACAGCTCCGGCCTCGGCTCCTGACGTCACTCAGGCGCACTAGCCAGGCAGGGGCGGGCTGCTTCTGACGTCACCCGGGACGCACCAACCACGCCGGGGGGAGGTAGGGGACTCCGCCCCGGCGTCTCTCTCTCACTCGCTGTGGAGGGGGCACTTCCGGGGGTCCTTCCCCTTTAACCTCCCCCTACTCCTCCCTCTCCGGTAGCTGGAGCCCAAGACCCCACCCCGGGGGCGGGGTCCTCTCGGTGACACGTCGGACAGCGGCTGCAGCGGCTGAGGCTCCCGCGCCCAAAGCAGGACTCTGGGCGATACCGAGCGGCGGCCGGAGGGGGATTGGAGCGCGGAGCAGGGGATTCGGCCTTGGCCGCGGGCTCTGCTCCGCGGGGCGGGAGCGGGCCCTCCCGCTTGGCCCGGGCCCTCCGGATACGCCCCCTCCCCGGTCCCGCCCCCTTGGAGCCTCCTCTGGCTGCTCTGGGGCTGCTCCAGGGCCGGGGGCCCACGGTCCGGGCGCCATGCGGGCATCGCTGTTGCTGTCGGTGCTGCGGCCCGCAGGGCCAGTGGCCGTGGGCATCTCCCTGGGCTTCACGCTGAGCCTGCTCAGCGTCACCTGGGTGGAGGAGCCGTGCGGCCCAGGGCCACCCCAACCCGGAGATTCTGAGCTGCCGCCGCGAGGCAACACCAACGCTGCGCGCCGGCCCAACTCAGTGCAGCACGGAGCGGAGCGCGAGAGACCCGGAGCTGGCGCAGCCGCGGCGGAGAACTGGGAGCCGCGTGTCTTGCCCTACCACCCTGCGCAGCCTGGCCAGGCCGCCAAAAAGGCCGTCAGGTAAGGATCAGTCCCGCCAGCTCCACCCCGTGGGCACCAGCGGGGACGGGCGCTCTGGGGAGGCCGCCGGGGGCCGGGTCAGGCTCCGGAAGGAAGAGACTGGCCGGCCAGGAAGTCTTTGGGCCCAGATAACTTCCGATGGCCTTGCTTCCCGGGGAGCTGTGAAGCCCATCGGAGGCCCTCTCTATGTCCCGTCTGGCCTGGGCTGAACTTGTCCGCCTCTGTGTTAAACCAGCTCGACTCCATGGTCCCCCAAAGATCTTCTTAGCTTCCTGGCTAGGCTGCTGGGTTTAGATAAAGTATTGGTATATAAAACAGGTTTAAAGAGAGAGGGAAAGAAAAAAGAACTGAGGTTTACCTGTATCTCTCGTTCCTGGGTGGGATAGCTGGTGATGAGATGTGTGGGAGAGGAGTGATAGAGCCATCCTACTAATGCCTCTGCCTAGTTAAAATAATTTCTCCTAAGTAACACTGACTTCAAGTTCCAGTTTTGCAACGTACCTTCTGTGTTGTGGAAGAGAAGTTACTGGAACTCCTGAGCTCCAGTTTGCCCCTCCCCCAAACACACTCAATACACCCCCTATGTCATATATTCCATTACATCATTTAGGTGATGTATTTGTGGTGTAATGGCATATTTACACAGAAATAAGCCCTGTGTGCATGGTGTGTAGAATACCTGTGAGCCAAGCATTTGCCTGAGTGCTTTAAGTAAATATAATCAACCCCATTTTTCAGATGTGGCTACTGAGGCACGGATAGGTTAAATAACTTGCTCAAGGACAACTAAGTCGTGAAACAGGGAATCAAACACACAATATGTCTCTCATATCTGCATGAATATTGCCATCTGCCCCAAAACACTGATCTTTCACTTAATTCCGCATGATCCCTGGGAGGGAATTGTTATTCTTATCCTATTCCTGCCCACCCTGATTGTCTTTTTGATAATCTTATGCTGTCTCCTCCCCAGAACCCGCTACATCAGCACGGAGCTGGGCATCAGGCAGAGACTGCTGGTGGCAGTGCTGACCTCACAGGCCACACTGTCCACCCTGGGTGTGGCCGTGAACCGCACGCTGGGGCACCGGCTAGAGCGTGTGGTGTTCCTGACAGGCTCTCGAGGCCGTCGGGCACCACCGGGCATGGCTGTGGTGACACTAGGCGAGGAGAGACCCATCGGCCACTTGCACCTGGCACTGCGCCACCTGCTGGACCAGCACGGTGATGACTTTGACTGGTTCTTCCTAGTGCATGATACCACCTACACCGAGGCGCACGGACTGGCGCGCCTCGTTGGCCACCTCAGCCTGGCAGCTGCTGCCCATCTCTATCTGGGCCGGCCCCAGGACTTTATCGGTGGAGATCCCGCCCCAGGCCGCTACTGCCATGGCGGCTTTGGGGTACTGTTGTCGCGTACTCTGCTGCAACAGCTGCGCCCCCACCTGGAAGGCTGCCGCAATGACATCGTCAGTGCAAGTCCAGATGAGTGGCTGGGACGCTGCATCCTTGATGCCACCGGGGTGGGCTGCACTGGCGACCATGAGGTGAGAAGTGAGAAGATAAGCCGCCCCACGGGTGCCTCCAGTCTGAGTTTGTGCACTTCCCCTGAGAGGCAAAGGGGTTATTGGAGATACAGGCCTGGGTTTCTATGCCAGCTCTATCCTTTTCTATCCCCATGACCTTGGGTAAATTACTGAATCTCCTGAGTATCAGTATCTTCATACTGATAGAAATAATTATTGCTTAGGGTTGTTATAAGGATTAGAAAAAATGAGGGAGCCTTGCCCATAATAGGTGTTCAGTGTTTGGCTATTACTATTTTATTTGAGCCCATGGACAGCTCTGAGACTGGATGCATGCCCATTTTACAGATGAGGTAGCTAGCAAAGGCTTCCCTGAGGTCACACAAGCTCGTGACTGGTCAAGGTACTTAAACCCACAGAATTCTGACTGCAAGTCCACAACAGATCCTAGGAGGGGTAGGTGAGACGCATACTATGAGGCAAGGGTAGAGGCTTTTCCATCATTCTTCCCATTACGGACCCTTTCCCTTCCTCTCCCTAGGGAGTGCATTATAGCTACCTGGAGCTGAGCTCTGGGGAACCTGTGCAGGAGGGGGACCCTCGCTTCCGCAGCGCCCTGACCGCCCACCCTGTGCGTGACCCTGTGCACATGTACCAGCTGCACAAGGCTTTTGCTCGAGCTGAACTGGAACGCACGTACCAGGAGATCCAGGAGTTGCAGGTATGGTCCGGGCTGGGGTGGGGAACCAGGTCCTGTGAGGTCTTAGAGATCCCAGGCGAGTAAACTCTGAGTACTAGAGTCAGAACACACCTGCCTCCTGTCCCTGTTTGCTCCTACCCATTCTGAGAAGCCCTTCCATAAACCCCCGTTTTAACTCTCAGGCTGCCTGCATCTGGGGAAGGGATAAGTAGAGGCCCTGGGAAGGCAGAGGTTGACAGGGGACGGGACCCATCCTGAGTGGCACCTGCTGCTTGCCCCATCCCCACGCTGTGTGCTGGCCCCTGGGTCTGTACCTTGCTCACGGTCTGTTTCTCCAACCCAGTGGGAGATCCAGAACACCAGCCGCCTGGCAGCTGATGGGGAGCGGGCAGCCGCCTGGCCCGTGGGCATCCCAGCACCATCCCGTCCAGCCTCCCGCTTTGAGGTGCTGCGCTGGGACTATTTCACTGAGCAGCACGCTTTCTCCTGTGCGGATGGCTCGCCCCGCTGCCCTCTGCGTGGGGCTGACCGGGCTGATGTGGCCGACGTTCTGGGGGCAGCCTTGGAGGAGCTCAACCGCCGCTACCACCCAGCCCTACGGCTCCAGAAGCAGCACTTGGTTAATGGCTACCGACGCTTCGATCCTGCTCGGGGGATGGAGTACACATTGGATCTGCAGCTGGAGGCGCTGACTCCCCAGGGCGGCCGCCAGCCCCTCACTCACCGAGTGCAGCTGCTGCGGCCACTGAGCCGAGTGGAGATCTTGCCAGTGCCCTACGTCACCGAGGCCTCACGTCTCACTGTGTTACTGCCTCTGGCTGCAGCCGAGCGAGACCTGGCCCCTGGCTTCCTGGAGGCCTTCGCCACTGCGGCTCTGGAGCCCGGCGATACCGCAGCCGCCTTGACCCTGCTGCTGCTGTATGAGCCGCGACAGGCCCAGCGGGCCGCCCACGCAGATGTCTTCGCCCCTGTCAAGGCCCATGTGGCAGAGCTAGAGCAGCGTTTCCCAGGTGCCCGGGTCCCCTGGCTCAGTGTGCAGACAGCTGCCCCCTCGCCACTGCGCCTCATGGATCTGCTCTCCAAGAAGCACCCGCTGGACACACTGTTCCTGCTGGCCGGGCCGGACACAGTGCTCACGCCTGACTTTCTGAACCGCTGCCGCATGCACGCCATCTCTGGCTGGCAGACCTTCTTTCCCATGCACTTCCAGGCCTTCCACCCGGCTGTGGCCCCACCGCAGGGCCCAGGGCCACCAGAGCTGGGCCGAGACACGGGCCGCTTTGACCGCCAGGCAGCCAGTGAGGCCTGCTTCTATAACTCTGACTACGTGGCAGCCCGAGGGCGGCTGGCAGCAGCCTCGGAGCAGGAGGAGGAGCTCCTGGAAAGCATGGATGTGTATGAGCTGTTCCTGCGCTTCTCCAGCCTGCACGTGCTGCGGGCGGTGGAGCCGGCGCTGCTGCAGCGCTACCGGGCCCAGACGTGCAGCGCTCGGCTCAGCGAGGACCTCTACCATCGCTGCCGCCAGAGCATGCTGGAGGGCCTGGGCTCCCGCACCCAGCTCGCCATGCTGCTGTTCGAGCAGGAGCAGGGCAACAGCACCTGACGCCACCCTGCACCCCAAAACCTCGGTTCGGCCTGGCGGTGCTTCTCCCCCAACCACCCAGAGCCACCTGCCAGCCTCCCTGGACAGCCTCAGACTTCAGAACAGCCCGCTGGCCCCCTCCCTCTGGCTTTGTGGGTCCTCAGGCTCAGGACAAGCCCTGTGGGAGGTGCCCTGGGAGCCACCCCTTCCTGCCCCGAATCCCTGCCCCTGACGCTGCTGATTCAAGCTGTGGCCTCAGTATTTATGTAGTGCAGTCTGTCTGACGCCAGGCCTGCCTCCGAGTCCTGGGGGCTGGGCTGCAGATGACTTATTGGGGAAGGAGGGAGCTGAGAGAGGAGTGTGAGTGTCTCCCAGCTTCTCCCTTCTGGACCCCTGATGAAGCTCTCTGCCTTTAATAAACTGGTTGAGTGTGGACTGCTGATTCTGAGTTTTTGAAAGCTAGGCAGGGAGCAGGGAGGGCTGGCAGTGAGCATGGAGGCTCCCTGTCCTGACTGGCCCTGGATTTCCTTTTCCCGGGGACCACATCATGCATACACCCAGCCTTGCCCCAGCTCGGTCACACACACACACACACACACACACGCAGAGAATTCCTTATGCCTCTTTATTCCTAGTTTCATCAGCACTTTATAAAGCCAGACTGGAGACAGAGGCCTGAGAAGACTTTCCCATTCCCAAGCTCAGCCAGGGTCTGAAAGGCCCGCCTGCTCCCTGTGGAGGGGACTTGTGGGTGGGGATAGGGCAGGGGTCCAGGCCTGCTGGGCCACCCGCTCCCCCTGCCAAATGAGCTGGGCCTGGAGAGGGGCAGAAGGAGGAGAAGCCCAGCAGTCCTGACTCCTGGGAACCCGCCCTCTCCTGCTGACATTCTAGGGCTGGGACCCTGGCTGTCCCTGAACCACCCACCCCATGGCCCCACCTACCTTCTATATCTGTACCCCCACCCCCACCCTGTCCTCCCTAAATATATACAAATGTACACAGGGTTCCACCCCTTCTGGGGTTTCTCCACCTCCCTCTTCCCTCTCCCCTCCCTGGGGGCCCATGGCCTGCTCTCCAACCGCCCTGGGCACCAGCCTCGGGAGGGGAGTAGGGACAAGAAGGATCCTTGTGCGAAGCAGCTGGTGCCACAGTTGGTGGGAACAGGGACTGAGTCTCTGTTCTAGTGAGCACCACCACCCTCTCCCCGCCTCAGCCTTGGGCTGCCCCCGGGCCTTCTGTCCCAGGAGCAGGAAGATCCAGGGAGGAGTCCCAGACTCCTGGGTCCTTTCAGACACAGCATCATCCTAGCAAGCGAAGTCTTCAAAGAGGCCTCCTGGGGGGCCGTGAGGGTGGTGATGGTTGGGGAGCAGGTTGCTGGCTCCCCCACCTTCAGCCTGACCCCGGCCTGGACAGGGACTCTGCAAGGTGAAGCGGGAGACTTCAAAACCATGCCCCCAAGTCCCGTACAGCCAGCCTTTCCGTGTCCCTGGAGCAGAGGCTCCAAGGGGGCCAGGGACCCCGTCTCATGGGCCAGCCCAGAAATCATGGGGCGCTCAGTCCTGGGAGAAGGAGCTGGCTGCTCTCCTGCAGGCTCACCCTCACCTGCTCCTTCAGCTCCTGCAGTCCCAAGGTGGAGATGCCCCCCGTGGAGGTCCTCAGGGGGGTCTTGGGACGACGCCACACCCGCTTCAGTCGGTCCCAGGACACCTTGGGATTCAGGGTCGGGGCATAGCTGTGGGCTCAGGAAACTTGGTAGAGGAGAGGGGCAGACTAACCAGGCTCGCGTTATAGGACTTGCTGCCCAGCAAACCCGCACTAGGACCCCCGATCCTCTTCACCCATCCCTTTGTCCTGACTTCTCAGGACCCTCAGGCCTCCCAGTCAGCCAGGGGACTCTGGCAAAGACCCAGAGCTGGACTTCCCAGCCAGACCGGCTCCACCAGGAAGCCTGCCCTGCTCCTCTCAGAGCCCCTCCCCCTCCTCTTCTTGCTGTGTGGGTGGCCCCAAACAGGCCCCTTCCTTGCCTCATAGATGTAGTCAAGGATTTCCAACAGTGTGAGGATGCTGGCCCCAATGAATAGGCCCATCTGTCCCCCGATGTCTCCTGGGGAGCACAAGAGCAGGGTCAGAGGGAGCAGGCCCAGCCGACCCTCCCCCATGGACCTGGGCCAGGTCTCACCCAGCAGGGCTGACAAGCCATAGGCTGCTCGCTGCTCCATGGCCTCAGAGGTCAGGGCTTCAAAAAAGACATCTAGGACAAGGAAGTTCTCCCTGCAGAGAAAGGAAGCAGGATGTCCATGTGAGACCACCTTCCCAAGGGGGTGGCTGGCAGGCACATCCCAGGTCCAGAAGTGCCTATCCAAGACCCCCTGTGCAGGGAAGCAGGTGACTCCCCTCAGACTCCCAAAGGCTGTGAGGGGAGTTGGTCCCAGATGTGTGTCAGCATCACACTCTGAAGGTTAGCAAAAAAAAAAAAAAAAAAGCCTGGGCCTGCAATTTCCCGCCTGCCTTCTCTAAAGCAGCAAATAGTGTTCATGTTCCTTGCCCCTGTACCTCTCTAGAACCTTCAATGGCCCCTATGACCAAGAGTCCACTTCAAAATTCTTCTTCCAGACTTCCAAGACCGCCCATGATCTGTTGCATTGTCTGTGCCTTCCTGACAAGCTGCCCTCTTATCTACATCTCGCCCCCCACCCCCGCCCCGCCCTCAGGCCGGTCTCCACATCATCCCACAGTTCTCTAACTGGGATGCCTCCCCTCTCTCCTCCATTCTCTTCCCCTCACAGACCCGGGGTCCTCAGAGGCCCAGCCCGCACCTACCCTGCTTCCCCCACCCCATGCACATTCATCTCTCCTGGGGCCTGGGGAGCGGCACCACACAGCCACAGCCACACAGGGATGGTTTCATCCACAAACGGTGCCATGGGTTTTGTGTCGTAATCACCTCTGTCCCGACAGGACCCAGCACTGGGCCTGGCACTCAGAGGATGCCCAGTATTTGTGGACTGGCTGCGAGGCACCAGACCCAGCGCTCGGGGTGGCCCCTCCTGCAGGCCACCCCATTCCTCTCCCAGCCCTCCCAGTGTCTCTCCCTCACCACAGCATTCACTCAACATGCCTTCAACAGCCCAGGTTGCTGGGAGAAAGACACATAACAGAGGGCTCTAAAACAATAGGTACATGCAATGACAGCAACAGGTACTGGGTGTTTGGGAGCTCAGATGAAAGGCATTTGGACCAGGGGCTTCCATGGAGGTGGAGACAACGGATGTGACTTGGAGGATGGGTAGGGATCGGTCAGAAGAAAAGGACTGTGAAAAGCATTCCTGGCAGAAGACTCCTTATTAACAAAGCTGCCCCCTGCTCCCTGTCTCCACCATGCACCAGGCCTGTTGAGGGTGGCCTCCGCCACACACACGCACACACGCTTCCATGCACACACATACCGTATGTAGGTTTCATTGCGGTTGTACTTCCTGGCCAGGTACCGGGCTGAGCCCCTGTTGGGGATCCTGACCATGGAGATTTCTTTCCCGTAGCGGGTCAGGTTGCAAGGAGTAGGACAGAAACACGGGCCCTCGGAGCCCCCACCCAGGGAGTCTGCAACACAGAGGCACCAGCTGCAGTGGGGGCAGGCGGGGGGCTGGGCGGCCCAGAGGCCCACCAGCTGCAGAGGCTGTCCTGGGGCAGCCACGTCCGCACTGAGGGCCTTGACTGTCCTCTGGGCCTGGCACTGCCCAGAGGACACGGGATGGGAGTCCCATCCTGGACAAGCTTCAGGACAAGCAGGTGAAGGCGAAGCTCCCAGGCACCCTCCCGCAGGCTTGTCCCTCTGTCCCCCAGCTCCCTGGTGCAGGAGGTCCTCATGGCTCAGAGGGAGGGCATGGCCCATCCACCAGAGCTAATCAAACACATGAGGACTCACACATACCAAGGGACCTGGAGTGGAGGCCGGGATGAATGGGTGGATAGGTGAGTGGTTGGTTGGATGGACGGATGGACAGACAGACAGACAAAAGAACAAGTGGATGGATAGGATTTGTATGCCAAGTACGCTGGGTTTTCTCTGTTTAGCCCTTCAGATCCACCCTCCATTCTCCTCCACCTTTCTCTGTGGCCAGGAGGCTGAGCTCTGCCAAATATATCACCTAGACCCCTCGTCTTCTGGCCTTGGGTTTGGTTTGGCCAACGGGAGCTCCCAGCAGGGTCAGAGGGCAAGGAGGGGAGAGATGCCAGGCTTCCTTACTGCCAGGCCGTAGTTGGCAGAGGCTTCATCCCTCCTCTCGTGCCCACGACTCCTGTCCATTGGCCCTCTCGGACAGCCAATACTCTCTCTGGGTTCCCACAGGGCTCCCTTCCTGCCCCCCTCCAGGCCTGGGGGAGTAAAGCCCCTGATGTTGCTAGTTCTGAGGAGCCTCGCCACCCCTTGTGGTCACTGATCCCCGCTCACACCTCTGCTCCTTCACTAGACACTCTCCGATCGCCTCTCTGATTGGCACAGTTGGTGTGCAGAACAGACGGTCCCGATGTGATTCTACAGCCTCAGCACCTCTTCCCATGGCTCCATCATCTGGATTGTTGCACTGTTCTCCTTACCAGCCACGCTGCTCCTGGTCTCACTCCCCACCCATCCGTCCTCCATACCTAATCAGAGCCACCTTCCTAAAATCAGATAGCATTCTTGCCATGCCTTAAGCCATTCTTGGCTTCCCAGAGCCTCTTCTACTATTCCCCTCGCCCAGGCTTCCGCTCCCCCTCCTGTGTTCTCTGCCCTCAGCACACTGATGATCTTTCAGTGTGCTAGGCACACGCTCTCCCTGGTCACAAGGTCTTTAACGTGTGCTGTTCTTACTGTCTAGAACATGCCCCCTTTTCACCTGGGTGACTCTGTCACTTCTAGGAATCCTCCCTGCCAAGCCAGGTCCCCGCCCTGGGGCCTTGCAGGATCCCCTACGCAAGGACTAATGCACTATGTTGTCATGCCTGTCCACAGACATGCCCAGCAGTGAGCTTCGAAAGAGCAGGGCTCTTGTTTCCCCTCTCACCTCCAGCACCTGCACGGGCTGTAAGCACCTGGAGAATGAATGAATGAATGAATGAATGAATGAATGAATGAATGAATTGCAGGTCAGACAGGACCTATGAACAGATGGCATCTGCCTTCCCCACACTGAGAGCCAGCAATGCATTTTTCCTCACACCAAGAAAGCAGTCATTTCACTTCCCCAGAAAGGCAAGCTCATTTGCTGACCCAAGACAGGAAGCCTGGATTCTCTGCAACCCCTCACCCTGCTGCCTCCACTTACCCAAATGTCCACACCCGCAAAGGTCTTCAGACCCCTGGAGGTATGGGATAAGTCTCGACCCCCAGGAAGAGCCCCCCAGGGAAAGACTGGGAGGAGGAGAGCCAAGGCAGTTAGGAGGAGGGTGGACAGAGAGGTGAAGAGGAGGGTGATGGGGAGGCAGAGAGGGAGCAGGCAGCACGGACCCAGTGTGTGGTCGGCACACTCAATGTAGATATTTGGTGGGCAGATGGTCTCGTTGCCTAAAAGGAGAGAAGATTATTCCTGGAGTCTAGGGTTCCATCCCCAATCTCCACCACATTCCCAATGTGGGCACACTCATGCACACACACACACATGCCCAAAACGGGCGTGTTTGCACACAGACACACACACAGGCATGTCTGTATACATACTCTTGCATGTAAACATGAACGTATACACCTGCCAACACATGTATATGCACGTGTTCAAGCACACACATGCAACCCCCACAAGCACACAGGTACAGAAGAAGCACATGAGCATTGTATGCATAAATGCATATTACTGAGCACGTGTGCATTCCATGTGCGAATGTTAGAGCATGCATAAAACCGCAGACACACACATACACTCACATGGCTACAGGCATGCACGCGTGTTGCACGCATGCGCCTGCCCATGCACATGAGCAGCGCTCTGCTCCTGGAGGCTCTGGAGCCTGGCAAGGTGGCCCAGAGGGTCAGTGGGGAGGCGGGGTGCCCACCTGGCATGTGCACCATTCGGCAGTGGCAGCGCTGAAGCACGGCCTCCTTCTCGCAGCGCAGCCGGCAAGCAGACACACTGTAGGCTGAGTAGCCCTGAAGCTCTGGCTCCCTGAGCCCACTCTCCGCCCGGCAGTTGCCCCAGGGCTGAGGCAGGTAGGTCAGCTGCAGAGGGGGGCATGATGGGGTGGGTCATGCCCAGGAGTCCCACCCAGCCCTGCAGTGCTCACAGCCCCAAGCAAAGTCCATGGGCGGACTGGCGGGCTGTGAGCTTTGGGAAGAAGGTCTGGTCAGCACCCCCTCTAAACCCAAAGACTCTGCCCCGTGCCCAACCCAATGCCCAGCCGGGGGTGTTCACCCGCTGTTCTTGGCAGGACACGAAGGTCTGGAAACCTGGGGACACGCCGAAGCCCAGCTGGTGGATGTAGGGTGGCTCCTCCTGGCTGTGGATCTGCACTCGGATGCCAGCCTCAAACGACGTCTCGTCTGCACAGCGGAGATGGGGAGCTTTCAAAAGCCATCCCGGTCCAGGCCAGAGCCCCCAGGTTGGCCCTGTCCATTCCCGACCTACGTACTTGTCTCTCTCCAGATGGGCAGGTACTCCTCCTGCTGGATGTCCAGCATGATCTCCAGGCCACTGCCCATGCCCCCCGCCCGGCTGGGAAGGGAGCTGTGTGGGTCTGCGTTGAAAGTATAACACTTCCCATAGCGAGTATAGACCTGGCACGGGAGGGGAGGGTGCGGGAAAGAAGAGAAGGGGAGATGGAAGGAGAGGCTAAGACAACTCCTTATGCTTAGGGTTCCTGTCTCCCCACCCCCCGCCAGGGTCACCAGACCTGCCTGGCTGCCCTGTCCCGTATTCCAGCAATCAATCCACAGCCCAGCCTCTCACCTGAGCTCCATCTTTTCTGCTGATATCTTCCCTTAGGTGATCAAAAGGCATCTCCAATTTAACAAATCAACAGCAGACTCTTGACATCTTCCCCAAACCCGACCCCTGCACACACACCATTCTCCTCCTCTGCATAAGGGCCTCTGCTATCTACGAAACCGCTCAGGTCAGAATCCCTGAAACCTCCTCTCCCTCACCAGCAGCTTTCTCGGGCAATTCTCTTCTGAAATCTATTTAGAATTTACCCACTTTCCTTCCACATTGCGTTCCCCCTTCTGCCGTCATCTCCCACCTGGCCAGGGCAGTGCGCTCCTAACCAGTTTCCCTTCCTCCATCCTTGCCTCTGCCTCCAGCCCATTCACACAGCAGCTGGAGCTCCTTCTGACCCAGTCACCTGCCGGCTTAAAGCCCCAACAATGGCTTTCCGCTTCCTGCAGAATAAAGCCAGACTCCTTCCCTAGCCTGAAAGTCACCATGGAAGGCGACCCTTGCCAATCTCTCCTGCCATTCTACCCCCAGATCTCTGACAAATTCAAACTCGTGTGCCTTCCTTCCTCGGACCTTTGTTCAGGCAGGTCCCTCTCCTGGAATGCCTCCCCCTCCCGTTTTGGCACGCCTCGCTGTTCATCTCTCAAACCTCAGCTTAAGTGTCCCTTCCTCACACGCACACTCATATACCACACACGTTCCCAGTTTCACCCCCCACCCGGCAATCAGTGTGTTTGCTGGTTGGCTCTAAGTGCTTATCAAGGCCTGAGAATAACCCTGGCTGGTGTGGCTCAGTGGGTTGAGCACCGGCCTGCAAACCCAAAGGTCACAGGTTCAATTCCCAGCCTGGGCAAATGCCCAGGTTGTGGGTGGGTCCCTGGTTGGGGGCATGTGAGAGGCAGCCAGTCGATGTTTCTCTCACACATCAGCGTTTCTCTCCCTCTCTTTTTCTCCCTCCCTTCCCCTCGCTCTAAAAATAAATAAAATCTCTTAAAAATAAAAAGACTTGAGATGACATTGTTTATCTGTTTGTCTCCTAATTCAATGTTCTTCTTTCCCCTGCCAACAGAGTTTGTGCTGCACAGGACCAGTGACCCTGTCTGGTGTCCCCAGCACCCAGCCCAGCACGCCCGGAATGCAAAGGACAAAATCAGCAGTTGCTGAAGCCCGTCTTCGACCCGGTGGAGAGCTCCCCGGCATGGACACGAGAGGGCGCTGGCGCCTCGGGGATGGATGCCGAGGACCGGGCGGGCGCAGCTGAGGTGGGGATTTGCGGCAGCAGCTGGGTGGGAGGAGGTTGAGGGAGAGGCAGACGCGAGTGTCCCCTGCCAGGCTCACCCCACAGAGACAAGCCCCCGTGTCAAAGCTATCACAGGCAGCACCGTCCCCGGGGGCCGGGGGGTCAGTGCACTCAATCACTCTCTCTCGCTCCCCCTCCCCTTTCCTTGGGAACATATTTACACTGGCAGAAACTGGGAGGAAAGGCATGAGGCATGTTAGGGAAAAGCTATCCTAAATGCCTAGCTTCAGAGGGGCAGTGTAGAAGGCAGAGGGGCCGGGTTGAGGGCAGTGGGAGTGAGCAGTTCTAAGAACTGGGGGCCTGGGGGCACCCTCGTTGTGGGATGAGGTCAGGTCTCCCATCCTCCCTAGGTTAATAACCCTGCTCATCCTCCCCTCTCACACAGTTCTTCTATCACCCTAACACCCTGCCTCAGGATCCTAAAACAAAACACGCACCACGCCTTTTACAAAACACGGCAACATCCACCACTGTCCCGTTTCATCCCCTCGGCAACCCTGGTGTCATTGGGTAGGTTGAGTTAACCGGATTAGTACTCAAGGGCCACTCAACTAGTCAGTGGGAGAGGCGTGATTCATCTAGATGCAAGACTCTACCTGTTCTGAGGAGGTGCCCCCCACAAGCCCCAGCTCCTGCTCCAGCCCCATTCAGCTGTGATGTGACCCACCACCATCCCTTCGTCTCCTGTCCCTCCTTCCCGTCCACTCCACTCCTCTCCACACCTTCCTCAGTCTTTCTTCTCCGTGTCTGCGACTCTCCATTCCTCACCTCCTTGCCTGTCCCTCCCTTCCTGCTTTGGCATCCTCCTCACCTTCTGGCTTCCAGTTCGGACTTCACTCCGTTTCACCCATGGTCAACTCCCTGCCAAGTGTGTGTCCACGTGTGGGGCAGTAGCAGGCATCACAGACCGTCCAGCGCACTCTCTCTGACCCAAGCACTGCGCTAAATGCTTAACATGCTCCTTCCAATTGCATCCTCACAACCACCCTACATCCGACTGAGGAGGAACTGAGGCTTGGAGAAGTAAGCTGATCTGCCCAGATCTCCAAGATCCCTGCTTTGCAAATTCGGTGTGCTGATGTGCACACAAAGCACCTGGGGATCGTGTTAATGCAGATTCTGGGTGTGTTAAATGTGAGGAGGGTCAGGACTCCGAGTGTGCATTTCCAACCACCTGCACGTTGCACTTTGAGTCAAAAGGCCCTAGAGGGAGTAGGGAGTCCAGCTAGACCCATCCTCTCCCTGGAGAGAGGGGGACCTGGAAGGAGACTGGGCGCAAGATTTCTGTGTCCCCAGTGGTGCAGGAAAGGCAGAAGGGAACATGTAAGTATTTGCCTCAGTTTTCAAAGCACCCACCCTCTCCCTATTCCGGGCCAAGATGTTGGAATCTGCTTTCGCTGATGCAGCCAGTTTTGAGTGAACGCTCCAGTTGAGAGGCTAAGCAAGGCATGAGCTGCAGCGGGGACCCGGGCAGGGAGCTGCTCACTCGTGTGCCCCAGCGTGCTGGATCACGGCAGCAGAGCCCTGCCTGTCCGCAGCTCCTGGCGTTTCCGCAGCTCGGCCTCATCCACAGGACGGTGGACTGCCTGAGGCCAGGAGCCCCATGTTGCCATCTTGGCACCCCCAGAGCCCAGTGCAGTTCACAGAAGGAGGCCTGAGGCGGAGGGAAGACGTGCAAAGTGAGCACTGCCACACGCCCCGCTTTGTACCAAGTCCCGTGTTACGGGCCTGTGGTCTGTTTTCCCCTTTGAGCCTCTGAGACGACCACGTGAGCTAAGCAAGTAGCATCGCCTCCATCTGATGATGAGGAATCTTAGAGAGGAAAAGTGACTTGGCTAAGGACACACGGCAAGTAAATGAGACTCAAAGAGAATGGAGCCCAATGCCAAAACAGTGCTTCCAAGTCATCTGGCGGTGTTCCATGGATGAATGACTCGGGTAGATTCCTCACCCGCGGTGGGTTGGGGCAGCCTCCCTACACACAGACGCACACTGCACGGCACTGAGCCCAGTGCTGGGCAGGGCCAAGCCAATGGGAATGGCTTTGGCTCTCGTGGCTTTCGAGGAGAGTGGTTATCTGGCACCCTGGACTTGAGGCGGCAGTGACAAAGGGGGATGGGTGGGAGGACTTTGGGTCTGATGGGTGTAGTTTGCGGGAAATGGACAGGCCAGACTGGCGGGGCCAGGCCACCTGCACAGCCCGGGTCAGGCCCAACTGCTGGGCAGAGCAGAACGTTGCTCTGGAGACGGTCCCCGGGCCAGGCAGGCAGTGGCAGGTGGAGCCGCCAGCTCCTAAGTGGCAGAATATTTGTGGCAGCACAGCCCACAGCTTCTTCCATGGAGACGGCACGACCGCTCAGCCACAGGGTCCCCCTGGCTGGCCACTGCTCTCTCCCCACGGACTGGCCTGAAAGGAGGGTGTGTGCCCAGAAGTTGAGAGTCCAAGGCTCGGCCACGCAGAGGGCAGGTTCCAGGCCATGATGTGCGCTGATGGGTTAGGCGCTGTCCCCAGACCGCCCACCACCAGCCCTCAGCCCCAGACCCCGTCCACATCTCAGACCCCACCTCCTCCTTCAGTCTGGCCCTCCCTCTTCTGTGCCCTTCCTTGCTCTCTGTCTTGGTTTCCAAGTCCACCCTCCCAGTTCCAGGCTGAGCACATGTCCTTCCAGAGCCCTTCTGGACCTCGGATGGACAGCTGCTTGATGAGAATCTGCCTGTGCTTCATGAAGACCCTTGGGCCTCTCCACCACATTCCTTCTGGCCAGTCTCTGCCTGTCCCTCCTGGACTGGCCCCCCTTTAGGGTTAGCCAGGACCTGCTCTGGGTCCGTCTGTCTCCCAGCCTCTGTCCCCTGATCTCAGCCTCTCCGTGAAGTCCCTCCTCCTGGCCTGTCTGTCCTCAGCATCCAATCAATTATCCACCTGGCCTCTGTTTCTCTGCCTCCTGCTTTTTGTCGGCCTGTCCATCCCCCTGGCCTCTGTCTTTCCCTCTCGTTGCCCTGGCTCCCCACCCCACCCCATGTTCCTTTGCCGTCTACATCTCCATCTTGTTTGCTCTCCTCTCTGTCCCTTAGTCTAGCTGTCCGGTCTCTATCTCTTGTCTTCCCCTTAGACTTTTCCCCGGCCCTGACGCTGCTCCCCCTGCCCAAGCTGCTCTCCCCTGCCCTTCTCCAGGTCTGCTCTCCCCTCCCCTGCTGCTCTCCCCTCCTTTCCCCTGCCCTTCCTCCAGGTCTGCCCCAGATGATGATCGGGGATTGAGAGAGACCCAAACATGTGGCTTTTCTGTCCCTTGAGTCTCATCTACCCACAGCTCCCATTTCCTCTGGCTGGCTTGCTTGCGTTCTCTGCCACCCCTCCCCACCCCCTCCTCCTCCCTGTAGGCACAGAGCCCATGGGGTTAACAGGCAATTAGCAGGTCCAGGGCTCAAAGCTGTGAGGGAGAGGGCCCAGCCTCCAGGAGATAAGGAGCCGCCACAAGCAGCGGAGGCTGGGCTAATCCCGGAGCTAATCTGCAGCCTTGGCTTTATCTCCACTGTGCTTTGGGCACCCTGCCTCTGCCCAGGCCCTGGCACCCCCCTTTTCTATGGCAGCTTCATCCCCCCTTCCAATTCCATCAGCTCTCTTCTGCTTTAGTCCAGCCCCAAGCCTCTCACTTAGGCCCCGGGATCATTGCTCCTTAGCCCTGCATTCCCCCGGGGTCCAGTGGAAGGGGGTGCATCCTCATACCCCCGAGTTTGGAGCGCTCCAGGCCTAGTTTTACTCAGGGGTGGCAGAAGCATCCAGGTTCGAAGTCCCCTCCTTCTCTGTCCTCAGGAGGGGCAGAGGCAGGAAGATGACACCAACTCAAAAAGCCTGGGGTGTCTGAGCTGGAGGAAATTGGAAGTCACTCAGTCCAAACCTTCACTGTACAAAGGCCAAAACAGAAGTCTGGAGATGGCAAGGTGCATGTCCGAGGGTGCACCAGAAAGGGAGGCAAATTCAGAACGAGAGCCTAGTCCCCCCACCCAGTGGCCCCAGCATTCTCCACTAACCTCAGTCTCCCCCAGGGAGTCGGGAGACCCTGGTCCCAGCTCCGGCTCCACCACTGACAACCTATATAAACCTGGTTAGTAAAGTGATTGGTTGACTTCTCGGGGCCTCAGTTTCCTCATCTGAAGACAGAAATTCCTGCTTGATTAATTTTATAGGGTGGTTGTCTCAAAAGAGACAAAATATATGAAAGCCATTTGCAAAGTGAAATCGCAGATATGATGCCTCAATATTAGTAATAAGAATGCTGTCGAGTCCAGGAAGAACCAAGCTGGGGCAGACAGCACCATTGCATGTGGCGCCAGAGACAGGCCCACATAAGCTCATGATGTGGGGGAGGGGCACATATATTTTGAAGCCTGACAAAACGGGGTTCGAATCCTGGCTTTGCCACCAACCTTGGACAAACAACCTTGGATGCATGATGTAACCTGTCTGAGCCTTGGGTTGCTCATCTGTAGAAAAGGAATGGGGATTCCTTCTCCTAGCGTCAGTCATGAGGATTAGAGATCAGTTCAAGAAAAGTGGAAGCTTATTCGGGGAACGGAGCTTCCTGCCAAGATGGCGCATTTTGATCTTGGATTCATACCAGGCCCATTCTCACAGGGCCTCACGCACCTTGGCAAAGGCTCTCTCGGCGATTTGGGAGAGACAGTGCTTCGTAGAGGACAGAGCTCTACCAGAGCGAAACGCCCAGGCTCTGAGATAGGCCTCTCCCACCAGACGGGAAGCGGCACCCGGGGCCCAGGCCAGAAGCCCAGTGCGGTTCACCACCAGTGGGTTCAAACCCCAGTGGGCCCTGCCCTCATTGTCTGTGGATTTGGACTCCCTCATTTAACCTCTTGGATCCTCCATTTCTCACCTGTAAAATGGGAATAATAACAGGCACCCTTCAGAGGTACCATGACGAGAGAGATGCAGCTAATATTTATTTAGTGCCTATTCTGTGCCAAGTGCAGTCCTAAGTGCTTTATTAACTCCTTAATCCTCACAGAAACCCCAAACTGGAGGTCTCTTATCATCCCCATTTTACAGACAAGAAATGAGGCCCAGAGAGGTAAGGAGCCTGCCAGGGCCACATGGGGGGGGGGGACGCACCAGGCAGTCTGGTGCTGGTCTGCGCCCACAGCCACTGTGTGATGACAGGTGCCCGGCATCGCACCGGCAAACAGTAGGTGCTCAAGAAACGGCGTGTGATCCAACCTCGCTTATTTGCCCAGCACTCTTCCCTGAGCCTGTGCAGTGTGTCAGGCGCGGTGCCTGGCGCTGGGGATGATTCAGAGAACAAAACAGTCTCAGCCCTGAAGGAGTTTGCTGTCTGGCTGCAGAGACATTTATTCATGCAAAAAGTGTTTATTGAGCACTTACACTCCGAGCCAGGTGCAAAGCGGTGGGCCCCAAAACACAAATCGCAGGGGTGCAGTCAGATCATTGCTGGTTGTGGTTGGTGCTGTGCGGGGAGGGGGCTGGTGCCAGTCCTCTGACAGTGGAACAGGGGTTCGATTGGGCTGGAGAGTAAAGCCCCCCGGAGCAAGCCCAATCACCGGCCCCGGGAAGGGCTTCGGCCATGCCACTGTCGGACGGAGGGAGAATATCCCACCCCAGGCAGGCCTGGCCCCCTCTCTCACCACAGGGCCAACACAGTGCCCCACCCCTCACCCCTGCTGCCACTCAAGTGCTTCTCAGGGTGACTTCCTCCCCGAAGTAGAAGTGCTGTAGGGCCTGGGAGGAAATGGGCGCAGGATTTGTTCAAATGTAAATGTAGGAGGGGTGGTGGAAGAAAAGTAGGGACCGGGTCTAGGCCGTGTGACTCCAGGCTGAGGCCGCGCTGGCAGCCGGGGTCCCCTCGGGGCGCGCGGCAGAACTCTGTGATTCCAGGCGAGCACCGCATTTCCGCCGGAGAGGAGAGCTCGGGGCTCCGAGACGCAGGTAAACAGCCAAACCTACTGCCGGGTAACGGCTGCCTAGGCCTCAAACCCTAGAAAGTCAATTTTCCAGGCGGGAATATTTTTAATTTGTAACGAAGTCCTTCCCTGACATTCCCGCCCCTCGATGCAAAGTTAGGCGTTCAAGAGTTTTGCTTACACAGTGGAGCACAAACCCACGGCCCGGCGGGAGTTCAGGAGCCAAGCTTGAGGAGACGGCAGTGGCAGTGGTGGTGGAGGTGGTGACTGAGGTGGTGACTGCGGTGGGTGGGTGGGTGGGCGCCGCTCCAGATCCTATCCCCGCCCCCACATCTCCACTCCCGCACAGGTACCCTGGCGTCCAGGCCGGGCCCACCCGCACCCAGAGGGCCACACCCAGGGGGCTGCACCCAGCGCCTCGCCCTCCTTTCCGCCTTCCCCTCTCCCGCGGGGCAGGCATCCATCAAAGCGCCCGAGCGCCCTCCCTCCCGTCTCCTCTGGGCTCCTCCGCTCTCCTCCCTGGGTTTGCCTCATTTGCATTCCCTCGGCTCCCGGCTCCTCGGCAAAGTGACCTCCGCACACAGCGGCGCCAGAGGCTTCCACCGCGGAGGGAGCCACCGCCGCCCGCCCGGCCGGGGAGGGGAGAGGGGGCGAGAGGCTGGACGGCGAGGCGGGGGCCGGGAGAGAGGCCTGCAGAGCTGGGTCCGCCTAGCGGACCTGGGAGAGGTGGGAAAGGCCTGGTGCTGGGGGAGGGGGGCGCAGAGGGACTCGGGTGGGATTTGAACCCTCGACCTCAGGTCCCCAGCGGGGTGGGAGTGTGACTGGGGGGGGGCAGCACCTGGCCAGCAAAGCTGCGCCTCAGAAACGGAACCCCTGCTTGGAACTTGGGGTTCCCCGACAACCCGTTTTCCTCCCTCCGCACTCCCACTGGAGAAGGGCCAGGCGAATGGGGCAGTCGCCAGGGGTCCCCAGCCCGCCCCACCCTGGAGGCTGCCCAGCCCCCGCCCCGCTTCCCTGGCCCGCCCAGCCGCCTCCCCTCCCCCGTTTGGTATTTACACCTTTCACACATTTGTAAGCTATTATCCTGTCCACGCTTAGTCACCGCTGAGCCAAGCGCCACGGATTTAGCTCCTTTAATCTTTCCTCCTAAATCAATCCTCCATTTCCCCTTAATCATCCCGTGGCTCCTCTCTGAACTCTCGCTGCTGCCTCGGCTGCTGCAGCCCTTGCCTGTCTCTCTGGAACGGCTCTCCCTCCAACCCAAACCGGGTGTCCCAAGGGCATGGTGAACATTTAGGGGTGGGGGGGTAGAGTTCCAGCGCTGCCATCCTCTGGCCTGGGAGCCAGGGTAAGACGTGTAGACACCCTCTACCCCCTTCTGGAAAACACACGGCACTCCGAACCCTCCTACCTCCACCCTCTGGGTGTCTGTCCTCTTCCTGCCTCACACTCCCCTTCATCTGGGATGGTTCCAAGACCCTAAGCCTGCACCATGATTTGCAAAAACAATAATGTAACCCAAGAAACCACCCTCGGGCCTTTGGTCCACGGTTCTGGCTGTCCCCACTCCAGCTGCTTTAAGGAGGGGTATTGCTGGGAGAGCCTGGTAGGGCAGGGCAACACTGGTAAGGCACCAGCCTGAGGCTGCCCTCTCCCCCACTCCAGGGTGACTGACTCCCCATCTCCACCTGACCACCTTAGTCTGCAGCCCGCATTCACTCTCTCCCCTCCACCCAGGGGTCTCAACCTGAGCAACCCTGAGGCTCTTGTGCTCCCTAGGGTGCTCCCACCTCCCTGCCCCCCATTCCTGGTCCTTCCTGCCCCCTGCCTGGGCGGAGCAGAGGCAACCCTGCCGCCAGCCACGAGAGGGAGCAGATTCCTCCGGGAAGAAGAAGGGCGGGGGTGGGAGTCCAGAAAGGAGCACGAGTAGGGGAGATAGAGGGAGGAGGAATGGGAGGGGGACGTGGGGGCCATTTCTTCAAATGCTAATCAGCATCTTCCGGCAGTGCCGTGAGAAGCTGAGCTGATAATGAGCCCAGCTCGGGGCTGATTCCTGATTAATGAAGAGGCCACTGGGCTGCTAAGTGGGGCTGGGTGGGGGCACGTCCCTCATGGCCCTCCTGCTGCCCTTGCAGACCAGCCCTCTGTAACAATAACAGCCCCTGCCCTTAGTTTCTCTGCCAACACCACTCAAATTCCCCTCTGCCAACTCCACTGGGCAATGAGTATCAGCCCGTCTGAGAGCGCCCCCTTCAGGGGCAGCAGCCAGTGGCAGGGCAGCAGGTGAGGGCTACTACATTGGATTTCTGTAATTGAGTTGTAGGTAGTCCTCAGAGTCTTATTTTTTTAATCGGGAAAAATTTTGTTAAAATAATCAAGGCTCAGGGCTTCTCTGGACAACTTGGAAGGCCTCCCCAACCCGCACCAACCTGCACCAACCCCCACCAACACTGGGCGTTCCTAACCATAGGGCAAGTTAGCTAGGGCAGCTCCATTCAAGGATAAGAGATTTTTAGGTCTCCTCAGTCCCCACCCTTCCCTATCTGCGTGCCCTCCCAGACTTTGACCTTCCTGGCTCCTGAAAGCAGGACCAACCCTGAACTAGATGTTGAACTAAATGTTCTCAAGTTTCATGCCTCAGGAAAAAATGGGACCAGAGGGGACAGAGGGCTGGACAGGGGATGGGGATCAGAGGTAAGGTCATTTGGTAGTAAGAGCCCTCAGTGGTAACCGCAGTGGATACCCCCGCTCTTCCAGAGTCAAGAAGGCAAAGGCCCTCAGGCCTCTGGAGACAGTGGCAAAGGCATGGAATTGGGATGCATAAAGTAGCCCCTCCCATGACCAAGAGACTGTCAGTATGGGCCTGAGCACACCAGGGAAGGGAACAGGCTCAGTAGGAAGCTTGGACAGAAGGCAGGGGTTTGCTAAGGGGCCTCCATGGGGGGTCAGGGAAGTCACAGAGTGATAGAGAGCTTGCACCTTGCTCCCCTTGCCTCAGTGCTGTCCTGGTGGCAGCTGGGGTGGAGCTGGGAGAGGAGGGAGGAGGACAGGGAGGGGACTGCCCAGCTGGAAGAGGCCTTGTCTAATTGTGCCTGATTAGTAGAGAGGAAGAGAACAGGGCGAGTGATTAATAGTCTCGGCAGTCACCAGCATGTGCAGAAGGAGGGTTGGAAGGGGGAGGGAAGTCAGAGCCCGGAGGGGATGGAGACAGTGAAGTGCCCACAGGTCCCTGGTCACCTGCCCCTCCACAGAGAAGGACAGGTTTATACCCCTGTCTCCTCAAGGCTCCATTCTCCATTTCCCCTGCACCTCAATTTTCCAGACAATAGAATGGAAAAGACCAAGGTCATGTCCTGCACCTAGGAGGAAAGGTGTACTGCTCATGTGGTGTTTCCAAATACCTCGATGTGCCCACACACAGGCCCTATCCTCAGCTCAACCTGGGACCTCAGCCCAGCGATTAGATGCCAGGATTCCAATCACAGCGCGCAGCTGTCGCCTTATATTCTTTGATACCAGTTGGAGTTCCTAGCCCCGCCCAATCTGGCAGCCGGAACCTCGTTCCTAGGACCAGAGCTGCACTGTCCAATACGGCAGCCACTAGCCACATGCGGCTATGTGAAGGGAACATTCATTTTCTCTGTCACACTAATCACGTTTCAGACGCTCAATAGCCGGGGTGGCTAGTGACTACCATGTGGGGCAGCGCAGACACAGGACATTTCTGTCATCACAGAATGTCCTGTGGGGTAGCAGTGGTCGCAAGTGTGGGCTCACGCTCCTGCACCTACGCCTGTGCGCGTGAATATTTGGGAGGGTTGCTTAGCAGGGGAATGCTATGAGAGGGGAGGGAGAGAGTGGGGGCTTGAGGGTCTGGAAAGGGGGAAGGCGAGGTGATGGAGAGTAGCGAAGGTGCCGGTGGATGGGTCAGAAAATGGCAGGTGGTGCTGGGCACAGTCAGGTGAGAGAGGCAGGCGTTGGGGCGGTGGCGTTCTGACAGCTGACACTTTGTGCGTGCCAGGTACTTTGCTAAGCTCTCTCTTTAATCCCCACAACGACCCGCACTTTTTAGGTTCTAATATTCTATTTAATGACTACAAAAACTGACGCTTATGGAAGCTTTTCTGACTCCTCCAAGGGCGCAGAGCTTAAAGGGTAGAGCCAAGGTTCGAATCCACGTGGTCTGGCTCCAGAGCCCACACACTTGACTGCCATACCGTACAGTCCCCA
This sequence comes from Trachops cirrhosus, assembly GCA_028533065.1. NCBI lineage: Eukaryota > Metazoa > Chordata > Mammalia > Chiroptera > Phyllostomidae > Trachops > Trachops cirrhosus. Next base: position 12,143,906 of record CM052541.1, read on the forward strand.
GCTGAGAGGAGATGCTGAATTTTAGAGTCATCCTTGCATTTTACGGCTAAAGAAATGATGCCTGGGAAGAAAGAGTGATTTCTGCCTTCTAGTAAGCGGGCAGGCTGCGAGCAAGCCGCAGTGGGGAAAGTCTAGATGGGCCTTGGAGCATTGGAGCAAGGTAGCAGATGGCGGGAGGAATCCGGGAGGAAAGGGCGAACATGAAGGTGGTGGTGAAATTAGGAGGTGGAGATGGGTGTGGGTGTGATTAAGTAGGGGGAAGGGAAAGAGGAGAAGAGCTGCGGGGGGGCTAGGTGGAGGGGGGCTTGGGTGAAGAGGCGAGAGCATCCTCACCTAGGAGCCATCTCTTCTCTTTCCCCGTCCTCTCTCTCATCTCTCTCCAAACCTCTCCCAGCCCAGCCTGGTTCATTCCTTAAACCTTCCCGATTTTCTTCAGCCCAGAGTGGTCTCCTCTCTGAACTCAGGCTCTTACTATCCATGTACCTAGTTTGGCAACTAATCCTGGCATCTCATGACACTGCTTGGCTTGCATGGCTGGGTAACTCCTGCAGGGTTGGTTAAGCTTAGGAGCGGTTCTGTCCCCATTCCACCGCAAGACTATAGGCTGCTTGAGGACAGGGATTGGGGACGAGGGCTTCCCTTCTTTGTTCTCCCCCGCAGCACCTGGCAGGGAGCCTGGTAGGTGTTCGGAACGCCATGTTGATGGATTGAGTGAGTGAGTGATTGGGAGTCAGCGAGGGGATATCAGGGAATGTGGGGTGGCGGGGAGAGCAATCGCAGTAGTAACAGAAGCAAGAGCAGCAGCTTAGGGGACTGGGGGAGGGTGAATTACCCGGAATAAAAATAGGCTGGAAAATGTGACATTTATTAACTTGGATTCCGGAGGAAAGGTCACGGCAGAGTGGGGAGTGGAAAGGAGGAAACAAGGAAAGCAACAGAAAACACACAACAGCCCCTTACCCAAAGCCTGTCCCCGTCACTGAGCATCTCACCACTCATGCCCTGGCAGGTTCTCCACCCACTGGTCGCTGTGCCCATCTCCCAACCATAGATCCCTGTCATGGCTCCATGTTCTCACCACAGTGCGTAATGGACCTCATGTCCTCATCAGAGACCCCCTGTCTTTGTCTCCACACCCCTTTTCCCATCATGCTGAAACAATGCACCCCATGTCTCCCATTGCCATAGATGATGGGCCCCCATGCCATCCCACAAACCCAGACCCTGGGAATATGCAGCAGTCTCAGCCCTAGAATGCCAAGTCCAACAGAGAGTTATACTCAGCAGATAGGGGTGGGGTGCAGGCAGAAAGGTATGGGGTCTAGGCTGGGTGGGGGGCAGGGGGAGCAGGGCCCAAAGGGAAATTCCTGCCCCTCAGTGGTTGCTTGTCCCCTCTGCTCACTCACTGTCCTGTCACAGCCCCAGAGCTGAGACCCACAACTTGTATTATCCTCCACTCTCCAGCCCCAGGGCCTGTGCAAGACCCACCTTTATCCCTACTAGGGTGTCCCCAGGATTCAGAGAGACAGCCAGCCTCGATCAGGGGACTCCCTCTTCCCACATCCCCTGGGAAAGCAGGAAACCCCTGCCTACCTCACCTTGCTCCCTCGTCCCTCCATCTCTTCCTCTCCTTCCCTCCCACTGAGGTTTCATCCCTCTTCTCCTTCCTTTCCACCCCCAGCCAGGGCCTGGTACACAAACTCCCACTCAGGAGCACAAAGCCCCCATTGATTCCTGCCCCAACAACACCTGCTAAGACTGGGCTCTGTCCCCCCAACTCAGGGGGTGAGGACATTGTATAGAGGAGCCCCATGGGTCTGAAAGTCCACATTCATACCCCACACCCCACCTCTTTTGGGGGACTCTCCCAGCCTGGCTTTTGGAGAGGTGACTTCTACCTAAAAGAGGGGGCTTGTAGCTGGACAATAGGTCAGTGCCCCCGACTCTTCTCCCAGCACAATCCTCTCCCTCTGTCCCTTCCTCCATTTCTACCCAACTCCTCCATCCCTATGACAGAGGACCCAGAGGATGCAGGCACTTGGTGGGAGCATGTTTCCTGGTGAGACTGAGGCAGTGAGTGAGTGAGAACCCGGGTCGGGGGTGGCTGGGTCTCGAGGTGGGAAAGTCTCCCATCTCTTGGGCTGGCCCTGGAGGCTGGGCTGGAGTGGGCACCATGTTGACAACATGTAGGTGCATATGCGTCTGGGCAGTGGTAACATGCGTGCAGACAGACACACAGACACACAGACACACAGACACACACACACACACACACACACACACAATACTGGGAGTGAACTGGACTGAGGACAGTCATCTCAAGCACCAGCAATAATAGATACCCCATGACTGGGTGAATAGAGCACTGACAGACAGCGTACAAGACACACACCCCCACACACGCGTTGTGAGAGATGGCGGCAGCAGCCCCCACCTGGCAAACGGGTTGAAATAGATGGGGGGGGTTGCCACGAGAGGGCATGGCATCCACAGCACGACCCTGTCCTTGGCAGCTAAGTAAGGGGTGGGATGTGAGCACAGAGATAAGTAGCTCTCCAGATGTGTGGGTGTGTAGGTGTGCACGTGAGTGTAGTGGCAGGGACACTGAGTGTGTGTGACACGGAGTGTGCAGGAAACTGTGGCCCGGAGCCGTAGAGGGGTGTGTGTGTGTGTGCGCGCCGAGCAGCAGTGAGGGCGAGCCAGGCACTGAGGACTGAATAGAGTGAATGAGTGATTCTCGGTGTCAGAGCCAGAGCCGGGCAAGGGAGCAGCAGGAATCAGGGAACGGAGGGAGGGACTGGAGAGTGGGAGAAGCCAGAGGGGCAGCATGAAAGAGGGATGTGTGAGGGAGTCTGTGAAAGGGGGTGTGTGTGAGAGACACAGAGACAGAAGGGACACTGGTGCCCAGTGTACACGAGGATCATCTCTATCCAGCCTGCCGGCCCGGCCAGCTCTCCAGAAGGGAGTCTGAGTCCTTCCCCTGCTGGAGCCTCCCCCAAACGCCCTCTCCCCATCACCCTCATTAGGTGAGGAGAAGAATCCAGAAGTCACAGAAGAAACGTGGGGTCAGTTGGTCCAGCCTTGGCGTGGTACGTGCCTTCCCTGCCAGCTGACCAGCTGTGGGGCCCCTGGGCCCACTCCGGGACCCCGGCCCCGGGCACTGCAGCAGCAGCAGAGCCGAGAGGAGGAGCAGCAGCAGCGCCAGGGTAAGCCTCCGAGTGTCCCCCGCTCCGTGGCTGTGGAGCCAGAGGGAAACACCAAGCCTGGGGGAGACTCGAGGCCAGCCTCTGGTGGCGGAAGGAAGGGAAACCCGGTTGAGGATGCCCCCGCGCACCACCCTCCACCAGCCTCTGGCCACCCCAGGCCAGGCGGGCCAGCTGGCAGGACTCACCACGGAGAAGTTGCTGGCGGAGCAGTGATGCCCACTGAAGTTGCAGCTCTTGAGCATGTCGGCAAGCTGGTGGCCAGTGCGGTTGAGGATGTCTACCATGTCGGGCTCCGGGTAGCGCAAGCCAGCAGCACGGTGCCCGTCCCGGTCTTTGGGGGGCAGCCCTGTCAGATTGGCCAGGTGGAAGATGTCAGCGTCGCTAAGTGCCGAGTGCCGGAAGCGGTTGATGTTGCAGAGGGTGACAGCTGGGAAGCCCGCCACTGGGGCTGGGGCAGCGGGGTCCATTGCCACCAGGTGAGGCCAGGTTAGGTAGCCCCGGGCCAGGCCTGCCGCCTGGTACAGGAAGGCAGCCAGCGAGGTGAGTAGAGCCAGTGCCCACAGGGTTCTACGAAGTCCGTGGGGGCCTGGGCCACAGGCCCGGCCCAGCCCGTGCAGAGTGCTCGTGCTGGCAAAGGTGGCCAGGTCCCGGGGCGCTGCTGCCCCCCGCGCAGCCCCCAGGAGGCTCTGCTCATCCCCTGCCTCCTTCTCCTTGGGTTTCGCATCCTCCTCTGCAAATTTGATTTTGCACACAATCTCGATCGGCATCTGTCCCCGGCTGCTGGGACTGGCCGGAGCCTCCTTGCCCCTGTCCCTCCCTGGCCAGCAGCCCCTGGTGCCCTCCGGAGTGTCGGCGGTGGCAGCGGCTGCTCTTCTAAACTCAGGGCAAGCTGGAGGAGGATGGGGACAGGGTGGGGGCCTGAGGTGGGGGAGTCACTCCCACTCCGAGCAGCTCCGCAGCCCTGGTGCTGCCTCTGCCGCCGCTGCCTCTGCCGCCGCTTGTCTCTCTCCTCGATCGTCTCCTTGTGGCTTCCCTTATCAGCACCAGCACAGCTGTCAGCCCCTGCGTGTGTCCCTGCGAGCAAGCGAGTGAGCTGCTCCGCCACGCCGCGCAGCCCCAGCCGCTCCGCTCAGCATGTGCTCCGGAGCCCACCCCGTGCTTAATAATTCAGGACATGTCAACAGCGTTTCACCGGCGGCACGGGCGGCAGGAGCCAGGCCAGGGGAGGGGGCAGCCCCCAGCCTAGGACGGGGATCCCTGGCCCCTGCCTGAGACCTAGTGGAGCTGCTCCCCAAACTCTGGCTAGACCTTAGCCACTCATGGGGTGCTCTGATGGCCCCACACCCAGGCCACCCAGGGAAGAGGGCTGCACCTAGAGTCCTCAGCTCATCCTGCCACTTTTCTGGACCACACCTCAGGAGGGGTCACAGCCAACTCCATCTCCCAGCTCCTGGCCTCCTTGACTCCTGATGCCAGCACCCAGCTACCAGCTGACCCCCACTGCCCCACTCACAGCGGCTTCCAGAAACTCCTTGGGAGAGCCACTTGTTTGAATGGGAGGCAGAGGAGGGCAGGATAGAAAGACAAGGGAACGACAGGGAGGCCACGAAGATTCTCGGCTTCCTTAGAGCTTCACTCCCGACTTGCACACATCTCATACCCTGCCCCTTCTGGGCCACCAGCTGCCCCAACCCCCAGACTCAGTCACTTGAATGTCTGGGACAGAGGGCTCCCGGGCTGAATTGCACATCTATGGCCACTTTGCCTCCTCAAATGTTTCCCAAATTTCTAGCCACAGGCAGGCTGGGGGTCGGGGGGAAGATGCTGTTGAGTGAACAGGCCAGGGAGCAGGGAGGCCAAATGGGGGCATCGAAGGGACTGGAAACGTGCAGGGCTTGCACGGCAGGGGGTGCAGCCCTAAAGAGGCAGACCCAGGCGGTGTCCCCCGGCGGGGTGGGACACGGGAGCCCTGGGTGGCAGCTGCCCTCCGGGGGAAAGGCAGCCGTGTGGGCCTGCTGTCACAGGCAGGACACCCCATTGGCAGGACAGGAGGGGGGGCCTGGGTGCCGCCGGGGTGAGGGTGGTCTCGGTGAGCAGCTTGTGGCCTGGTGGGGGGGGGCTATGAAAACGTGAGCCCTCATGGGGGAGGAAGCACTGGTCCCCGAGAGGAAATGGGGGGCTGATTAATCGGGGCACTAATGAGCAGCAGGGAGAGGAAGCTCAGAAGGGCGGGGGAGGCGGCTCCATCGATCTGAGCCGCGGAACCAGCAGCTGAAAAAAAAGTGAGAAGGGAATCGATCTGAGGGAAACTGCAGCTGCTGGGGATTAGAGCCCGAGGTCCACCCGCTGCCCGGTGGCCACCCCTCCCCTGTGTCAGGCGGCAGGCCTGCCCTTCAGGTCGCAGCCCCCCCTAGCCCTGGAGGAGGGGCCCGGGGGTGGGGGTGGGGGGCAGGCGGGCAGGGAGCCACTCTGCCCACCCTTGGCTGCGAGACCAGGTCAGCCCCTTCAGTCACCACCACAGGTCACCCCAGCACGAGTGTCACACACACACACACACACACACACACACACCCCTGGCCCTATGCGGCCCCCTGCTGGGTTGTCCCTAACCTCATCAAAGGAGCTTCCTCGGGGCTCACACGGCGGGACTTCCCCACAAGCCAGCTTCCCCAAGCTGGGAAGATAAGCCCCCTGGGGCCAGGGGCTGCATCCGGTGGGGTCCCTAATGGGTAAGGGGCTGGCACTGGAAGCAGCTGCCGAGTGAGCACTCTGCCCCCTGCCCAGGCGGCCCCTCCCATGCTTCCCCTCCCTGCTGCACTTTCCGCCTAGACCCTTCCAGCGCTTCCTCTCCCACCGCCTTGTCCTCCCTGAGCCTCTCTCTTCCCCTTTCTCCTGGTATTGATTTTTCTTTACTGAGTTTTTTAAAAAGGTGATTTAATTGCTTTTTTAAGGTTATTTCAGTCTGGGGCTCAGCCAGAAAAGTGGGGAGCTGCCCCCCAAGCTTTCTCCAGCGCCCGTGGCAGCCCTGGACCCCACGCGCGTCCCTGACTTGCCTTGCCACCCATCAAGATCACAGGGTCATGCTTCCCCCCACACACTGGCCTCTGCCATGAGCCCAAAGCACCCTCTCCTGAGAGCCTGGCAGGGAGCCTTCGACCTCTAGAGGGAATGAAGCTGGGAGCTAACCTGGTGTGGGGGGAGGGCAAGGAGCTCCAGGCCTCGGGGAACGGAACAGCACATACCCGCCACCATTGCCCCACAGGCAGCTGACTCCAGTTGTCCCCAAGTCCCCATCATCTAGTCTCCCAGACACCCAGGAATCCCGGTTGTGCTCAGTGGGAGTCCCCCCGCAGCCTTCCGGCCCATCCTTTGGTCAACCCCCCACTCCGGTGTCTCCTGTTTTCTCCCTGGTCCCCTACACCCTCTTTCTCTCTGGCCCCCGTCCTTTCTCCCCTCCCTCTCCCCGCTTCCCTGCCTGCCTCCCTCTCTGCCCGGCTGCAGTTGGGTGATAATCTCCCTCATTTAGCCTCCTGGCTGCTTCCCCGGCTCATTGCCCAGCTGGTCCCTGGGGCCCGGCCCAGCTTCTTCCCCACCCCCACCCCCAGCCCAGCGCCCAAGCTCTCCCATCCCCTCCCTGCTTCCCCCACCCACTCCCAGGGGACCAGCTGCACCCTGCAGTGAGCACCAGGGCCAGTGTTGCCGGCCAGAACCTGCACTGGGTGTGATCGAAATGGGAAGGGCTGTCAGGGACTCTAGTTGGGAGTGTGGGTGCCCGGTGCGGGGCGGGGAGGCACAGGGGTGGGGGTAGGGTGTTACTGCAGGGTCAGGCTGTGAAGCCTCAGCCAGGTGTCCTCTGTCCTCCAGTTGCCCCCATTCCCCGGATTTGTTCCCAGCCCGATCCTCCACCCTCCTGCCCCCCAGGATGGACTCAGAGGAGACATTAGAGTGGCATCCGTACAGGGCATGGGGGGCAGGCAGAAGCATGAGCTGGGTGACAGGGAGGGCAGAAGGGTTCTGACTCAGCACCTGGGAAGGGACAAAAGGTTTAATTTGAGCAAAGTGGCCCCAAGGCAAACCCGGAGACCTCCCAGGATGCAGCTTGGGGTGCTCCGAGGGCACTTCCAGGCCCTTCTAGCTCAGGGCTCCTGGGCTCTGCCTCTTCTCCTGGCACAGGGAGACCCTCGGGCTGAGCTGCATTTGCCCCTTCCTGACACCTGTGGGCCCAGCTCTTCTGCTGGGTGTCCCCAATCATAAGTGACATGACCCCAAAACTCCTAGAAAGCGTTCTCCTAGAGAGAGTCCTCAGCCGCCTCCTGGTTCCAAAGGACACCCCCATGCCACCCCCGACACTCACACACCTGTCCCAGACCCTGCTCTGGTGTGGACCAAGGGATGAGCCAGTGTGGGACAGACGTGGGTGGGAAGGAGCAAGGATGGGGGCGGAGGCCGGGACTGGGCCAGTCCTGGCTGGTGAGCAAGCGGCGGTGACAAACGGGCTGTGCGGGGGCCGAGAGGCGGGGGGCGGACCGCGGCTGATTTATCTGGGTTATTTATGCTGCGGACGAGGCAGGAGAAGCGGTTAATGAGAGTCCCAGAGAAGGGGGGTGGGGAGGCCCGGACGTGATCTGAGGCAACTTAGGAGGGTTAGCGCCCCACCACCAGGCCCTGCCCCCACGACCCACCAGCACTCTGCACCCCAGACCCTGTCCTAGGGCCACCCCAACCGTGACCCCTCCCCTGTGGCACCCCCTTTTTGGATGCCCACGCTGAGACAGTGGGTCACTGGGGACTGAAGGAGACCAGGTCCAAGATTGAGGGGGCCAGGAAAGGGAGCACAGGGAAAGAAGATGGAAAA